>JZKD02S1736336.1:455259-469008 GCA_000966675.3 Picea glauca | reverse complement strand
ACAACAAAAGAAGCAACATAAAACAGGTAAAAAATAAATTGCGTAGGAAATTGTTGGCACAGGGGCAGACCAAGGGTTCAACGCTCAAGAGCGCACCAACAAATCCCTAACTACCGGCCCTTTCGGCAACACCTGCGAAGCAGATGAAGTCTCACCCGAGGTAGAGGCAGGGGGGGTTGCAGGACTCAGATGTCTGCAACCTTAGCTGGGACACTTGATCTGTGATTATCTTCCTTACATAGCACTTAGCATCAATTATTCCTTAACATACATTCATTAATACACTTCGCAGAAAGCACATAGCACTACAGTAATTACTCAGATCTAGCACTTAGCAATGATAAACATGTTAGACTTAATATATTAAGCACTTAGCATCTTATGTATCATATCTAGCATGCATTCATATCTCATAAGAACAAAGCATCAATAGATCTATCTAAACATATCAGAGCACTTAGCAAGAGAGATACAAACACATCAGCACAATACACAGAGTTACCTTGGTTCACCCCCACCCTGGGGCTATGTCCACAAAGTCTTCTTCTGTCATTATCTTTTGTAAACCAAGTTACAACACAAAGCCTTCAAGATCCTACCCCGCCTAGGACAAGAGATCTACGCAGCTCGCTAGATCCTCTTTCCTCAGGTAGATCCAAGCACTAAGTCCTCCCCTGACCTGTGTACTCAGCACTTACAATACCTATAGTAGGCACAGAGCTCTTACAGTCACACAGACGTCTGATCACATAGATCTACTTTATGCACTAAGCCATTCACTTTACATCACACACACACCCTTTATACGCATCTCCTATCCTTCTATTTATACATACAAAAGGCCTAAATAAGGGTCAATATCCCTTTCCCATTACAATATTCCCAAAAATCCCAAAAATCCCTAAAAAGGGGCAGGGATCTCGTGATCTCCTCTTCGCCATGCGCTCCTTCTCCGACTAGATATTGGAGTACCGAAAACGGTCAAATATGACCAAGTATTCCTCAAAACTTGGTCAAGGGCCAACAGGCCCCCAACACTCACCTGTGACTCGTCCCGAGTCACTCAGGTTTGACCAGTTTCACTTCAAACGCCTCGAACTTGGCTCGAGTTTCTTCGACCTGCTACTTTGCGACTTCCTCATGCTCGGTGAACTCCTAGATGAGTGCATTATTGATTGTTCCTTCTAGGCACTACTATGTTGTAATCATGATATGTTGTAGCTCTGTCCCTTGGTTCTCAATCTCTAAAAATAGTTGACATGCCTTATCCTGCAAAGGTTGAAGTTGTTGCGTCACTTCCATGACCTTGCTCGGGATCATGTGGATCTGCTGCTGTGCGACACGTTGCTCGTGGGATTGCTTCATTTTCTCTATAGTTGATAGGGTCTTCAACTGCATATGAAGTCTATCTGCATGTTTCTTTGCCTCCTGGAGCTGCGACTCCAGTTTATGTAATTATGGGTACTCGGTCAAGTTCTCATGTATTTGTGCACTTCTGGTACTTAGTTTTTTGCATTCTTCAGTGAGTTCTTTAATCCTTTCTACTATACCTCGGGCAGTTATTTCTCATTGGTCGCGTTCTTCTTGTGGGGTACTTGGGATGATCTAAATATCTAAATCCATGACTCTTTGTTGCAATTGCTGAATAAATTCAGCAAGCTTCATCACTTGACGGTCTAAGGGTTCTTCGGCCTTTTGTTCTAAGATGGTCACAGAGAGAAATGCTCTGTTGACAGCTTCTTTGATTCCGATTTGCTTCGTGAGAAGCTGCTCCTTCTCCTTTTTTATTTTTTCTCTGTCTCTATCAAATTTCTCTTGGATGGCCTCCTTCTCTTGTTTTGCAGCTCAGCGTTGCTCTATGATTTCCTCCTGTGTTTGCTTTAGGGCCTAGGTGGCATGCATTGTTACTTCTTCCGCTTTCTGAAGGCGTACTTCGACTATGTCGGCAATCCTGCGGAGTTGAACTGATTCATCTCTTGCTTCTGTTGTTCCTTCTGGTATGGGCACAATGGAAACTGCACAGTAAGACTGAAGTGCTCACTGCACTCCTTGGAGCTCGGATTCAATTTTTTCGTACATCGTGTGTTGCTTGGCCTCCTTCTTTTCTGTAATTTCTTCTATGGCTTCATTCAAAGTTGCGAGGAGAAAGTTGAAGTCATCAGGTTTGAGCATGGTCTTCATCTTGGTCATGGTCTCTTTTGCTTTCTTCTTAGAGGAAGACTTCGAAGGTGACCCTTTTCTCTTATTTGGAACTTCGACTTCTTCTTCTGGTTGTTGTTCGACTTCCTCTAGGTCGTCATTGTTACCTTCTTGATCGGGTGTGATGGAAGTTGTCTTTACAGAGTAGCTATCTACATCCTGAACCTCTTCAGGCTTCTTTGTTTCATTTTTCTTCTTTGTCTTCTTCATCTTACTGGACCCAGGTGTGTCCTGCGCAGCTTCTGGGTTGTCAATATCTGAAATGTCCGCTGGATCTGCTGGAACAAGGAGGTCTGTCGACCATTCCTTGGTGATTTCTTCTAGGTCTTCTTCGGTCAGCTTATAATAGGACTGAAGTTGTTCTTGGTGTTCATCAGCGCGTGGAGTTAGGTATATAAAGTGGTGGTCCATGCTAAACTTTATCAAAGGCCAGAATCTTTGTAAAGTGTTCAGGGTTATGCGAGGTTCACCCCTTATGGATTCTTTCAGTTGGTTATAGTATCTGTGAAAAATGGCATTTGATTGCCACTGCTTGCTCATGTCCTTCGAGTACCATAAGGTACTAAAACTTCGTAGCTAATGGTTCGAATGGGTCAAGGTCAGGGAAGGTTGTGCCTTTTGGTATCTCCCATGCAACAAAGGCGATCAATATTAGCAGCCAGCTAAAGTGGAATTCATGCCCCTGGTCCTAGGCTTCTCTACAGTCAATTTCTAGCTGATTGACCAAGTATTTTGCCCAATTCATTTGTAGTCCCTCTGCGCACTTCCCTGCGAGGTCAACTACAAATCTAGATACTTGTGTAGGTCTATTCCTACGTACTAGCTTCCCTGTTATCAGCTGACATGTGAGGCGCACTGCGCCACTCTCGATAGAGGCTACCTTGTAACCTTGCGCACCTTTTTCAACATTTCCATAAGCCTCTTTAATCTTTTGTGAAAGAGCACGGTCTGCGGTCTTTCTAGGGTAGTACTCATGGGGATCAGGGCCCTGCATGCTAAGCCCGGTAATCCTGTTGATCAGTGCAAGATCAACATTTATGCGAAGATTTAACCACAAGTATCCTCTGTGGTAACTTGTTAGCAGCAATTTCACACAAGTAGTCACCTCCTGATGTCGATCGAAGTGCGGTATCTTCATAACATTGAGCAGAGTAGACTGCACGAGGTTCATCATCCATTTATGAGGGACGATCTTCGAGTTTCGGCCCTTATTCCTTGTTAAGTATTTAAATGGTGCGAGCATGTTGTAGGCTTTACGGTCTCCCAGGTTGAAGTCGCAAAACTTCAATGCTGTAACTTTGTCTTGATCTAAACGGTAGGTGTGAACTTCTTTTGGTAGATATGCAAGGACTAAGGTGTATTCAAAGTCTCTAGGGACACTGTCCCTGTTAATCTCACCACTTAGAGGGGGAATGTAAGCCGGTAGGATGGTTGGCACTAACTTCGCGTTGCCTACATCGTCCTTATGCTTAATTCTCAACTCTGCGCCGGCTCGAGATGTTCCAGCTCGAACAGTCGATGGGGAGGCTGCCACACCTCTCGACGATGAGGCTTGGACTCCAGTGGACATCCCTCTTTCCGACATGACTCTTTATATCCTTAAGCTAGCAAGTACTTCTCTCACCGACTCTTCTTCTGCGCTAAGCTCATCGTACATGTAAGCTCAGGATCATTGTCGTGGGTTTTCAATGGACTGTTGGTACCATAATCAGATAGAGAATAAAACTAGAGTAATCATTGTTTCATAACACGAGTATTCTGTAAGATCAAGTTCTCAATTGGCAAAAGTGTCTTCTGGGCATGGCGCAACGGAATAAGTAACTCTGCAATGGACTGCTTGCAATGGATATGAAGCTTTCATTAACTCTGTTCTATCCCTTCTGGTGTTATCCAACGGTCTAGTGGTAGCTCATAATTGTTTTTCGATCCGTTCGGAGTGGCGATCGAATGGGTATATTGGTTCCAATGGCTATATTGCTTTGTCATGGCGAAGTACTCTATGTCATTGTTCTGATATCTTCGCGAAGCTCCAATTCTGCAATTCTTCTTGCTGTGAAGTGTCCTCTAGAACCTCTTGTAACCTTACAGTATTAGCCCTTTTCTTTCTTAACTTCCTAGCCTTATTCCCAGTGAGTTTCGTCTCAATAATGATTTTACCATTCTGATGTTTATCTTCTGTGGTCTTATTTACTTCGCGTTGTTGAAAGTCTTTCCTAGGGTTCCTTGATAATACTTCTTCTGTATCAAAAACAGATAACTCGATCTTCTGTGGATCCTCAAGTGTTCTCTTAGCTTCGACATCGGAGTTGCTAATATTAAATATATGTGATCTGCTCTTCTGTTCTTCAATCAAGTGCATGGTCCTTCTGGTCATAAAGTATTTTAACTCTTGCTTCTTCTGTTCCAAAACTTTTTCTTCTTCTCTTCGTCTGGCATGTTCTCTATCAATCCAGGGTTTTCCTATGAGCATGGTAAACGGGGCGTTGTCTTCAACAAATTTAATGATCTCAAAGTCTTCCTCTATCGAATTTCCATTGACATTCATAGGTATCTGGGCGAGCCTTCCACATAGGTTTACTAGATTTCCTCTGAAGAAACTTGTTCCTCCTAGGGAAGGGATCATGGGAGGATTTCCTATAGCTTCCCAAGTTATTTCTGGCATAATGTTTACTTGCGCTTCTTCATCAAGAGTACAGTCAATGTCAAAGTCCCCTATTCTTGCTTCGATTTGCTCATCTTCTTTGAAGATATCTGATAGCCTAACATGTCGGTGGTCATTCAAGGTATCTTTCATCTATAGCAATATATTTTCTGATTCTTTCTGGGTTTCTACTATAATCTTGGTCTCTTGATCTCCCTCAGGTTTTGCTTGTTCCATATTCAGCTTCTCAAGCCTAGCAATCATTCTAGGGCAATCCAACACTTCATGGTCCCTAGCCTTACAACAGAGTCAACTAGGCCTTCTCCCAGGGAATTCTTTAGCAAGATGTCCCGGTCGTCTACAACTATAACAGAGGGTTAATCCTCTCGTCTGTTTATATGTTCCCCAACTCCTTCTGTACTGCACACCAGGATCATGGTGGCTAGCCTGCAAAAAACTTTTTCTAGGATCCTACATCCACTGGTTAGTCCAGACATTCTTTCGATGCATAGGTATAACATATCTATCACTATACTTATCAGATCTATTCATATCAAAATTTCTTTCATCTATTAATGCCCTAGTTTTGAAGCTAGGAAAAAATCTATCAAACATACCTAGATCCATGCTTTAGAAACAAAAAAAATAATTTCACTCTTACTTCTGTAGAGCACAAAGCTTCCATATCTAAGACTTTTAACTATTCTTACCTTTATCAAGGAATAGAGCTTACAGATATTACCTTTTTCTTCACAGATCTGACTTATTTTCTTCAGATATGACCTCTCTTTCTTCATATATGACCTCTTTTCTTGGCACAAAGCTTCACAGGTCAAACAGAACACTACACACTAGAGTAACAGATCTACGCACAGAGCTTATTTCACACAAACCTTCTTCTTCTTTAGTTCCTAGCAATCACAATTCCAAGTCCCGGCAACAGAACCATTTGTTGGCACAGGGGCAGACCCAGGGTTCAACGCTCAAGAGCGCACCAACAAAGCCCTAACTACCGACCCTTTCGGCAACACCTGTGAAGCAGATGAAGTCTCACCCAAGGTAGAGGCAGGGGTGGTTGCAGGACTCAAATGTCTGCAACCTTAGCTGGGACACTTGATCTGTGATTATATTCCCTACATAGCACTTAGCATCAGTTATTCCTTAACATACATTCATTAATACACTTCGCAGAAAGCATAGAGCACTGCAGTAATTACTCAGATCTAGCACTTAAAAATGATAAATAGGTTATACTTAATAGATTAAGCACTTAGCATCTTATGTATCATATCTAGCATGCATTAATATCTCATAAGCACAAAGCATCAATAGATCTATCTAAACATATCAAAGCACTTAGCAAGAGAGAAACAAACACATCAGCACAATACACAGAGTTACAGTGGTTCACCCCCACCCTGGGGCTACATCCACAAAGTCTTCTTTTGTTATTATCTTCTGTAAACCAAGTTACAGCACAAAGCCTTCAAGATCCTACCCCGCCTAGGACAAGAGATCTGCACAGCTCGCTAGATCATCTTTCCCCGAGTAGATCTAAGCACTAAGTCCTTCCCTGACCCGTGCACTCAGCACTTACAATACCTACAGTAGGCACAGAGCTCTTACAGTCATACAGACATATGATCACATAGATCTATTTTATGCACTAAGCCATTCACTTTACATCACACACACACACACACACCCTTTATACGCATATCCTACCCTTCTATTTATACATACAAAAGGCCTAAATAAGGGCCGATATCCCTTTCCCATTACAATATTCCCAAAAATCCCTAAAAAGGGGCGGGGATCCCGTGATCTCCTCTTCTCCATGCACTCCTTCTCCCAGAGCATTCTTTAGCAAGATGTCCCGGTCATCTACAACTATAACAGAGGGTTAATCCTCTCATCTATTTAGATCTTCCCCAACTCCTTCTATACTACGCACCAGGATCATGGTGGCTAGCCTGTAAAAAACTTTTTCTAGGATCCTGCATCCACTTGTTAGTCCAGACATTCTTTTGATGCATAGGTATAACATATATATCATTATACTTATCAGATCTATTCATATCAAACTTTCTTTCATCTATTAATGCCCTAGTTTTGAATTTAGGACAGAATCTATCAAACATACATAGATCCATGCTTGAGAAACAAAAAAAATAATTTCACTCTTACTTCTGTAGAGCACAAAGCTTCCAGATCTAAGACTTTTAACTATTCTTACCTTTATCAAGGAATAGAGCTTACAGATATTACCTTTTTCTTCACATATCTGACTTCTTTTCTTCAGATCTGACCTCTCTTTCTTCATATCTGGCCTCTTTTCTTGGCACAAAGATTCACAGGTCAAACAGAACACTACACACTAGAGCAACAGATCTACGCACAGAGCTTATTTCACACAAAGCTTCTTTTTCTTCAGTTCCCAGCAATCACAGTTCCAGGTCCCTACAACATAACCATTTGTTGGCATAGGGGAAGACCCAGGGTTCAACGCTCAAGAGCGCACCAACAAATCCCTAACTACCGGTCCTTTCGACAACACCTGCGAAGCAGATGAAGTCTTACCTGAGGTAGAGGTAGAGGTGGTTGCAGGACTCAGATGTCTGCAACCTTAGCTAAGACACTTGATCTGTGATTATCTTCCTTATAGAGCACTTAGCATCAGTTATTCCTTAACATACATTCATTAATACACTTTGTAGAAAGCACAGAGAACTGCAGTAATTACTCAAATCTAGTACTTAGCAATGATAAACAGGTTATACTTAATAGATTAAGCACTTAGCATCTGATGTATCATATCTAGCATGCATTCATATCTCATAAGCACAAAGCATCAATATATCTATCTAAACATATCAGAGAACTTAGCAAGAGAGAGACAAACACATCAGCACAATACACAGAGTTACCGTGGTTCACTCCCACCCTGGGGCTATGTCCACAAAGTCTTTTTTTGTTATTATCTTCTATAAACCAAGTTACATCACAAAGCCTTCAAGATCCTACCCCGCCTAGGACAAGATATCTGCGTAGCTCGCTAGATCCTCTTTCCCCGGGTAGATCCAAGCACTAAGTCCTCCCCTGACCCGTGCACTCAGCACTTACAATACCTACAGTAGGCACAGAGCTCTTACAATCACACAGACGTCTGATCACATAGATCTACTTTATGCACTAATCCATTCACTTTACATCACACACACACCCTTTATACGCATCTCCTACCCTTCTATGTATACATACAAAAGGCCTAAATAAGGGTCGATATCCCTTTCCCATTAAAATATTCCCAAAAAGCCCTAAAAAGGGGCGGGGATCCCGTGATCTCCTCTTCGCCATGCGCTCCTTCTCTGACTGGATATCGGAGTATCGAAAATGGTCAAATATGACCAAGTATTCCTCAAAACTTGGTCAAGGGCCAACAGAAATAATCATCACAATTAATAACAACATCTTTGAAACCTCATCCAATATATTAATGAAACAATAATAACACAATATCATTCAATGCGACATAAAGCCATCACATTATTTCCATGAATAACGATACACATATCGACGCATTAACACAAATAAATAGCAACACATAATCATTGCATTCATACAATAAATGATGATGCATAAACAGTACGAATCATAAAGCTCTAAACTCCTTCCATCAGGATAATCACCAAATAACACCATGATAACATGAGATAACATAACACTAACTCAAGGAGCATAAATATAACCATAAAATGACATCAGATACTACCCGTCCAACCTACCCTGCAAGGTTAGGACCTTCAGGACACATAAGCAACACTCAAGCCCAGGTTCCAATTGATTTTAACCATTTAAGGTCTCAAGGTTGGCGATTGTTCTGAGGAACAAGGAGGTGTCTACATCCCACTAACACATTCAATCCAAGCCACTAGCTAAATCAACAGTCTACGATCATCGATCACATCAATCCATCAATCCTAATTAATCGAGGCACAAGGGTAATCATTCACATAACACATAATAGACCATATTAAATCCAAGGCGCAAGCATTTTCAGTTATTTTCGAGGCACAAGGCCCAGTCACAAACGGAGTCATTTGTCATAATAAATTTTCATTACGCGCTAGAAGAATAATATATAAGACCATCATTTATTGCATAAAATCCATTTGCGCGAGAATTCTAAAATCTAAAACCATCTTTTATTACTTAAAATCCATTTGTGCAAGTCTAATCTATAACTATCATTATGACATAAAATTCATTTGCGCGAGAAGTATAAGATATAAACCATCATATAGTACATAAAATCCATAAGCACAAGAAATCTAAGATCTAAGCCATCATACACTACATAAAATCCATTTGTGCAAGAAGTCCAAATCTAAAATCATCATATGTCATTAGTGTTATAAAAAGCGCAAGAGTAAGATAATCACCAATCATCCGAACAATGCATTCATTCAAGGCGCAAGATAATTGTCAATTAATCTAAGGCACATGGAGTCTAATCTAAAAACATTTGGGGCACGAACGATTCAAACAAGCAACACATGTCACCCTTTATTCAAGGCACGCGAAGGTAATCACCTTCTACCTTCTAGTTTACATCATTTTTATATTGAATTAGACGCTTTAACACTTATTAGACAATTACAACAACCAACCTTAGAACACTCCCCAGAAGGTCATCATCAACATCTATACTACTCTTAGAGGACCATGTTAAATTAGACAACAATAATATAATAATGATTATTAAATCATTATATATAAGAGAAGATAGTAAAAGAAACAATTAAATAATAAATCATTGTTTAAATAAGAGACTGGGAACCTTATGCATGTATAGACTCTTATGGTGCTTAACTAAGTTTTACAATTAATGCAATAAAAATATATTCATCAAATTATTAGATATTTAGACACTTCCTAACCATAATAAAATAGTAAAGACTTAATCAACAATAATTATCAATTAACAATATAAGAAGGTAAGAAGGTAAGCCCGACAAAAATATAGTTGTTGTCATTAAGGCGTAAATTCTAAATCAAAAACTTGCAGGCCTGACAGAAATTGGTGGATGTCATTAAAGGCTTAAATTAAAATTCAGAGAAAGCTTGCGGGCCTAGCCAAAATTGGTGTTTGTCAAAAAGGAGTCCATTAATAAATTCTGAAAACAGTGGATACGCTAGGAAGAGAACAGTAGTTATTTATGTTAGGGCGAAGCTTAAAAGCACCAGTAAAAATGTATAGAAAAACAAGAAGACACAAATCATTCCCCCTCCCCAAACACATGGGGCGTCCTTAAGGGGAAAACGCAAGGAGATCAGGGTAAAATGCAAAGGATTAATCTTATGCCCAACGCCAAGGATAAAGGAGCAACATCATTGGGTGAATGCCAACAAATTCGTTGGGTGATAGCTCAAACACAGGGATGAAAATTGCATACCACAATTCGCAGGGAGAATGGGGAAATGTGAGGTGGTTTCTCTTAACTCACTGGGAATGTTTTACACATGAAAAATCACAGGGAGAAGGATCAAATGTTGGGCATCAAGGGAGAAGGATCAAGGGTGATTTTCCACGAAAGAAATCGCATGTATTCTAGATCCCACAGCCATCTGAAGAGAGCCCACAACACAAATTTACATTGAGAAACATCACTACGGGACTAGAAAAACGAAAAACTCAAGAAAACGCAGGGGAAAGGGGAAAATGCGAGGTGGTTTCTCTATCTCACTGGGTGGTTTTTACACATGAAAATCGCAGGGATGTCCAACAAAAACGCATTTACATTCTCTCCCAACTCGCAGAGAATGTCAGCAAATGATTTGGCAGGGACGTCCAGCAAAAACTCAAGTACATTCTTCCCCTATTTGCAGTGGATACCAGAAAACGAATTCGTCGAGGTTAATTCTGGCATTCGCGGAGGGTAGAGAAGGAAAAAAAATGCAAAACAAAAAGACTAAAAAAGAGGTTGAACAACAGTGTGAAGGAAATCACTGGGCAAGGGTTTAGGCATTGAGAAAGGATCAGAATGTCGAGTTTATGAAGAAAAAGTTGGGCAAGGGTGGAGACTCAGAGCCCCCTTATCTCCCTGAATACGCGGAGAAAACTGTGCAACGCAGAAAACAATGCAGACCCAAATTAGTCTTACAAACACGATCTAGGTGACAACGCCAATCAACCTTATTTCCACAGAAGCAAATCAAATATCAAGTTAGCAGAAGAAGGCAGCGCTAATCCTACTCAGTGGAAAAAACAAGATATTCATAACTCAGAATAAAGTTGCGCTAATCCTGTAGAACATAGAACAATTTCCATAATAGTATAATTTATAGGCATTCCAAGAGACGAAGAACATTATTGGTTTTCACAGTAACAAGGATTTATTTTAACCAGGTTTTGATATAGGTTTAAATCAATTCAAGCAGACGAGAACATAAGGGTAGAAAATTTTGTTGAGGGAAAAATATTTTTTTTTACAACATCCCAAAAATAAAATATAAAAAAAAACTTAATAACAATATTATAAAATTGAATTTCCCCATCATTGACAAATTGATTGGTGGGATAATCAAGCCACACTCTTAGAACAGAAATCTTATTACATTTTATAGTTTTCTCCAAGAACGTAAGCTATACTCTCCATTCTTCACATCCAAGATTTGTTTTCAACGACAAGGAAATTATCAACGATATTCAGAATACAAATGGTTGCAGCAACTGTTAAAACTTGTTCACAATTTAATCTTTTACAAGTGCAAATTTCAAAAATAAAAATATTATATCGGGCGAGTTAAATCTCGAAGAATTCATCTTGTGATCTCACTCCATCTAGCTCCTTGCTTGCTAACTGCGAAGACTTCATCGGTACCTACCAGCCAACGCTAGGGGTCCTCTTCCTCCCCCTCACCCCCCCCCCCCCCCCGAGCCGCAAAGGGGCCACACTCACAAACCATAGAAATCTATCTCCCAACTCGCCTCACAAGGTCGATCTACCACTCTCTTTTTCGAGCTGGGTATCCCAACTCTCACAAGAAAAATCAGTCAAGAAATTTCGACAACATAACCTTACGCATACCAATTGTGATCCCTTCCTCTTATTTGTCATTAATTTTATAAAGTTCTTCTTAGTGACACTTGTCAATTACACGTTAAATTCTTTTTATCAAAAATTAATTAGGAAATACTCTCTTGTCACTTGATCCCTTAGTTGCACCAAATATTCATTTATTTAATTTAGTTAATTGTCAATTTCTCTCACCCATCTTAAAAGTGTTCCTAAACACGCTCAATGTTGTCATTTTATTCCCTCAATTTACTTTAATGACTGACGCCTTTCTTAAAACTTAGTTGAGTTTTATTTAGGAAAGTTTTGTAGACTAGATTCATTTCTATGTTCCACATTTCTTTTTGCATTCATTTCCCTTTTGTCTAAGTTCCAAATTAGCATGTCTTGCACATAAACAGTAATTAATTCTTAGATAAATTATTTTTCCTTTAAATTCTTAATTGATTTTTTTCTTCATCCCACTTTTATTAATTGATTAATTAGTTTTTTTGTCTTCTCACCCTATTTATACCTAGGCTTAAATTTCAACTAGGCTTAGCATTTTTTAATAGAAATTTATAATTAACAAAATTTACTCATTCAACATTTATTTTAAGGTTGATCATGTCAAAATAAAATATTGTTTTCAAGGCACCTAGGTTCATTGACTCACCTATGTTAAAATTGCGAGTGCTCTTCAAGACGCACTACGTGCTCCAAGGTGCCACTCATCTTTGTTCATGTTTTAATTATGTGACGTTCCCTTCAAGAAACACTACGTGCTCCAAGGGTGTCACTCGCCTTTGATTGATTTTGGTAGTTGTCCAACCCTTGGAGTCAATACTCCATCAGGCGACCTTGTGGGAGACTAAGGGGCTCTAAGGAATAATAACTATTCATTTTTATGCGCCCCTTAGAATCTTCGTGAGCGACTGTCTCATTCTGCCCTCATGACATCATGGATCTCTCGAACTAGGTAATCATTAACCTACAATTCGAGCCACGATGGAAGTGCTAGTAGGTTGTGGCAGGGCTGCTGCCACACCTCTCCCTCAATATCTATGGTTGTTGTGCATGGCCCCTTTACTCCTAATGTGAGTATGATTAGCAAGAAATCGTCATCCTTCATCCATTAATGAAACATGTCAACGATCCATTAAAAAATCATAATATACCTGCTCATATGTCACATATGCCTAAACAGAAATACCCAAACCATATACAGTCCACTCCCTGACTCGATCCGGAGTCCAAGGAGGTCCAGCAATGCCATCGGCATCCTCAATCTGTCAAGTGTCTTTCACACTCAGGAGAAACCCATCAATAGCACCTATCTATACATAGATTATCAAATGACATAACATCATAATCCATAAGCATCATCATCGGAATCCCTAAGCGGAGCACACAATCATATAATGAACCAGATCACTTACACGCAAGTGTCCTCAAAGAATAAGTCAAATCATTTGTGCGCAAGAAATGGATGTTACATACACCTCCTCTTGTTTTAAACTTCATCCCAAAGTTTCACAGTGTGTAAGTGCAGTATATAAAGTATCTGACAAGATCTAAATGTCTAGCTATTAAACAAAAATGGAAATTGTTGGTGCATATCATATGCGTCTTCCGAGGTAGCCGAGTGTGGACCGCAATTGTCCCACTCGACCTTGACCTGGTCGATTGTTCGACGTCATAGCTATCGAATGTGATGGTCCATAATGAGGATTGGCTTGTTGGATTACTGAGAAGGGGGGTGAATCAGTAATAGAGAAATTTAATCATTTTTAACCATATAATCCAAGTGTTATATCAATGAAGCATTATCATCCAATAACTGCAGAGTAA
>JZKD02S1736336.1:431354-452452 GCA_000966675.3 Picea glauca | reverse complement strand
AAACAATTTGGTTCAATTGTAGATAAGAGTGCTAGGTGTGTTTGTTCTGGTGAACGGATTTTTCTTCTAGTCTCAACTCCTACATCTTTGTTTCCAATAATCTGATCTGAAGGATAATTCTTTTGTACTCATTTTCTAGGTGTCTTTGGAGATACTTTATGAACTTTCTCTTTTGCTTATGTCAGATTCTCTTCATCTTCATCTTCCTCTTCTACTTCATTTTCATCTTCTTCTTCGAAAATTTGTTCCATTGATTTGTTTTCTTATTCGTTTGATTCTAGTCTTCCTATTTCATCAATTGTTACGTTGATGCTTTCCACAAATTTGTTCAATCTTAGATTGTAACACTTGTATGCTTTCATTGTACTTGAGTAACCAACAAGTATTCATTTATCCACACGAGATTCAAACTTTCTCATTCTTCCATCTTCTCTTTTGATGTAGCATTTTCTTCCAAAAACTCTGAAGTGCTTCACATTCTTTGGTCTTCCTTTCCATAGCTCATAGGGAATTTTATCAGTGTTGTTTTTTAGCATTACTATGTTTTGAATGTGAATTGTTGTATGCATTGCCTGTGTCCAAAATATATCTTTCAATTTGGAATCCATTAGCATTGTTTGAGCCATTTCTTGTACTATCATGTTCTTTCTTTCAACAACTCCATTCTGTTGAGGTGTCCTAGCAACGGAGAATTGCCTTTTTATTCCATGACTACTATAGTAGTCCATAAATTCCTTTGAAGTGAAATATCCTCCATTATCAGATCTCAAACATTTGATTCTTGAATCCATCTCATTTTCAACCATTTCCTTGTAGATCTTGAAGTTTTCAAAAGATTTTGACTTGTTCTTGAGAAAGAAAACTGCAGACATTCTTGTATAATCATCAACTAATAACATAAAGTATTTTTCACCTTTTAAGCCCTTTGTTGTAGTTGGTCCAACTAGATTAGTGTGCACAATTTATAGTGGTCTTGTTGTTGAATATTCCTTTGATTTGAACCTGGTCTTTGTTTTCTTTCCTTGTTGACAATGCTTGCATAAAGTGTTGGTTGGTTTCGTGATCTAGGCCATTTCTTTGACTGCTTCTCTTTTGCTGACTTTGACAAGGTTATCAAAATGCATGTGACCCATTCTTTTATTCCATAGACAACTTTCATCTTTCTTTCCTAGAAAACACTTTTCATTTCCAATTTCACTTAACACATATATGTTGTTTGAAGTTCTTGCAGTTGTACCGACCAATTTCCCTGAACCTTCTTTTCTTAATCGAAAGTAAGTTTATGACCTTGGTCACACATTTGACTCGGACTTAGAATATTATGTTTCATATCTTCTACCAGTAGAACATTTTGTGTCTTTTCATTCTTGTTCCCAATTTGGACGGTGTCTTCTTCAATGATTTTGGATGAATTATAATTTCCAAAGGAGACTGATCCATTTTTTTCTTTTCGTAATGTAAGAAATTTGTCTTTATCACCTGTCATGTGTTTTGAACATCCACTGTCAACATACCAACTGTGTTTCTTCTACTTATCTTGTAAAGTGATTGTGCATTCTTCATTGTTATATTGATCTTGCTTTCTTATCCATGTCATTTTCTGAGGTTCTTGTCTGTGACTGTTGTTATTCTATTGAGGTTCTTTAGGAGGGACTGACATTCTACAATCCTTGGCCATGTGTCCAAAATTGTTACATTTATAACATTCCACTTCAGTGCTCAAATATTCAAACATGTTGTAACTTCTTCTGTGTGTGTCACTAGGTCTCCTTGAATAATCCCTTTGTGTATAACTCTCAAAGTTGTTACTGTTCCTGTTATTATCTCTGCAATTCACAGTTTTATATCCAAAATTATTGCATGCATAACATAAACCAAAAAATATAGTTTGATACCTAGGAGTTGAAGATCTTATGAAAGGAGGTGCTCTTATGAATCATTCTTCTCCTTGAGGCCTATATGTCTGTTGCTGATTCTAAAATCTGAATCTTCTTGGTGGAGGAGTGTCCTTGTAATCTTCCTTGTATATCTTCATATCCTCTTTGATTGTTTTTGCATAGCTCTTTGGATTTGTTTCTTGATCTGTTGTTTTGGAGCTTGATCCCTTTTCTTTCTGATTGTATCCAATTCCGGACTTGTCAAGATGATATTTTTGACTGATGATATTGTCATCCAGAGATTTTGAACTATTCTGCATATTTTTCTTTTGAATATCCTTTCTTAGTGTGACAACCTTTTCTTCCAAGTTTCCAATGATCTTTTCATTTTCTTCTAGTTGTTCTTTGAGTGCTTCTTCAATTATTTTATCTTCTTCTATTTGAACCTTCAATTTTGTGATCATTTGTTCTAGTTCTCAAGTATCATTTTTCTTGTCTAGTTCTGCTTGTAGTTTCTTGTTTTTCTTCTTTTCTCTTCTAATAACTTCTATGGAACACATTAAATCTTCTCGATAATCAACTTCTGCCTCTTCAATTTCTTCTTCAAATTCTTCACATTCTTCTTCGGCTTCTCCGTATTCTTCTTTGGAGTCTTCTTTGTCAGAGTCTTTTACTGCCATGAATAGAACTCTTCGTGTCTCATTGTCACTAACTTCATCTTCATCTGATGACGAGATGTCTTCTTTGGTGTATAAGCTTTTCTTGAAAACTTTCTTTGTAGTTCTTTTGCCTTTATATGAGTGTTTTCCTTTTGAGTAACCTTCATCATTTATCTTTTTCTTATGAGGATATTTGTTAGCAAAATGACCAATACAATCACAATTAAAACAAATTAAAGGGAACTTACCTCTATACCTACCGCTGGTTCCCTTGTTCAGTATTTTGACGAAGTTGGCCACTTCTTCCTCATCTTTCGAGGTGTCACTGTTGTTGCTATATTCTTCTTGTTCATTTTTCTTTTTCTTTGATCTTTTGGATGCCTTGAAGGCTACTTCTTTTACATCTGGATTTTCCTGCTCAGTTCTCATTTCATATGTTGTGAAGATTCCATGCAGTTCGTCCATGCTTATTGAGTCCAGATCCGATCTTTCTTATAGTGTTTATATCTTAGGGTTGAATCTCATAGGAAGAGATCTTAGTATCTTTTGAACAATTACAGATTCTTCAATTTCTTCTCCCAATCATATGATTGTGTTCATTGTTTCATCGACTCATAAGAAGTAGGTTGTGATATCTTCATCTTCCTTCATTTTTAGTTGTTCGAACTGACCTCTGTAAGTCTGAATCTTTGCTGCTTTGACTTTTGTATCTCCTTCATAAATATTTTGAATCTTGTCCCAAATCTCTTTAGTGGATTTACAGTGTGCGACTTTGGTGAATATCGTATCACTGAGACCATTCAAAAGTGCATTTGTAGCTTTGAAATTATTCTCACCAATTTTTACTGCTTTGTCATTTGTTGGTGGAACTTTTGGTGCTATGTATCCATCTACAATTGATTGTCAAACTTGAAATCCTTGTGCCTGTATATATGTCTTCATCATTATGTTCCAAAAATCATACTTCTGTCCATCAAACTGTGGTATTCCATTTTTATATGATTTGATACTCTCCATGATCTACCTTTCAGTGGTTAAACCAATTTCTGAAGGAATCTGCTCTGATACCAATTGTTGGATTACTGAGAAGGGGGGGTGAATCGGTAATAGAGAAATTTAATCATTTTTAACCACATAATCCAAGGTTTATATCAATGAATCATTATCATTCAATAACTGTAGAGTAAATAAGAAATGAACAAACATACACATACACAGTACACCAGTGTTTTACGTGGAAACCCAAATCGGGAGAAAACCACAGAATGTTTTTTTCTTATATGTATTGAAGAATTACACTCATTGGAAGCACCAACT
This sequence comes from Picea glauca, assembly GCA_000966675.3. Classification (NCBI taxonomy): domain Eukaryota; kingdom Viridiplantae; phylum Streptophyta; class Pinopsida; order Pinales; family Pinaceae; genus Picea; species Picea glauca. The sequence goes on along the minus strand of JZKD02S1736336.1, from coordinate 448,599 downwards.
TCCTTTGTTTTTTAGCTACAACTGGAAGGAGGCTCCAACCCCCTAGTTTCTCAGGATACAACATGAGGGAAGCTCCAACTCCCCAATTCTCTGGCTATAACCAGAAGGAGGCTACAACCCCCTATGTTCTCCATCTACAACCGAAAGGTGGATACAACCACATGTCCTTGCCTCATCCTGCCACCCTAAAGTAGAAGTAGAATGATGGAACCACTGTCAACCTGTCCCTGTGAGATATATCATTGTAAACCTATACCAATAATCCGAACCATGCATCAACATGTACCTCAACCTGTAATCAACCTGTACCATAAACAAGTGCAACAACCATGCACCAACCTATACCAATCAACTTTTACGTGCATCAAACCATGTACCAAGTATGTACCAATCATTTGTCAATTATTCATAAACTATGAGTCATCAATATGTACCAACATCATCAACTATAAACATCATGTATGTGTCAACTCATCAACTACTTGTCTCAACCATTTACTCAACATGTACCTCAACCAAAAACCCTCATCAATTTCATCATCCAAATATGATTTGTAGCTATGTAATAGACCTAGTGTATATGATCACATTCCTTCAAACCTTCCTTAACTTCAACAACAAGAGACTAGCATTTTCATCAAACTTTTCTTTAGTCTCACATGCTTAGTTTTGGATTAATCAACAACCCTAACTTGAAGTAATCATAAATTTGTACCTGTAATGTATAAAGATCTGAAACTGATACACAGTGTTCTTTAGTGTGTTTTATGAAATTCATCCAGGTGTCACTACTTGGATCCTCTTAGAAAAGGAGTTATAGCAAAAATGGCATACCTTGTTGAATTATGTTGTATTCTAGAGAGTGACCTTGTAGAGCATTCCCCGTATGGAATATTTGTTTAATTGATATGAAAATGTTATACAACATACTACAAACTGTACCCTAACCAAAACATTTGGTTTCACTGAATTTGGATCTGTTATGAAGAATTTATGACATTTTTACCCAAAACACTTGTTTTTTACTAGTTTCAGGACTAGCCACAAACCCTATTTTCTACGAAGTGTAACTCCAAAAATACAATGACCCACAAGATGAATTTTTTACCAAAAATACTTGGATATTTTTTCTCAATGTAATAGCAATTTCACGATCTGAATCATTATAGAAAAAACATTATAGTGAAAATGGTGAGATGACCTGTAAATAACATACCTTAGATAGCACCATCAAAAGAATTTATCCTTCCTTGCATTTCGGCCTTCTTTTCTTCACCTTCCCTCAGAATTTAGGCTTAAATATTCTTGGTTACCTCAAACACCTATAGATATTCAATAATTGCAAGTGTTATTAAAATTAAATAGGCTTGCCTCTTATTTATACTCTCCAAGTAGCGTCCTTAAAAACATTTTCTAGGTCACTTGGCCCCACTTTCCTTATTTTAGGGTTAACCCACTTCTAATTTCTCCATTAAATTTATTATTGAAATAGTTTATTTTGTATTCACTTTGAATTATAATACACTCATTAATTCACTTTATTATTTACCTTTTAAAGTCTCTTAAACCACTTTGACTACTTTGACCTTTTGGAGCTTCTAGATGACATATGAGGGTCCTCCAACTTCATAAGGCCATAACTCTCAAACCGTGAGGAGTTATGTGACTTTCCACATACCACCAGAAATGGAATGACATGTACTATCCATATAGAATAATACTATCTAAAAATATATCATAACTCATACTGTTATCCATCAAACAAACTTGGGTCCATTACCCAAACCTGGGGTGTCCAACTTCTCATGGCCATAACTCTCTAACCGTGAGGAATTATGTGACGTTCCACATACCACCGAAAATGGAATGACAAGAACTATATATCTAGGATAGTTTACTTGAAAAATTCATTTTCCTTCATCTTATTATTCCACAATTAAGCATGGGTTCTCTTACTCCGCAAAGTGTCTTCCCATGAGGGATTTCACCATAAGGGGACCACTTTGGAGTTCATACACTTTTACTTCTTATCAACCATGACAAGACAATAATGAGTCTTCTTTACATCAAACAATCTGGGGTCCATTACCCAAACCTTTGTGTTGTGGGGCTTTCTTCAAGGGTTGACATCAATGACAACCAACCTTAATCAACAGCTTTGTCGTGAGCGCACCCTCGTCTGATACCTACAAAGAAATCATATCAATCACATGTGTAGGATCGCTAACATAATGTCTCAAAACAGATACATGAAAAACATTGTGCATACGCCTCAAAGAATCATACAAGGCTAGTCGATAGGCCACGGGCCCTTTCCTTTCCACAACCTCGAAAGGTCCCACAAACCTAGAAGAGATTTTAGCACCCTTTCCAAACTTGATCGAAATCTTGTGCAGTTTCATCCGCAAGAAGACTCGATCGCCAACTTCATAACTATGGTCAACGCGATGCACATTTTCATAACTCTTTTGTCGATCATGTGCTTCCTTGATCCTTTGTCTTATTGTTTTCATTTGTTCTTCCATTTCTTGGATCTCTTTGGGTCCTACCAGGACCCTATCCTCGATTCGGTCCCAGCTCAAAGGTGTTCGACATGGTCGCCAGTAAAGAAACTCAAATGGTGCCATCTTAATGGTGCTTTGATAGTTGTTGTTGTATGAAAACACTAACAGTTGCAAGAAATCTTCTCAACGCTTATGTTGGTCCATCACGTACATACGCAACATATCCTCCAAGATTTGGTTCATTCTTTTTGTTTTCCCGTCTGTCTCTGGGTGATATGCGCTACTAAAGTTAAGTTGTGTTCCCAAGGCCTCTTGGAAACTAGTCCAAAATCATTTTGTAAACACCAATCCTTGATCGGATATGGTCCTCTTAGGCACGTCATGCAAGCTCACTATCTCATTGATAAAACTCTCGCTATTTCTAGTGCCTAATATGTAGTATGCACAGGGATAAAATGTACACTCTTCGTTAGAGTGTCTGCTACAACGAAAATAGAGTCGTGCCCCCTTGTCTTCAATGAAAATATAATGATAAAGTCCATTGAAATGACCTCCCATTTTGATTCTGGAGTAGCGTGTGGTTGTAGTAATCATTTCAGATGTCTATGTTCAGCCTTCACTTGCAGACATTCTAGGCATCTCACCACGTAATTGATGGTGTTCGCCTTCATCCCTTCCAGAAGAATAAGGGTTTAAGGTTTTCCCTCATATTCATGACTCATGGATGAGCCATATACACTACTCTATGAACTTTGTTTAATATCAACTTCTCAACTCGTCGTTAGGTGATACATAAATCCGATTGTTATATCTCATTAGTTCATCATTGTCCACAGTAATCCCTCAAATTTTGGTACCAACATGGTGTCTGGTCCGAAATTTTCCTTAACCTCTTTATACCAGTCAGCGTTGTGTTGTATAGTTAGAATCTTTTCATGAAGATTCATCTGAAGAGATATCATCGAAAATATGCGTGGTCTCTGACTCAATGCATTTTCCACTCTCTTCATTGTTCATTTTATGTAGGTGATCTCAAAATTGTACTCACTAAGCAGTCCCGACCAATGCCTTTGCCGCGTGTTCAATTCTCTTTAGGTAAAAATGTACCACAAACCACAATGATTTGTTTTCAATTCAAATTTACATCCAATCAGGTAGTCTCTCCACACTCTTAGGGAATACATAATGGACAATAACTCCAAATTGTATGTCGCGTATTTCTCCTCGTGCTTTCTTAACTTCCTTGAGATGTAAGCGATCACTCGACCATCTTGCATCAAGACTCTCCCTAAGCCTTCCTTGGATGTGTCTGTGCATACTAAGAAGTCCTCCTCCATGTCATGGATTTTTAGTATCGGCGTTGTCGTCAATAGTCATTGAGCCTTCAAAATTCTTCCATGCATTTCTCGGTCCATACAAACTTCTTGTTTTTCTTCTGCAATTCTATAATCGAATTTTCTATCTTCGAAAAACCTTCGATGAACCGTCGATAATATCCCACTAAACCCATGAAGCTACGTACTTTTGGGACATTTGTCGACGTAGGCCATTCCATAATATCCTCTACTTTCATTCGATCCACCGTGATACCTTCGTCAGAGATGGCATGCCCTAAATAATTAATCTTTGATTGATAAAAAGAGCATTTCAAAAGTTTCCCATATAATTTGTTCTCTCGTAAACACTGTAGTACCAAGCGTAAAATTTCATCATATTCTTCCATCACTCGAGAATATATCAAAATATTGTCAATGAATACTTGAACAAACTTGTCCAAGTATTTTCGAAACACCCCATTCATAAAGCTCATGAATACCCCTGGGGCATTTGTCAGTCCAAAGGGTAAAACGGTAAACTTGTAATGTTCAAACCTCATATTGAATGTGGTCTTAGGAATGTATTCCTCCTTGATCTGTAGCTAGGAATCTCTTGATCTCAAGTCGATATTCAAAAACATTGTCGTGCCCTTTATTTGATCAAACAAATCGTCTATTCTTGGCAACGGATATTGGTTCCTGATTGTTGCCTTGTTCAATTGATGGTATTCAATGCAGAGTCTCCATGACCCATCCCTCTTTCGTAAGAAAATAGCAGGTGCACCCTAAGGCGATACACTTGGACGTATGAGTCCTAGGTCCAGCAACTCCTTCAGTTGCATTTTCAACTCCTGTAACTCAGGGGTCGACATCTAATAGGGAGTTCTTTTTATCGATTCATTTCCAGGTTTTAGGTCAATGGTAAACTCTAATTCCCTCTCAGGCGAAAAACCTTGTAACTCCTCTGGGAATACATTCACAAATTCTTGTACTACCGGAAGGTTTTCCATTCCTTCTGCCACACCCTTCTCGTTCAATGCAAAGATTGCATATACCTTGCATCATTGTGCATGCTCTTCTGTAGTACCTAGTTCTATCCAAAACCAACAGTTTGGTCTGTGATTGTACCTAACATCTCGAACACAATGAAATAGTGCTCGGCCTGGCAGTTATTCATTGTTTCTTGAATCCTTTGGGCCTTTCCCAGACCCCCAACTGCAGTGGGTCCAGTTGATCTGGCTTCTTTGGCCCTCTCAACCAGACAGTCTTGCAAGTAATGTGGTTCCCCACATGTCCATCATCCAGTCTTCAGTCTAGTACTCTTGGTCCCCGAAGTAGTAGTCGTTGGCCCACTAGCCTGAAACCCTGGTCTGTTCCGCTAAACAAGCCTCACAGTTGTTGTTGTTGAAGCAGTGGTCCCCTGTAGGGAGTTGCCCGCTGGGGTACCGTTCATCGAGGTGTCATGAACACGGATCCTCTCGATGTATCCCAATACCTTGAAGAAATTCTAGCAGGAGTCTGATGTTGTTACACACTAGACATAGCTTGTCCCATTGGTATCGGAGGATTCCTACACTAACCCCCACTGATAAGATCTTCCTCAGTTATGAGGGCCTTCTGGACTGCATCGTGTAGCGTCTGAGGCATTAGGATCCTCGACTTCACAGGACTGTTGATGTTAAGGCCAACATAACTTTTTGACCTTTGGCTTATTCGTTCTCATGCGTGGAGCATACATAATAAGCTCCAAGTGTCAGGCCTCATAATCAAGAACCGTATGACCACCCTGTAAAAAGGCGTTGAATTCATTGAGTTGGCACTCAATGAATTTATCTAACAATAACTCTCCTAGAACCACTCCTTGAATAGTTCCCAAGATACATCTTCAACGACCATGTTCAAATGTGGCAAGAGCATATTCCACCATAGAAGATCTCTCCCACCCTTTGGCTGAAATACCACCAAGTGGACTTTTAAGTTCGAGGTGTAGTCACGAAGTGGGAAGCACATCTCCATGTTCTCCAACCATGGCACCCAAGAACTCGGGTAAATTGACCTTCTCGAGTTCTCTTTGACGCTACAAGTACCGACTGGGACGCGATGTGGACCCTCAAGGGTACAGGTGTCCTGGCCTCATCTCTATCTAGACGGTTAATCAAGGCCTCTGACATTTCCCTAGAAGGACCTTGTCATACCATCCACATCCATTACAATAATCGGCTCCTGCCCAAATACTTGATCCTCCCCTTGGGGGGTTAGACCCCTAGGGAATGAGCGCTTCTGGAGGCGTCGCACCACCTCCCCTAGCACCACATTGTGAACCTCTGCAGTGTCCTCTAACCATGATTACTGCATGGATAGGTTAAAAAAATTATTAGCACTAAGTTATTAATCAAGGGTTTAATTCAGTGGAAGACGTCACTATCCACAGTCGCAAGGTTGAATGATGCAGGAGCATCATTGGCAAGCCCACAGAGGTGGGACCACTCAACACGTGAGAGTTCTTTAAGAACTTCAACATGGGTAGTTACAACCGATTTCAGAATGCACCTCCACTCAGCGTCGGAATTCACCTTTGGAGGCACGCTTGAACCGGTGTTGAATTTTACCCTTTGAGGCAAGTTTTGAAATTGTAAACAGAGCAGAAGTTTCCACTTTGGCTCTGGAATGTGACTGAACTAAGATAGCGTAGGATGAATTTTAGAGTAGGAAAGTAGCCAGGGGAAACCCTAGAAACATTTTTTAGTTATGTAGAAGTTTGTACACCCAGTTAGAGAGAGCTGCAATATAGAGAGAAATTAGTTGTAAGAGAGAACTGTGAGTTAGTAGGAGATATCAGTGTTTCGAGTTACTGTAATTTTGAATGTATTATGTAGCCATTGGGCACTTGTGAATATAACAGAATGGAAAATTGATCCAAATGTATGGTGTGTGGACTATGTGCATTTTCCTGTCATTTCTGTTTACATGAACAAGTGGATGGAACTGTGAGTTTTTCCAGTTTCAATTGTTTCTCTTCATTGGAAGCTCTGCAAGGTGTGCATCGAGCTAGAGAGGAATGTAAGGAGATTAGGAGGAATTTCTCTGTGAGAAATACCATGGATCTGAGTTATCGAAATCCCTCAAATGAAAGGAGTGTGTGGGAAATCGAAGTCTGAACCAGACAAAGCTCAGGAGAGATAACGCTTCGAAAAGTGTTATCGAGATCCAGGAACTCATTCCCTGGAAGGAACAAAGACCGAGTCTTCGAAGACATAGAAAATATTCTAATTCTAAAGTGAGTAAAAGCTCAGGAGGAAGAATGTTGTCGAGCATTGGATCGTGGCGGAAGATCCTGTAGGCTGTCCTATTTGAGGGAGAAGCGCAGGCTTTAACGCTGCGTAGATCTGGGAGGGGAGATCCAGAAGATCTGAACGGATGGTGGAGAGTCCTTGAGGAGAAATGTTGAAGCCACGCCATCCATTGGATAAGGTGGAGCTGCGAGGAGGTTAGCAGCAAGGGATTTTTAATGTCCAAATCTCACGAGGAATAGTGACCATCGATCTCAATAGATCTGGACCGTTGGTCCATTTTGTGATTTCGAGTACTGCGAGTTGGAAGGACAGAGATCCTTGTCTCTCAAAACCCTGAATCCCAAAATCATGAAATCGCGATTCGACGTGAACCGTCGATCACAGGCAGCTCTGGACCGCGGGTCCATTTCGTGATTTCAGGTACCGTGAGTTGGAAGGACAGAGATCCTTGTCTCTCAAAACCACGAATCATGAAATAGAGAAATAGTGAGGTTGTACGTGGAACGTATATCCCAGGGATTATTGTGAGTCATTGATCGAATGCCAAGGCATTTCGACAATTCATCATTTCGGCATTTCGGTGACTGGGGATTCCAAGGAGTAGAGATATCCCTTGGATTCTGATTTTGCAAAATGCAAAAACCCGAAAGAATAGGCACTGGGACATTTTGGCATTTCAGCGACCGGGGATTCCAAGGAGAAAAGATATCCCTCGCATTCTAATTTCGCGAAACGTGAAAACCCAAAGGAATAAGTACTGGGACATTTTGACATTTTGGCAACCAGGGATTCGAAGGACGAAAGGACGAGATGCTTGACTTCTGAAGTCCCGGTCCATGATATTTTGGCATTTTGGCGACTAGGGATTCGAAGGAGCGGGGGACGGGATGCTTGAATCATGAAGTTCTGGTCCATGACAAGAGCCCTTTTTGGCTTAGCACAAGGTCACAGCTCTTGGTCGTGTGTTGTGGGAGCTCACGCTTAGCGCTTGGAAAAGCCAACTGAGTATTTGTGGGGGACCTGTGTGTTCATTCGAAGGGTTCTAGTTTGGAACCAAAAGATCCATTTCAACTCCTAAACTAGAAGATCCTGAATGAGAGGTCGTGTAGCCCTGAAGAGGGATAGGGGGTTTGCATCAGGTGGTATCAAAGCATAAGTTTTTCATCTGCAGACTTTAGGTGAAGGAGGAAAAGAAGGAGACAGAGAACTCAGAATTGTACTCTGTGTGTGACAGATAGTCAACATAATACCTCCAAGAAGATGAGATCCGCCTTTATCCAACCGTGTTGTAGAGAGGGAGATGCGAGAGCTTCGCACCCAATTGGAAACAATGGAAGAAGCACAGAGAAGAGCACCTGACATTGGGGATGTCAGTGATGCAGAAAGTGAAGAGGTTGAGGTTGAAGAAGCTGCAGGAGAGGATGTTGTAGAAGAACGTTTGTTGAGAGTCATTTCCATATTGGGAGGCAGAGCTAAGATAGAGGTCCCCATGTATGAGGGAAATCTAGATGCTGCAGAACTGTTGGACTGGATAAGGTCCATGGACAAACACTTCGATTATGAATAGTTCGATGAGGAGAAGAAGGTGAAGTAGGCAGTCACTAGGCTAAAAGGGCATGCAGCACTGTGGTGGGACGAACTGGAGGCTAAGAGGAGAAGTAAAGGAAAACAGTGGATAAAGAGTTGGGACAGGATGGTAGCCAAACTGAAGGCTAATTTCATACCCAAAGACTACCAAATCAATCTGTTCAAGAAGCTACAGAACCTGAGACAGAAAGGGATGACAGTCAAGGAGTACACCGAGGAGTTCTACCGGCTGAACATCAGAACTAGACGAAGGGAGAGAGACGAAGAAAGAGTTACCAGATATATAAATGGCTTGAGATATGAAATATAGGATGAACTTAGCATGATGTTAGTGAGGACTATGGAAAATTCTTATTAGTTTGCACTGAAGGCAGAGGAGAAGCTGGCCAGAAAATAGAACCAGCGAGGAAGAGGTAAAGGCTCGATCCCAAGAAAAAGCAAGGTATTTAACCATGACAGAGCATATCAGTCTAAGGACGAGGATGAGAAACCACATAATCACTCAAAACAAGGAGGAAGTTCACAAGGGAGACAGAGTGGTGGAAGAAACTCTTGTAGAGGAAGAGGAAGAGGAGGAGTAAGGTGTTATAACTGTGGAAAGATAGAGCACATGTCTTGGGAATGTCTAGAGAAGAAGAAGGAAGGAGAAGAAGATCACATTTCATAATCACAATGAAGAGATGTTGAGGCAGAAGGAGAAGAGGATGGAGCATCCCTGATGTCGAGAAAAGTTCTCTTAAAACCAGAGGCAGAAATTGAAAATCCAGTGCAGAGAAACAATCTCTTCAGGACAGCTTGCAAGACTAAGGACAAAGTATGCAAGGTGATCATTGACAGTGGGAGTACTGACAATATAGTATCCACAGAGATGGTGGAGAAATTGGAGTTTAATACAACTGCACATCCAAGGCCATACAAAGTCTCATGGCTGCAAAAAGGACACCAGGTAATGATTGCTAAACAATGCTTGGTTGAGATTAAAATAGGAGGATATAAAGATGAAATCCTATGTGATGTAATTCCCATGGACGTATGCCACATTTTTTTGGGAAGACCATGGTATTTTGACAGAAATTTCATTCACGATGGAAGGAAGAATACATATACATTGGAGAAGAATGGTAGGACGCATATGTTGTTGCCAATGGAGGAGAAGAGAGCGAAAGAGGAAGCCAGCACAAGCATACTTCTCATGAGTGGGAAGGAACTCTTGAAAGAAGTCAAGGAAGAACAAGAGATGCAGTTCATTGTGGTGAGGAAGCCCAAATTCATCCTTACAGGTACATCAGTGGATGATTTACCTGAAGAAGTTCAAGAGTTGTTGGATAATTTTGTTGATATAGTGGTGGATGAGTTGCCAAACTCATTGCCACCCATCAAGAGTATCAATCATCATATCGACTTGATACCAGGAGAAAGCCTTCCAAACAAAGTAGTGTACAGATTAGCACCTTGAGAAAATGAGGAGGTGAAGAACCAAGTCCAAGAATTGTTGGATAAGGGTTTAGTCAGAGAAAGTTTGAGCCCATGCGCAGTACCAACTATGTTAAGCCCAAAGAAAGATGGAGGATGGTGAATGTGCACAGACTCAAGAGCCATCAACAAGATCACCATCAGGTACAGATTTCCTTTAATGAGAATGGATGACTTAATGGCTTGCTTAAGTGGAGCAAATTTCTTTTCTAAGATAGATCTGAAAAGTGGATATCATCAGATCAGGATGAGAGAAGGTGATGAATGGAAAACAGCCTTTAAGATGAATGAAGGTCTATATGAGTGTTTGGTTATGCCATTTGGCCTAACGAATGCCCCGAGCACTTTTATGAGGCTGATGAATGAAATTCTAAAAGATTTCATTGGTAAGTTTGTGGTTGTATATCTAGACGATATATTGAATTTTAGCAAGACTAAAGAGGAGCATTTGAGACACCTAATGCTAGTAATGAGGAAGCTGTAGCAAGAGAAGTTGTTGATCAATCTGAAGAAGTCCTCTTTTATGAAGATAGATCTCATTTACTTTGGTTTTGTGATCTCTTCGAATGAACTGAAGATGGATCCTGAAAAGGTGAAAGCAATCAGGGAATGGTCATCGCCAAGGAGCATGTTCGAATATAGTAAAGAAAGTTTTTATAGAAAGTTCATTAGAGACTTAAGTGGGATTTGTGCACCCATGATGGATACAGTAAAGAAGCGACACAAGTATTTTAAATGGACAGAGGAGGCCGAAAAGAGCTTCAACATATTAAAGGAGAAGATAACGGAACGACCAATTCTGGTCTTGCCGAATTTCGAAAAGACATTTTAGGTGAGATGTGATGCGAGCGGAATTGCGATAGGAGCAGTTTTGAGTTAGGATAAGAGGCCTATTGCCTATTTTAGTGAGAATCTAAATGAGACTCAGAGGAAATACTCCACATATGACAAGGAGTTTTATGCCATAATTCAAGCATTGAATAAATGGAGGCATTATCTTGCCCCGCAAGAGTTTGTCTTGTACAACGATAACCAAGCTTTACAATTCATAACTTGACAAGAAAAACTGAATCAGAGGCATGAAAAATGGGTTGAATTTATGCAAAATTTTACTTTTGTCATAAAACATATTGTTGGGAATACTAACAAAGTTGTTGATGCGTTAAGCAGGAGATGTTTGATTCTGCAAGAATTCCAGGTGGAGACCTTGGGGTTTGAACACCTTAAGGATATGTATTGTGATGATACAGATTTCAAGGAGGCCTACAAAGCATGTACAAGCCCTGTACTGAGAGATAGAAGTCATTGGACGGACCATATGGTTCAGGAAGGATTGTTGTTCAGAGGAAATCAATTGTGCATACCAAGATGCTCAATGAGGGACAATCTTCTGAAGAAGAAGCATAGTGAAGGATTGGATGGAAATTTTGGCCATGATAAAATGTTTGCAAAGTTAAGAAATTCATACTATTGGCCAGGTATGAGAACAGAGGTGATAAAGTTTGTGAACAAATGTAGGATCTGCCAACATCCAAAGGGGAAAAAACAGAACACCGGATTGTATCAACCATTGCCAATACCAGAGAGGCCTTGGGATGCAATAAGCATGGATTTCATGTTGGTATTGCCAAGAAAACAAAGGGGATTCAATTCCATATTTGTGGTGGTGGATAGGTTTTCAAAGATGGCACATTTCATCCCATGCCAGAAGACTAGTGATGCAACACATGTTGCAAATCTAATTTTTAGAGAAGTTGTGAGACTTCACAGTCTACCCAGGAGCATTGTCTCAAACAGAGACACAAAATTTGTTGGTCACTTTTGTAGGACATTGTGGAAGAAGATGGGGACAGATTTTTCCTTCAGCTCATCTTATCACCCTCAGACAGATGGGCAGACTGAGGTGGTAAATAGAAGTTTGGGAAACTTATTGAGAAGCCTGGTTACTGAACACCATAACCAGTGGGATCAGATTCTACCACAAGCAGAATTTGCATACAATGACTCACCAAACAGAAGCACTGGAAGGAGCCCATTCCAAATACTCTATGGAATGCAACCCATTAGAGTGTTTGAGTTAAGGGACTTGGAACAGGGAGAGATCATAAGCACTGGAGCAGAGGATTTTGTTGTTGAAATGCAAAGACTCCATAGTCGGATCAAAGAACAATTACGGAGTTCTAACCAGAAATACAAGCACAGAGTTGATTAGCATCGCAGAGAACTTCAATTTGAAGTGGGAGATCAGGTTTTGGAACATCTTAGGAAGGAAAGGTTCCCTAGGGGAACATATAACAAATTGAAGATGAACAAGATAGGACCCTGTAAGATCTTGAGGAAGTTTGATGCAAACGCCTATGAGATCGAGCTGCTAGATGGTGTGGGAATTTCACCCATATTAAATGTCTCAGACCTGTACCCTTACAGGAAAGACGACACAGAAGGATCAGAAGATCAAGGAAAGATTCAGTGGGAGAAGCAGATGCATGTGGCAGAGAAGCTACAAATGGAGAAGATTTTGGATTAGAGGATTGGCAAGAAGACTAGGAGGAAGACTTATTTTGGGTATCTGGTCAAATGGAAGGGATGCCTGATAGAAGATTCTAGTTGGGAAAACGAAGTTGCTATCCAAAAGCAGGGAAAGTCAATAGAGGAACTCATGGACAGGAGTCCATGAATTTTTGTCAAGGGGTGTATGATGCAGGAGCATCGTTGGCAAGCGCACAGAGGCGGGACCACTCAACATGTGAGAGTTCTTCCAGAACTTCAATGTGGGCAGTTACAACCGATTTTAGAATTCACCTCCACTCAGCGTCGAAATTCACCTTTGGAGGCACGCTTGAACCGATGTTGAATTTTACCCTTTGAGGCAAGTTTTGAAATTGTAAACAGAGCAGGAGTTTCCACTTCGGCTCTGGAATGCGACTGAACTAAGATAGCATAGGATGAATTTTAGAGTAGGCAAGTAGCCAGGGGAAACCCTAGAAACATTTGTGAGTTATGTAGAAGTTTGTACACCTAGTTAGAGAGAGCTGCAATACAGAGAGAAATTAGTTGTAAGAGAAAACTGCGAGTTAGCAGGAAATCTCAGTGTTTCGAGTTACTGTAATTTTGAATGTATTATGTAGCCATTGGGCACTTGTGAATATAACAGAATGGAAAATTGATCCAAATGTATGGTGTGTGGACTGTGTGCATTTTCCTGTCATTTCTGTTTACATGAACAAGTGGATGGAACTGTGAGTTTTTCCAGTTTCAATTGTTTCTCTTCATTGGAAGCTCTGCAAGGTGTGCATCAAGCCAGAGAGGAACGTAAGAAGATTAGGAGGAATTTCTCTATGAGAAATACTGTGGATCTGATTTATCGAAATCCCTCAAATGCAAGGAGTGCGGGGGAAATTGAAGTCTGAACCTAACAAAGCTCAGGAGGGATAACGCTTCGAAAAGTGTTATCGAGATCCATGAACTCATTCCCTAGAAGGAACGAAGACCGAGTCTTCAAAGACTTAGAAAATATTCTAAGTCTGAAGTTAGTAAAAGCTCAAGAGGAAGAACGTCGTCGAGCATTGGATCGCGGTGGAAGATCCTGCAGACCGTCTGATTTGAGGGAGAAGTGTAGGATTTAATGTTGCGTAGATTCGGGAGGGGAGATCCTGAATATTTGAATGAATGGTGGAGAGTCCTTGAGGAGAAACGTCGAAACACCACCAGTCGTTGGATAAGGTGGAGTTGCGAGGAGGTTAGCGGCGAGGGATTTTTGACGTCGAAAGCTCAGGAGGAATAGTGACCATCGATCTCAATAGATATGGACCATTGGTCCATTTTGCGATTTCGGGTACCGTGAGTTGGAAGGAGAGAGATCCTTGTCTCTCAAAACCCCGAATCATGAAATCGTGAAATCACGATTCGACGTGAACCATCGATCATAGGAAGCTCTGGACCGTTGGTCCATTTCGCGATTTCAGATACCGCGAGTTGGAAGGACAGGGATCCTTGTCTCTCAAAACCCTGAATCGTGAAATAGTGAAATAGCGAGGTTGGACATGGACCGTAGATCCCAGGGATTATTGTGAGTTGTTGATCGAACACCAAGGCATTTCGGCAATTCGGCATTTCGGCATTTTGGCGATCGGTGATTCCAAGGAGCAGAGATATCCCTTGCATTCTTATTTCGTGAAATGCAAAAACCCAAAAGAATAGGCACTAGGACATTTCGGCATTTCGGTGACCGGGGATTCCAAGGAGTAGAGATATCCCTTGCATTTTGATTTCGTGAAACGTGAAAACCCGAAGGAATAGGTGTTGGGACATTTCGACATTTCGGCAACTGGGGATTCGAAGGACGAAGGGATGGGACGCTTGACTTCTGAAGTCCCAGTCCATGATATTTCGACATTTCGGCGACTGGGGATTCGAAGGAAAAAGGGACGGGACGCTTGACTCGTGAAGTTTCGGTCCACGATAAGTGCCCTTTTTGGCTTAGCACAAGGTCACGGCTCTTGGTCGTGTGTTGTGGGATCTCACGCTTGGCGCTTGGAAAATCCAACTGAGCATTTTTTGGGGACCTGTGTGTTCATTCGAAGGGTTCCAGTTTGGAACCAGAAGAGCCATTTCGGCTCCCAAACCAGAAGATCCTGACCGGGAGGTCACGCAGCCCTGAGGAGGGATAGGGGGTCTGCATCATTGAACTTGCTCTGATACCATATGTAATGACCCGTCGTTATGACAACAAAAGCGACATACAACAAGAAAAAAAAATTGGGTAGCAAAATAATCATCACAATTAATAACAACATCGACACCTCATCCAATATATTAATGAAATAATAATAACATAATATCATTCAATGCAACATAAAATCGACACATTATTTCCATGAATAACGATACGCATACCGACACATTAACACAAATAAATATCAACCCATAATCATTTCATTCATACAATAAACGATGACGCATAAACAGTATGAATCATAAATCTCTCAATTCCTTCCATTAGGATAATCATCAGATAACACCATGATAACATGAGATAACATAACGCTAACTCAAGGAGCATAAATATAATCATAAAATGACATCATATACTGCCTACCCAACCTACCCTGTAAGGTTAGGACCTCCAGGACATATAAGCAATGCTCAAGCCCGAGTTCCAATTGATTTTAACCATTTAAGGTCTCAAGGCTGGCGACTATTCTGAGGAACAAGGAGGTGTCTGCATCCCACTAACACATTCAATCCAAGCCACTAGATAAATCAATAGATTCTACGATCATCGATCACATCAATCTTAAACATCCATTAATCGAGGCACAAGGGTAATCATTCACATAACACATAATAGACCATATTAAATCCAAGGTGCAAGCATTTTCAGTTATTTTCGAGGCGCAAGGCCCAGTCACAAATGCAATCATCCATAATAATAATTTTTCATTATGCGCTAGAAGACTAATATCTAAGACCATCATTTATTACATAAAATCCATTTGCGCAAGAAGTCTAAAATCTAAAACCATATTTTATTACTTAAAATCCATTTGCGCAGAAGTCTAATCTATAACTATCATTATGACATAAAATCCATTTGTGTGAGAAGTATAAGATCTAAACAATCATACAGTACATAAAATCCATAAGTGCAAGAAGTCTAAGATCTAAACCATCATACATTACATAAAATCCATTTGTGCAAGAAGTCCAAATCTAAAACCATCATATGTCATTAGTGTTCTAAAAAGCGCAAGAGTAAGATAATCACCAATCATCTGTACAATGCATTCATTCAAGGTGCGAGATAATTTTCAATTAATCTAAGGCACATGGAGTCTAATATAAAAAAAATCAGGGCGTGAACGATTAAAACAAGAAACACATGTCACCCTTTAGTCAAGGCAAGCGAGGATAATCACCTTCTACCTTCTAGTTTACATCATTTTTATCGTGAATTAGACACTTTAACACTTATTAGATAATTACAGCAATCAACCTTAAAACACTCCCCACAAGGTCATCATCAACATCTATACTAATCTTAGAGGAACATGTTAAATTAGACAACAATAAAACAATAATGATTATTAAATCATTATATATAAGAGAAGATAGTAAAAGAAACAATTAACTAATAAATCATTGTTTAAATAAGAGACTGGGAACATTATGGATGTATAGATCCTTATGGTGTTTAACTAAGTCTTACACTTAATGCAATAAAAATCTATTCATCAAATTATTAGATATCTAGACACTTCCTAACAATAATAAAATAGGAAAGACTTAATCAACAATAATTATCAATTAACAATATAAGAAGTTAAGAAGGTAAGCCTAGCAGGAATATAGTTATTGTCATTAAGGCATAAATTCTAAATCAAAAACTTGTGGGCCTAATAGGAATTGGTGGTTGTCATTAAAGGCTTAAATTCTAATTCGGAGAAAGCTTGCAGGCCTGACCGAAATTGGTGGTTGTCAAAAAGGAGTCTATTAATAAATTTTGAAAACAATGGATATGTAGGGAGAGCACAGTAGTTGTTTACGTTAGGGCGTAGCTTGAGAGCACCAGTAAAAATGCATATAAAAACAAGAAGACACGAGGCATTCCCCCTCCCCAAACACACAGGGTGTCCTTAAGGAAAAAATGCAAGGAGCTCTAGGTAACATGTACATGATTAAGCTTCTGCCCAACGTCGAGGATAAAGGAGAAACATCGTTGGGTGAATGATGTCAGTGTTTCATGGAAACCTACATAGGATATCTAGATAAAGCATGCACAAACAAAGCTTATCAAGAAAAGGAAGAGCGATACAATATGGAAGAATGAGAAAATATATTCACACTACTCCAATGAGTCGATGATTGATGCATAGATCATGATCAATATGATACAATGAATGAGTGGAATACACTCATGTATAGGGAAAGACATTCCATAATTAAGAAAAGCAATCAAGCAGTTATATTTCCTTAGGAATGCATGCATGCATAATAGTGATGGTAAAAATAGAAAGTCTAAAATAGAACTAGTCAGTTAACCCCCACTGAATTAGTGTGTCAAAAATAGAAA
>JZKD02S1736336.1:413694-431304 GCA_000966675.3 Picea glauca | reverse complement strand
TAGGTACTCATGTACAATGCAACTAATGAACACTAAATAAAAGTGAGGAAAGAGGGAAAACCACGTGGGAACAAAACCCCCCCTCAAAAGATAATGTATCAAAAGAAGAAAATGGAAGTTGTTAGGCAACTGTGTTCTTCACTGCAAGACGATCCCACAAAGTCTGAAACTTCTGCTCACTGAAAGTCTTCATGAAGATGTAGAAATATTTATGGATCTGATGAAATCCTCTGGCAACCTTTCTAGCCTTGTAACTCTTGATCCTGTGGACCCATCTACACCTGAAAATATTCCTTTCTGGTGGAAGTGGAACCAAATTCCAAGTCTGGTTCTATAGGAGTGACTCATACTCCTTATGCATGGATGCTTGTCATAATGGATTTCCCACAACCCTATTGTATTTATGTGGATCAGTATATTGAACCATATAGAAATGCATGGGCATCGCAGGTTCTAAAGCTGAAAGTACATGAGAAGTCTCCTCATGCTGAGATCGAGTCATCCTCGAATCCAATGGATTCTCTGCAAATTTTCCTGCTACCTGAAGTGTGGTATGTGCCTTCTTGGGCGTCTGCTGAAGCTTCAATGTTGGATTCTTACCTGGTTGTACTACCTGCTTATTCCCATGTACAGAATCTGAGTGTATGGAATCATCTCTGATGTCTGAAACTGATGGAAGAACAAGAGTATATGCATGTTGCACTGGAGGTGCATGCAAAGTACTCTCCTTATGTGTAAGTAGAATAGAGGAGTCATCATCAGAAAACTTAGTGAATTTATACAACCTTGACTTGTGATCCACCTCACCAATTGCAATGATGAAATTTTTATGCATGTCAATTACTGAAACAGAAATTGATGTAAATTCAACCCTTTTAACTTTCTGAGTGATTTGATAAACTGAGAGTAGATTCATAGAAATCTTTGGAACATGTAGAACATTCTCAAAACTGCCATTGTGGAGTTCCACTCTCCCTTCTCCTACTACTTCTACTGGAGTGTCATCCCCCATGAGAATAGGGGGCCTTGATCATGGACTCAAGGAAGAGAAAATTTCCTCTTTTGTTTCCATATGATGGGATGCACCAGAATCTATAATCCATGAATTAGATGAGGAATTAATTGAAAACAAAGCATGATGATTACCTTTTGTAGGAGCATGATCTTCTTCCTTCTTCTTCTTGGATCCTTCAGGAATGAAGTCTCCAAGGTTATTCCTCGGAAGTACCTGTGCCATAAGATCGATATGATTCTTCATGAATGAGGATTCTTCATGATTCGGTTTATTGCAATATGTGCACTGCTTTCCCTTCTCCTTCTTCCCTTTGGAATTTGAAGAACCTTTAGAACCTGAAGAATCCTTGACGGGTTTGGAATTTCCCTCCTTCTTTGACTCTGGATGTAATAACTCCTTTCGTTTCTGCTTTGATTTTTTATTGTATGACCCTTTTTCCATCATGCATGGTGAGTGCATGTGCTTTGGTATCTTTCATGAGGCCCATCTGTATGATTTTTGTCTACTCTTGAGGCATTAGGTTAAGCATGAAGTTCATTCCATTTTAAAAATTTACCATAACCATAAATGTTGCAACAACCAAGATCACATGAAGAAGCACAATGCACAAGAACACAAGATATATCCTGGGAAACCCTTCTCAAACAAGGGAGAAAAAACCAGCCAAATATTTTGCTATAATATTCAAGAGAAACACCTTTACCACCAAGAATATCCTAGCACACAAGAGGGTGCACAAAATCCTAGAAACCCTAGCACCCAAGAGAGGTGTGCAACTTTGACCAAGAAGTGTACTTGTTCAAATTTACAAAATTTACAAGTGTGTGTGTGTCTACAATGAAAGATTTCATATTACTTATATTAGACTTGTCCTGTCAACTAAAGTGTCTATTGGAACAATAGGGCCGACCTCACTTAGACATATTAATTATTTATTATTATAATAATTAATATTAATTATGTTTTATAGTTTATCTTTAGACATAATAAGATAGGGTCGACTTGTACCCTTTACACAATAACTAGGGTTACAGGTAGGTATGAATCTTGAACAACATATAGCAAAGGATCTAATACACCCACTAGTGCTCATCCACTAGGGGCACATCCATAGGGATGTCATGGACTTGATTCACTGCATCACACAGATGAACCAGGTCTTCACACATGTGCCTGTGCTTGTCCACAAGCACGTCTTCTCGACAGATCCACTGTCACCAACAGAAGGATCATATGGATTCTTCTCATCAACTCTATTGCTGCTTAGAGGAGGCCATCACATCATCTTCATTTCTATTCACATGATGATGTGCCCGATGCTCTTTAGGGATTTCCCACGCTCACCTTGTGCTCAGCCACAGGCACGTCCTAACTCAATAGATCGCTCTTACATTGGATAATCATCTGGAGTTCTTCTCTCTCACGTCATGGAGGAGGCCATATACATTCCTAGCCCTTGTCCCAAGTTGGAACCATGAACCCTATTGGCACAGCAGCAGACCCAGGTTCAACGCTACAACAACGCACCAACAAAACCCTAACGATCGACCCTTTCGGCAACACCTGCGAAGCAGATGAAGTCTCACCCGAGGTAGAGGCAGGGGTGGTTGCAGAACTCAGGTGTCTGCAACCTTATTTGGGACATCGATCTATGATTATAATACTTAATAGATCACTTAGCATTGTTATTTCATCATTATTTACCCAATGTCTACTTCGAAGATAAAACAGAGCATCGCAGCATTCACTCGGATCTATAGTATTTAAGCACGTAGCATACAAAATGGATCAAATCTAGTAAATTCAAGCACTAAGCACATCCATATATATCATATCTAACATCTAGATTCATCATAAGCACAAAGCACAACCAGATCTATCTATCTATCTTTATCCAACACTTAGCAAATAACACATAAATACACCAGAACATCGCACAAATCATAATAACACTGTATTTACGTGGTTCACCCCCACCCTAGGGCTATGGCCACCAACTCTTCTTCTTTATTATCTTCTTCAATAGGTTACATGCACAGAGCCTCAGAACCCTACTCCACATAGGACAGAAGATCTGTGCAGCTCGCTAGATCCTTCTTCCTTGCGTTACAGCACAAAGCCCTCCATAGTCTTGCTACAATCACTTGCACCTAGCTCTACAAGTCTCTTACAATATGCACAAAGCATTTACAAACCCTACTTGCACTTAGCACTTAGCTTATCGGCCTTCCATCACACAGATGTACTCTCTATATTTCCTAGACATCTATATATACATCCAAAATAGGTCTAATCATGGGTAAACCCATGGGTCGACATCCCATACCCATTACAAAATCCCAAAACCCTAAAAGGAACCAAAATGGGGCTGAGATCCCATGATCTCTGCTTCATCTTGCACTCCGTCTTCGACAAGATGTCGAAGTCCAAAATGGTCAAACTTGACCAAGAATCTCCCAAAACTTGGTCAAGGGCCAACATGCCCCCAACACTCACCTGTGACTCGTCCCAAGTCACTTTGGTCTGACTAGTTCTGCTTCGATCTTGGCTCGAGATGCTTCGACCTGCTATTGTGTCACAGCCTCTTGTTCAGTGAATGCTTGAATGACTGCATCATTGATAGGTCCCTCTAAACATTGTTCGATTGTAGTGGCAACCTGCTCTAACTCTACTCCTTGGCCTTCCACCTCTGTAAACAACTGATAGGCCTAATCTTGTATAGGTTGGAGCCTCTGAGTTACCTCCATAACTCTACTCTGGATAGTGTGGATTTTTTGTTGGGTGGTCTATTGTTCTTGGGATGTCTTCATTCTTTCCACAAATTACAGGGGCTTCAGTTGCGCCTGTATCTTTTCGGCTTGGTACTTCGCCTCTTGCAATTGCGACTCTAGTTCTCTTAATTATGGACTCTAAGAGTCATTCATATGTCAAAGCACTACAATCAGTGAGTTGCTTACATTCTAGGGTAAGAGCCTTTAGCCTTTCAATTGTTCTCCTGGCGGTTGCTTCTCGTTGGTCTCTTACATCTTGTGGGGTCTCGGATACTGCACGTAGTTCCAAATCTGTGATGTGTTGTTGTAGTTTTTGGATCACTTCTTCAAGTTGCATTACTTGTTGTGGAACTGGCTCTTTGGCCTTTACTTCTATGACTGTCACAGAGTGCAGTGCTCTGTTGACCATTTCCTTTACTTCGAGTTGCTCCGCGAGCAACTATTCCTTTTCCTGCTACAGCTGTGTTTTTTCTTCATCAAACTTCGCTTGGAGAGAAATCTTTTCTTGTTCTACAACACTGCGTTGCTCTAGAAGGACTCCTATACTTGTGCCAAATCCTGGGTGGCTTTCTCTATTTCTTCTTGTGCTCGTTGAAGGTGAGCTTTAACTGAATCAGCTAAGCGATGGAGTTGAGCTGGTTCATCTCGTACTTCTAGTTCTCCTAACGCCATGGAGACTGTGCAGCTGCACTGTAGGGCCTTTTGTACCCCTCGGAGTTTAGTCTCGATGTGGTCATACATCTCCTCTTGCTTCGCTTCTTATTTCTCTATTATTTCCAGTGAAGCATCATTCATGGCTACTACGAGGAATTCGAAGTCATCGGGGGTGAGAACGGTCTACATCTTAGTCAAGGTGGCCTTTGATTTCTTCTGGGAGGAAGGTTTCAGAGGATAACCTTTCCTCTTCTTTAGGGGATCAGCCTCATCACCCTGTTGATGTTCGACCTCTTTTTCATTTAACTCTCCACCATCACCTCCCTGCTCTGGTGAGATGGAAGCAGTCTTCACGGATGCACTGTCTAAATCCTGAACCTTCTCAGTCTTCTTTGTCTTGCTAGGTCCGGGTGTATCCTGCGCAGTTTCTGGGATGTCGATGTCGGATATCTCTGTAGGGTTTGATGGAATGAGGAGGTCCACCAACCAGTCCTTAGTAATTTCCTCCAAGTCCTCCTCTGTCATCTTGTAGTAGGATTGGATTTATTTCTTGTATTTGTCAGCGTGCATTGTGATGTAAATAAAATGTCGATCTGCGCTGAACTTCATCAAGGGCATGAACCGGTGTAGAGTGTTTGGAGTGATGTGAGGCTCAGACTAGATGGATATCTTCAGCTGGTTGTAATAGGTATGAAAAACATCATTGGACTGCCACCGTTTATTCATATCACTTGAGTACCACAGTGCACTGAACTTCGCGTCCAATGGTTCGAAAGGCTCAATGTTCGGGAAGGTCGCACCTTCCGACATCTCCTCGGCAATAAAAGAAATCAGGATCAATAGCAAGCTGAAATGAAATTCGTACCCTTGATCTTGGGCTTCTCTGCAGTCGATTTATAATTGGTTCACCAGGTACTTCGCCCATTTCATCTGAAGTCCTTCTACACACTTCCCTGTGAGATCGACTACAAAACCAGTGACTTGGGTGGGTCGGTTCTTTTATACTAACTTTCCTGCGATCGATTGATAGGTGAGTCGCACTGCGCTGCTCTGGATAGAAGCTACCTTGTAGCCTCATGTTCCCTTCTCGACATCGCCATATGTGTCCTTGATCCATTATGCTAGAGCGTGATCCATGGATTTTCTGGGGTAAAAGTCTTTTGGCTCAGGTCTTTGCATGCTTAATCCTATGATCTGATGGATCAATGTAGGATCAACTGTTATACGGGGGTTTAACCATAAGTAACCTCCATGGTAATAGGACAGAGTAGCTTGACACATGCATTTACCTCTTGGTGTCGTCTGAAGTCATGGATCTTCATGACGTTGAGCAGTGTGGACTGTGCGAGGTTCATAGTCCACGACTAGGGAATTATCTTCGAATTTTTCCCCGTAGTTATGGTGAGGTACCTATGTGGGGCGAGCATTTTATAGGCTTTGTGATCGTCGAGGTTGAAGTCACTAAACTTCAACGTTGCGATCTTATCTTGGTTTGCACGGACTACATGTATCCCCCTCGGGAGGTACGCAATGACCAAGGTGTAGTCGAAATCTCTAGGCACACTATCTCAATTTATTGTGCCGCTCAGAGGTGGTAGATAGGTGGGTAAGATAGTTGGGATCAATTTAGCATTTGCTAGATCATCCCTGTGCTTGGTTCTCTTTTCATCAGATGGTTGGGATGGTTCGGCTCCGCGAGCAGTGGATGGAGAGGTTGGCATTCCTCTCATGGATGATGCTTGTATCCTTGTGGACATCAACATGAATCTGTCAATCAAAACTTCCTCAATGGCGTGCTCTGCAACACTCAACTCATCCGACATACACACTCGGGGTTAACAAGCTCGGGTTCGGGGGGTAACTCAGACATAGTAACGAGATAGATAGAAAAGGCACGATGATCATTGTATAAACTCAACTTAGTCTGCAGGCTCAAATTCTCAATTGGAAAAAGTGTTCTCGATGTGTGGCGCGGAGAGATAAATAGGTAACGGGTTGCTTCCAACAGGTATGAAGCCTTCGTTAACTCGGTTATGTCCGTTATGGCATGGTCCCAACGGTCGTATGGCGAGATGTCCAACCATAAATGGATTTCTATCCATTCGGAACATTGATCTAATGCTTATAATGTCCCTAATGGCTATATTTCTTCTTCATGGCGAAGTGCCATGTGTCATTTTTCTAATATCCCGGTGAAGCTCCAATTTTGCAATTTTTCCCTCTGCAAGGTTCCCTCTGGAATCTTCTGCCACTTGTCAATCTTGGCTCTCTTTTTACTTATCTTTCTAGCCTTCTTCCCAATGAGTTTCGTCTCGGTATGCCTTTTTTCGTTCTGATCTTTAGCTTCTTTTGGCATAGTTACTTCGCGTTGTTGAGATTCCTTCCTAAGATTCAAGGGTAACCTTTCTTCTTTATCTAGAATAGGTACTTCAATTTTCAATGGTTCTTCTAGTGTTCTTGCAAATTTGACATATGGGTTTCTTGTGTTAAGTAGCTTTGGTCTATTCTTTTGTTCTTCAATCAAGTGTGTGATCCTTCTAGTCATGAATTCTTTTAACTCTTGCTTTTGTTGTTCTAAAACTTCTTCTTCTTCTTGTCTTCTGGCCTAATCTTTTTCAATCCAAGGTTTTCCTAGTAGCATGGTAAATGGGGCATTGTTCTCATTGAATTTAACAATCTCAAAATCTTCCTCTGTCGAAGTTCCATTGGCATTCATAGGTATCCGAGTGAGATTTCCACGTAGGTTTATCAACTTCCCTTTGAATAGTCTTATTCCTCCTAATGAAGGAATCATAGCAGGTCTTCCTATAGCTTCCCAAGTTTTTTCTGTCATGATATTCACCTGTGTTTCCTCATCGAGAACACAGTCAATGTCGAAGTCTCATATTCTTGCTTCAAGGCATTCTTTTTCTTTGAAGATCTCTGATAAGTTGACATGTTTGTGATCATTCAGGGTTTCTCTTATCTGTGGAAATACTTTCTCTGATTCTTGCTAGGATTCTGGCATAATCTTAGTTTTTGGATCTGTCGTAGGGTTTTCTTGTTTCATATTCATTCTTTCAACCATAGCAATCATTCTAGGAAAATCCAATACTTCATGGTCCATATCTTTACAACAAAGACAACTAGGTCTTCTACCAGGGAACTCCTTAGAAAGATGTCCAGGTTTTCAGCAACTGTAATAGAGGGTTAATCCTCTCTTTCGTTTAAATGGCCCCCAACCTTTCATGTACTGCGCACTAGCATCATAGTGGCTCACCTGCAAAAAATTATTTCTAGGATCCTGCACACATTGATTAGTCCACACATTCCTTCTACGCATAGGTATAACATATTTTCCACTATTCATATCAGATCTATTCTATTAATACCCTATTTTTCAAGCTAGGACATAATCGATCAAATATACCTAGATCCATACTTTTGAAACAAAAATTTCCACTAATCTTACTTCTACAGAGCACAAAGCTTTCAGATCTAGAACTTTTTCACTATTCTTACCTTTATCAGAGCACAGAGCTTTTAGATCTTACCTCTTTCTTCAGATCGGACTTCTTTTTCTTCAGATCTGACTTCTTTTTCTTCAGATTTAACTTCTTTCCTTCATATCTGACTTATTTTTCTTCAGATTTGACTTCTTTTCTTTGGATCTGGCCTCTTTTCTTTAGATCCGACTTCTTTTTCTTCAGATCTGACTTATTTTCTTCAGATCTAACCTCTTTTCTTCAGCACGGAGCTTGACAATCTAAGTAGAGTACTGTGCACTAGAGCAACAAATCTACGCACAGAGCTTCCACAATTTTAGGTCGGACTTTTGCAAAAAGATTTGTCTTCCTTAGTTCCCAGCAATCATAGTTTCAGATCCTGGAAACGAAACCATTTGTTGGCACAGGGGCAGACCCAGGGTTCAACACTACAACAGCACACCAATAAAACCCTAACTACCGGCCCTTTCGGCAACACCTGCGAAGCAGATGAAGTCTCATCTGAGGTAGAGGTATGGGTGGTTGCAGGACTCAGGTGTCTGCAACATTAGCTGGGACACTGATCTGTGATTATAATACTTAATAGTTCACTTAGCACTGTTAGTTCATAATTATTTACCCAATGTCTACTCCGCAGATAAAGCAGAGCATCGCAGCATTCACCCATATCTATAGTATTTAAGCACTTAGCATACTAAATGGATCAGATCTAGCAGATTCAAGCACTAAGCACATCCATCTATATCATATCTAACATCCAGATTCATCATAAGCATAAAGCACAACCAGATCTATCTATCTATCTTTAACCAACACTTAGAAAATAACACATAAATACATCAAAACATCGCACAGAGAAGAATAACACAGTATTTACATGGTTCACCCCCACCCTGGGGCTACATCCACCAACTCTTCTTCTTTATTAGCTTCTTCAATAAGTTACATGCACAGAGCCTTGGAACCCTACTCTGCATAGGACAGAAGATATGCACAGCTCGTTAGATCCTTCTCCCTTGCGTTACAGCACAAAGCCCTCCACAGTCTTGCTACAATCACTTGCACCTAGCTCTGGAAGTCTCTTGCAGTATGCACAAAGTGTTTACAAACTCTACTTGCACTTAGCACTTAGCTTATCGGCCTTCCATCACACAAATGTATTCTCTATATTTCCTAGACATCTATATATACATGCAAAATAGGCCTAATCATGGGTAAACCCATGGGCCGACATCCCATACCCATTACATAATCCCAAAACCCTAAAAGGACCCAAAAGGGGGCTGATATCCCATGATCTCTGCTTTGTCTTACGCTCCATCTTCGACAGGTTGTTGAAGTCCAAAATGGTCAAACTTGACCAAGAATCTTCCAAAACTTGGTCAAGGGCCAACAAACCCTTTATTAGGGGATTTCTCTCAGTTTTGTGGGCTGAGAGTAAGACTTCACATGTTTGCTATATTCCACATCTCACAGGTTTGTAAGCTGGAGGATGTCTCCTATAGCTTTATTCATCAACAGATAGGAGGATTTTGCAACTCAATCATGATCCAATGAACAACCTTAACTGAAGCACACCTCCTAGTGGATAACGGTCTTGCCAATTATATATATATATATATATACACACACACAGACACACAAAGGCACTCTATCCCAAAACATATAAAGCATATGTACATTTACAATTGAGGTTCAGCCTAGGGGTATTACACCACACTTGAAGTATAGATATTCACAAGTGTTTTCCAACACAAATAACCAATAAACTAAAACTTTTCCAAACAATGCATAAATCTTCCCATAGACCTCTAGACATGAAGTCTTAGTTTGATTTTTATATCTCTAATCGAGGAGGCTATAGACTACCATTCACAAGTTTTCTGCACAAAGGAATTCTAAATATAGTCCTCAAAGGGACTATGCTTTAAATGTTCATGGGTTATATTTCAAGAACGAGAAAAATGTCTAAGAGAAAGACAAATTGTGTTTTCTCATCATATGTTTTTCCTTGGGACGTATAAGTTATAATGACATGGAGTTGCCACTCACCTTGATCTTTCCCACATAAGCAAGCTAGAGTAACACATCCAAGAGATAGACATAATGTGGTTGCATGATCTCTTGACCATTGTTAATATAGGCTTAGAGTATCCATTCTTCAAATACATTGTGGCCCAAAACATCCTCGCTCTCCAGCTTATAAATTATGTGTACATTTACAATTAGGGTTCATCCTAGGGGTATTATACCACATTTGAAGTATAGATATTCACAAGTGTTTTCCAACACAAAATAACCAATAACCCTGTACTTTAGCAAACAATGCATAGATCTTCCTAGAGACCTCTAGACATTAAGTCTTACTTTGAGTTTTATATCTCTAATTGAGGAGGCTATAGACTACCATTCACAATTTTTCTACACAAAGGAATTATAAATATAGTCCTCAAAGGGACTATGCTTTACATGTTCATGGATTATATTTCAAGAATGAGAAAAATGTCTAAGAGAAAGGCAAATAGTGTTTTCTCATCACACGTTTTTCCTTGGAACTTATAAGTTAGAATGACATGGAGTTTCCACTCATCAAGAGTAACACATAAGCAAGCTAGAGTAACACATCCAAGAGATAGACATAATGTGGTTGCATGATCACTTGGCCATTGTTAATCTAGGCTTAGAGCATCCATTCTTCATCATAAAGAGACTTCTCAACACCTAGACTCTATGCCATCATTTTGCGATTTCTCATAGTTGGAGGTTAATAACCTAAAACTAAGACTAAGAGCCATTTATACTACCAAAAAGAGTGCATTGCAACAATAGTTTACTTATAGAAGCCAATAAATGGAGATAAGTCTTGTTGCATACTTACAAGCATATACTTAACAATTGAATTGAATGCTTTCTTTGTGAGAGATATCCATCTATGGAATTCCTACCAAACAAGAGTGATTCGATGCCCTTGTTGGATACACATAGTTATGTATATAAGAGTGTGCATGAACAAATCTCTTCCCTATAATCCTATTAAAAATGGAATGAAAATAGACTTGTCTCCTCTATGGGATTGTATCCTAGGAAATAACAAATCCATTAGATGTAGAAAAATCGATTTGGTGCCCATTCATTACATATTTGCATTGGACCATCTATAACTTACATATGATTTGACCATAAAAATATGGATTTAGGAAAAAAATTAGGCACAATGCACCTTTCAAGGGAATAAAGTTGTCAACTTTTTTACAATAAGTCTTTGGATGTCATATATGACATGAACTTGGTGATGAAATTTTGGTATGCTCATTTAACCATAGACAATGTCACATCATTGTCACCTAACCAGAAGCATTCACATATGATGCCCTTGAGCACACTAACCTTTACTTAGAATAATTTTGGCAAGCCTACTCCAGAACCAACAGATAAACCCTAGCTGCTAACTACAGCAACAACTCAATATAAGTAGATCACTCCTTCTCCAAGAATAGCACACAAGAGAGAGAGAGAGAGTCTCCATATCCACAGAACAAGTACTATACACAACTGCAGCAGTTGCAATTGCACTACTCTCTCAAAATTGCACCATACTTAGCAAGAATATCACCAAGAGTTTCACCAAGAATGTCACCAAGAAAATCACCAAGAATTTCACCAAGAGAATCACCAAGAATTTCACCAAGAGAATCACCAAGAGAGAGACCAAGACCAAGAGATGACCATGTGCTCTTATTCCTCCTTGCAGCTGCAGTTGCAGCTACAACTGCAACTCTCCACAAGACTTGTGCTCTAAATGGGTGTACAAATGAGATAAAACATCCTCTATTTATATTAATATATCTAGTGACTTTTCTAGCTGGGCCGACCAAACTTTCTGGTAACTATATTTTTTTATATATTTTTTTCCTGTGGAGCCGAATTGTATTTCTGGAAGATAATATTCTAGTATTATTTATTCTTCTAGGCCGACTTGTCTTCTATGGTTTCCACACATCTGTTTAATGGTTCACTTGCTTCCAGAATATTTTATTATAAGTCATAGATTACATGCAGAGGTTAAGACCTCCCATAGCTACCAAAACATCAACACTCTCTCTTAGCTAGGGAGGTATTAACTAAGATGTTCTTTATGTAGTGGTCTCAAACACATCCATCCATATCACATGGCATGGGAAAGACTCACATGGTCTTGCAGACCAATCTACAGGTAGCATCACCATAGCCACACAAGCTATCATATGATCAAACAAATCATGTAATAAGTATCACCATCATAGCTTCGCATTAGCCATCATAAGGAGTTTTTCACTTTCAATGGAGTAGCATACCATCCTTTGTTGGAATAGCATACCAACCTGCATTGGGGTAACATACCAACCTACGTTGAAGTAGCATACCAACCTGCGTTGGGATAGAATACCAGTGTGCATTGGAGTAGCATACCAGCCTACGTTGAAGTACCAATCTGTGCTGGGGTAGCATATCATCCTATGTTGGAGTATCTCCCACTACTGGGAATCACATCACGTCCCGCTACTGGGGAATACATCAATTCTCACCACTGGAGAAAAACATTTGGACCACTCCAAGCCTTTCCCTGACAGAGGCTTGGTCAACATATTTTCTACATGTTCATCAGTAGCAATATACTAGAGAAAGTGTCTCATCATAGTCGTCTCCCTCTTGTTGGGAGAATCCTCTTAACACAAACTAGGCTTTGTACATCTAGGCCATTTATCTGCAACATGCTTGATCTTGTATATCAACTTGGAAGTCACCACTGACTTCCCTTCTGGTCTCAAAACCAAGGAAAATAAATATATCACAGTCCTTCTAAATGGATTCCTCCTCGGTCACTGTAGAAAATTCTACTGAAGCAAGGGAATCTTCCCATAAGATCTCATATCTCGTCAAAGCCTTTGAAGCTTTGATCTAGCCTTCTCAACCCATGGCACTTGTCTGTCATTCCTGGAAGACGTCTCTCTCTTCCATATCAATCTAAAAGTATTTGAGTCTCTATTATCCCTCAGAAGCTTGACTCCCTCTGAGTCGGTACTCGGTGGGGTCGCATGCCCCATGTAATATTCCAAATATAAAAGTATGCAGAAAAGAAATAAAATGATAGAAATGGTAGATGAACAACAATATCACAAGAATAACACCACAATAATACTGAAATGATAACAGAATAACACCAGAAAGATCACTTTGATTACTGAGAGAAATGTTCACGGGCCTCTTCGAGGGGGAAACCTCCAGTCGAGAAGAGATTTATTACAATAATATCCAAGCTAGGTTTCTCATACCCTTGACTCCTATTTATACTAAATATGTCTATCAAGAGAACCATCTAGAGGAAGATCCTTCTAGAAGCGAAAGCTTCTATTAGGTCTTCTTACATTTGATTTATTCTACCTTATTGCAAGGCCTTATTAATATTGACCTTTATTACATCGGAATACATTTTTCTACCTACGTAAGGGATTAGGTCCCTAACACCCCTTAAAAAACAGCCTTGTCCTCAAGGCTTGAGATGTGGAAATTGTTGCAGAATGGTAGTTGGTTCCCAAGTGGAATCTGCTAGAGTTGTATCTTTCCACTGGCCTAACACTTCCATGATGGTTCGCTGACGCAGGTGACGCTCACGCTGGTCCAAAACTGCTTGTGGTTGTAGCCAAATGGAGCCTCTTTCGTCCAACTCAGGAAGGTTGGTTTGAGTTTGGCACTTAGTTCCAATCACCTTCTTCGAGCACGAAACATGAAAAACAGGATGTAGCTTAGAATGACTGGACAAAGCTAACTGATAAACCACTTGTCCCACACGCTTGAGAACTGTATAAGGACCATAAAATTTGGGCGCCAGCTTCTGACAATGGTCGTCCTTGAGGGAATTTTTCTTGTAAGGTTGCAGTCAAAGAAACACTTGATTCCCTTCTATAAATTGACATTCAGAGTGACCTTGATCTGCTTGTTGCTTCATTCGATTTTGAGCCATGAACAAATTCTCTTTTTGAGGGTACAGAGAATAGCCTCTCGAACTATAAGCATTTGGTCAACCGCTTGGACCTTCGAGACAACTAGTAAATATGAGAGAACTGAAGGTGGCCTTTGTCCATAGACCACTTCAAAAGGAGTCATGTGTGTAGTTGTATGGTATGAAGTGTTGTACCACCATTCCGCTAGGGGTAACCAATGAGCCCACTGATTTTTCTTTTTCGATGCAAAACACCTCAACTATGTTTCCAAACACTTGTTGACAACTTCAGTTTGACCATCCGTCTTGGGATGATAAGCTGTGCTGAGATGCAATCGGGTGCCTTGTAGCTTGAATAGTTCTTGCCAAAAATTGTTGGTGAAATTTGGGTCGCGATCAGAAACAATAGAATGTGGCATGCCATGAAGCTTGAAAACTTGATCCATGAAAATTTGAGCCACTATGGATGCTGTAAATGGGTGTTGAAGAGTATAGAAATGAGCATACTTGGAAAGGCGATCAACTACCACCATGATGACTAATTTATTACCTGATTTAGGTAATCCTTTAATAAAATCCATAGAGATATCCCTCCAAATAGCAGGTGGAATCGGAAGCGGTTGAAGTGTGCCCAGAGATTTGACTATTTCTCCCTTGTTGCGTTGACACACTTCACATTTGGCCAAAAAATTATGAATGTCTTGTTTCATACCATCCTAGAAAAAAGAACGTTTGACCCTGTCATAGGTTTTGGTAAACCTGGAGTGCCTAGCTCTAGGTGTAGTATGAAGCTCACAAAGCATCGTGCATTTAAGTTTTGACTATTTACTTAAATACAAACGACCTTTGTATCGAAGCTCATCATGGAGCCATGAGTACCTTGGGGAAACTAGAGAATTGGACTGCAATTGTTGTATCATATGTGAAATTTTGGGATCATGTAGCCATTCCTAGCGAACGGCTTGGAGCCAATCTAGTACAATGAAGGAGAGAGAAAAAAGGGATCCTTCATCTTCATATTTTTGGGAAAGTGCATCGGCCACCACATTTTCTTTGCCTTTCTTGTAAATGATCTCATAATCATATCAAAATAGATTAGTCACCCATTTTTGTTTCTCCATGGAGGAAATGGTCTATCTTAATTTGGAAGCATTGCCCCAATAGATAAGGGTGCCACAAATCAACAGCATGCATAATAGCCAACATTTCCTTTTCATAGATTGATTTGCCCGAATTTCATTCAAACGGTTGTTTACTGGTAAAGGCCAAAGGTCAACCCTCTTGCATAAGGACAGTGTCAATACCTTTCCCTGAAGCATCACATTCTAGGACAAAGGTCTTTGTGAAATTAGGAAGGGCTAGGACTGGAGTGGTGCACATGGCCATCTTCAAGGTTTGAAAAGCCTAAGCAGCTGCTGGGGTCCAAGTGAAATAATTATTTTTAAGGAGTTTCATGAGAGGTGTTGCAATGTTTCCATAAGTATTAACAAACTTATGATAATAATAGGTTAGGCATAGAAATACTCACAAGATTTTGAGAGTCTTTGGGTAAGGCCAATCTTGCATAGCTTCAATCTTTTTAGGATCCACCCTGACGCCATTCTCGCCAACGAAATGGCCCAAGTACTCGACTTCTGAGGTGCCAAAAGCACATTTAGATTGTTTTAGGAAAAGTTGGTGTTGAGAGAGTAGATGGAGAACTCGGTCCACATGAGCAAGGTGGTTTGTCCAGGTTTTTCTATAGAAGAGGATATCATAAAAGAAAACTAAGACAAAATGACGGAGAAAGGGGCGAAAGACATGATTCATGAGGTTTTGGAAGGTGGAGGGGGAATTACACGAGCCAAAGGGCATGACTAAAAACTCATAATGGCCCTCATGAGTTATAAAGGTAGTCTTAGGAATGTCTGCCTCTTTCATACGGATCTGGTGGTAGCCAGAACAAAGATCAAGTTTAGTAAAGAACTGGGTGCCACTCAATTCATCCAAGAGGTCATCAATGACAGGAATGGGAAATTTGTCTTTAATGGTGAGTTTGTTGAGGGCACAGAAGTTAGGACACATGTTACAAGAACCTTCTTTCTTCAATACCATGACCACAAGAGACGAGTAGGGGCTCATACTAGGGCGGATAACGCCTGCGTTGAGCAGTTCTTGAACCATTTTCTCAATTTCATTTTTTTGGGAAAAGGGGTGACGATAGGGACGAATATTGGGACGGAGGCTTCCTGGTATAAGGGGAATGGAATGATCATGAACACCACGGGAAGGAAGGATTCCCTAGGGAGTGTGTAGTGTCCCCAAGGCCGAGCCCTGTTGTAAATCATGTTCTGAAAGGAATTGTAATTATGTTTTGTAGGCTGGTGAGCCAAGTTTTTATAAGCTGGTGGCTTATGTGTTTGTTAGGCCAGGGAGCCTAAGTGTTGAAGTCCAGGAGCCTGTTGATGTATATGTAATCATGCAGAACAAATTAATAAAAATTTGTAAACACCTCCAGGTGTAGACTGACCATGATGAATGAGTGAAGGGGGACTGAGCTTCCACAGAGAAGGCAAGGGATTAGGGGATGGAAGGGGGGAAAAGGGGCTAAGTGTTAAGCCTAGTGGGATTCAGCCTTAGGAATAATATTTTAATATTATTTCAAAAAGGCATGAGCATTTCATGTTTTATCCTAAGTTCCTAACCATGAGGAAGTGATGTGTGCTGGTGGAATGCATGTAGTTCCCAGGGCGACAAGTGTCAACCCTGGTGCATGCGAATAAAATGGCCAGGGTGAGCTGTGAGAGGGGGGCCCTGCTCTCATTCGATTAAACAGCCTGAGTGTGTACAGGCTCTGAGCAGTATGATGGACCCGAGTTCTGCAGAGAACTTTCGTGCGTCTCTGTGATTCGAAAATCCTGTGTCTGGCTCTGAGAAAACCCGTGTATACCTCCATATTGAACCAGAAGCTTGTGATTGATTCTGAAAGAGTCGGATTCACCCCTGTTCTAAACCGAAAAGTCTATGTGGTGTCTGGGAATCTATGTGTATCCTCTATCCAAAATGGAACTGGTGCGTGAAGCCTCTGTCCCGAAGCCATGACCGTGAGACCATTTTTCCATTTCTGAACTCGTTTTGAGGAAGTCGGTGTCTGTATTTCCGTGGGTAATTGCAGCTGCGCAATGCGGGACTGCGTATGGCCTGTGACTAGTTGTGAAACACTCTCTCTAGGCGAGAGGGGTGTTTGAGGTTGGATGAACAGGTGGTTTGGCCTGTGAGCATCTCTCTCTAGGTGAGAGAGTGTGCAGAGGAAGGAGAGGACTCTTGGAATGAACCCTGTAGCTGCCACAGAGCCCGAAGACTTCCAGTCCGATCTATTGTTGTAACCCAAGGCAAGGGAGGTTAGCAGCCAAAGGACTGTCCAGGTGACAGAGAAGGTGTATACTCCTGGGGTGGAACAGGCATGTGGGGAATGAGGGTCTGTGGGTAGTGAGTGTGAGTGGTTCTTGGAAGAGAATTACTTCCTTGTGACTGTGTGTTTTCTCTGTAACCTCAGCCTAGCCTAGGATTCCTTGCCTTGGGGTGGAGCTTAGTCCCAGCTCGGGGGTGACCTACTGTTGAGCTGATGAGCAGTGCGGTCTAAGGCTAGGAGGTTCGTGGAAGGCCTGCACCTGGTTGGTGGAATTACCTCAGTTTCAAGATAAGTATCAGCTTATGTTAAATGTT
>JZKD02S1736336.1:368956-403512 GCA_000966675.3 Picea glauca | reverse complement strand
AAAAAGTGTGTTAAAAATGATATTTTCCACTATATTTAAAATGTATGGAACCATAACTTAATTAAGGACATATAATTATATGAAAAATCTTAATTTCAAAAAAATAAATGGTGTAAACATTTTTAACATTGGAAGAAGCATGGAAATATAATTAAAACCAGGATTGAATAAAAATAAAATAAAAAAGTTTGAAAATAGATGAAAAAACATCGTTGAGAAAAAAGAAAAAATAAATTGAAAATTTTGAAAATAAATGAAAAAACGAATATTTAAAAAAACAAAGTGGAAACCTTATGTATCAGAAAATTTAAAATATCAAAAAAACACATAAAAATGGAGGGGGGTGCTACCGGTAGCACCATTTTTAAAAACGAGGTAAAAAACTTGACCCCCCAAAAAAACGAGAACTTTGTAGAGTTCTAGTTAAGTTGGTAACTATGTTTCATTCCTCCATGGTAACTTCCATAGAATTTATAAAATAATCTGCTCGAGACAAAAGCAACAAGAGCAAAAAGTATAATAGCATTTTCAGAAGAACATATCTATTTCAACAAGAATAAAACACAATCTCATGGTAATCATCATATTATTGCGAAGGTGACCTGCCTCGAAGCAAAACAAGAAGTATCTCCTAGAGGAGATGTTAGTTCATCTTGTGACCAAGTACAATAAGCATTTATATCAATTGTACTCACATGTTGCCAAGTATTCATTGTATCTAGTAGTAATAGAACATTTCAAGGATTGTTATCACAACTATTAATATAGAAATTATTAAACTTGATATGTGCAATTGGAAACTTATTAATTAATCAATCCAAACTAGAACCTGGAGTCTTATCTTCAAGAATGAGTGTTGTTGTTTTTATTTTGAGTCTCCTTCACTCAAGATGACAAATATTATCTCCAACTTATCCCCTATACTTAAGACAATATGCTTTCCTGACAGAAATCTTACTTAGGGAATATAATGCAAGTAAACTCGAAAATCGTAACCTTAATCAATCTAATACTTTGACTAGAGTCAGTTCATAACTTTAACTTTTAACAGAGGTTAGTGTGATAATCATAACTTCAATAGATCAAAATACAACTAGATGTTCGTAAGATCACAATAATGCCATAACAACTAGAGGCATATCAAAATAATCAAACCTGGAGTGTGTTGTTCCTCTGAATGTGTTGGATCTGAGATCCCTCTGGATCTGCAATTGTTTGTTTGGAAAAAAGATCCCTTCTCCTACAAATACCCTTAAGATAATGATACAGTTTAAACATATACAGGTACATACCTCCGGCAACAGCCGCACCATCCGGCAGCAGTGACAAGTAATGACAAACCCAAAAATTTCAAGGTGCTCCAATTGGCAATTTGAAGATAGTTAGAGATGCGCTAGGGTAAGGCACACTAGGAAAACCAAAATTTAGTCCCAATACTTCACATTAGATTTCATTGCAACTAGTACTGTCGCTGGTGTTGGCACTGCAACTGGTGTTGCAACTGATGTGAAACTGGCACTGCAACTAGCATGAAGGAATTGGCACTGCAAACCTAGGGTTTTATGAGGAAACCCTAATTTCTCAACTTCACAAATTAGTAGATGTGATCCGGGGAATAGATTGATGCAGGAGCATCGTCAGCAGCCAAGCAAGCATGGATGTGGAAGCCAGCTGGGAAAAGCGCCAGCACATTTTTCACGTTTTGAAATGTTTTGAAAGATCAAGAAGCGGATATAAATGTAATAGCTAGAAGCGTACTTGCATTTATGTCTGGCGGTTGTAAACAGATCGTGAGAGATTTGCTCTCATCTGTCAATTTAAAAGGCATTTAAGCCCAGTTAATGAAAGTAGGTAGATTTGAATTATAGATTAGATAGTTTAGAAGAGCAGGAGGGAAAACCGAATATAGACACTCTCGTCTTTGTATCTTTAGATCATTAACACATTAGCACAGGATAGAAGGAGAGAGTTGTAGCAGAGTGTTGAAAAGAAGAATCCATGTACAGGAGATTTGAATTAATATATGAAAATTTGAATCAGATTTCATGGTGTTATGATGTTTTCTGTTTATACATGGTGAATGGTATGCTTACAGTTGTTTTATTCTCTTTGTTATGCATTTGCTTTAATACTATGTTGAATGTATGATTTCATGCTAAATGTCTGAAGTCTGAGAGAGAGAGAGAATGAGTTTCAATTGTTTCTCTTCCTGAGTGAGAGAAGTTCCTGCAAGGAGTGCAGTGAAGCGTCTGCAAGGTGTGCATTGATGAAGTTCTGAGTTTTATCTCAGCAAAGCTCAGGAAGGATATCGTTGTTCTCATTCCAATAGAAGTGTCGGAGAAGCACAGAAGCCATGCAAGGTGTATGCAAGCTAGTCGAGGCCTTAAACTTATCAACTAAGATTGAAAAATAAGGGACTGTTGTTGCAGAGGGTGCAGAGAGTCGAAGAATCAAATACTTAGAAGTATTTGAAAGATTGTCGCAAGGAGTGTGTGCAGGAGTCCTTCTGAGACTCAAGTTTGCAAGTAAAATCTCAGAAGGGTTAGCGCCTTTGAAGTGTTCAAAGAGAGACGGAGCAAAGTCACTTTACAGAATCCAAGCTCAGACGAGGAACACCGGTTCATTTCGCAGAAGTTGTCAAGGAGGAAATGAACGGTCAGAATTCTCCGAGGAGAACTCCCGAAGTCGTGAGAACCGTAGGATCGCAGAGAAGCTACAAGGTGGATAGGGGAGGACGAACCCATCACTTTGGTATCAGGAATTAACGTGGGTCGTTGGATCTAAAGGGAGGCTATCAACCGTTGGATCTAAAGGGAGGCTATCAGTCGTTGATTCCGTAGAAGGCGCCATTTCAGAATTCAGGGTTTCGAAGTGGTAGGGGAACGACAGTCGAAGGTTGGTTCAAGTCCCGAAAGTGGAAGAGTGACATGTGGCAGGAATCCACATCAAAGACCAAGGACAGTTGAGGAGACCAGTGGCATGTACTCGTTGCCAGGTAGCGTCAATATCGTTGATCGTTTCGGGGTTTTGGAGGTTGAAGAGCCATGAGCCTTGCATCAAGATTCACGAAGTCCGAAACTCCAAATCAGCGAAAAGTTTCGTTGGAAGCCAACCTTTGTTGAACACATCGGGATTTGGCATTTCATCACTTTAGAAGACAAGGGATCGGGGTTCCTTGCTCTGGAATTCCTGAAGTCACGAAACATGATATAGATGTGGAGGAGGACGCGGCCAAAAGATTTCAGCAATTCGGCATTTCAAGTTTCGGAGGTTGAAGAGACAAGAAACTCGACAACAGGAATCGCGATATCGCGAAACCCGAAATCCCAATTTGGAAAAGGGCACGATCATATTATTGAGGTCAAGAGGTTTGAGTGATGTTTTGTGTTTGATCGCACAGACATACTCATAAGGACCTGTGGATACACCGTCGTGTGTGTGAGGGATTCCCTGTGGGGAAAATCAAAGAGTCAATCAGACTCAGGAGGGCATATTTGGAACGATCCTGAGCGGATCTCGGCCTAAGGGTTCGGGGGTATGCATCAATTTGGTATCAGAGCTTGACTCTATTTGTATATTGCAGACAGAGGAAGCAGGAGGAAGAAGACTACTCTGATACGCACCAAGTGGTATCAGAGCATAGAAAGAGTTCTTTTCTTTCTGTAGCAAAGAAAAGAGAAACATTTATAGCCATGCCACCAAGAAGAAGAGATAGGCCAATGCTTGATCCAGAAATGGAGAGGGAAATGCGTGAATTACGTGTCAGGCTTGATGCCATGGAAACAACACAGAGGCGCACAGTCGACGTTGGAGATATCAGTGAGGCTTACAATGAAAATGAAGTTGGACACGAAGGAGAAGTTGCGGTCGAAGATGTTGCAGACGAATGCCTATTCAAAGCTGTTGCAAGGATAGGTTCTAGAGAAAAAATGGACATTCCACTGTGTTAGGGAAACCTGGATGTTGAAGAGATTCTAGACTGGATTAGAGCTCTGGATAAATACTTCGACTATGAGGATGTCGAGGAAGACAAGAAAGTCAAACATGTCGTTACTAGACTTAAAGGGCATGCAGCACTATGGTGGGATGAACTGCAGGCTGACAGACGCTGCAAAGGCAAGCAGAAAATCAAAATCTAGGATAAAATGGTTGTGAAGATGAAAGCCAAATTCATACCCAAGGATTATCAAATTACTCTGTTTTGGAGGATGCAGAATTTGAGACAGAAGCTGATGTCAGTGAAAGAATATACTGAAGAATTCTACAAGATAAACATCAGAGCAGGTCATCGGGAAAGTGATGATGAAAAGGTTTCCAGATATATGAATGGTCTGCTATATGACATTCAAGATGAGATGATCATGATGACCCTTCGGAATGTAGAAGATGCTTATCAGATGGCTCTGAAAACTGAAGAGAAGTTGAGCCGAAAGCAAGGTCAAAGAGGCCGAGGCAAAAGTCAAGCCATAGGCAAAACAATTTCCCAAGACAGAACTCAGAAATCTAAAGAAGATGTGAAGAAACCTTAAACTCAACATGAGAGAGGCGGAAGTTCACAGAGAGGGCAGTATGCTGATAGAAATACTTTTCCTCGAGCTAGACGAAGAGGAAGAGGAAGAGGAGGTGAAGTGAAATGTTTTGTCTGTGGGAAAAACGGACATAAATCATATGAATGTCCAGATAAGAAGAAAGATGGTGGTGAAACTCACATTGCTAAAGCACAAGGACAGAATTTTGAGAAAGAAGATGTTGAGGGCGGAAGATCCTTAATGAGGAGGAAAGTTCTCTTAACACCAAAAAAGGAGGCAGAGAACCCAACCCAAAGGAACAGTCTATTTCGGACTGCTTGCAAAACAAAAGATAGAGTATGAAAAGTCATCATGGACAACGGTAGCACAGAAAATCTCGTTTCTACAGAGATGGTAGAAAACTCGGAGCTGGAGACTATCGTACATCCAAGCCCATACAGAGTTTCATGGCTACAAAAAGGACATCAGGTAAATGTCACTAAACAATGTTTAGTTGAATTTAAAATAGGAGGATATAAGGATGAAATATTATGTGATGTCATTCCCATGGATGTTTGTCATCTATTGTTGGGTAGACCATGGCAATATGACAGGAATGTGATTCATGATGGGAGAAATAACACATACACCCTGGAGAAAAATGGGAGAATGCACATATTGTTGCAGATCAAGGACAAAGAAGTGAAACCAGAGGTGAGAAACATTGTACTTCTCATGAGGGGGAAGGAACTTATTAATGAGGTTAAGAAAAAGGAAGACACGCAATTTATTGTGGTCAGGAAGCCTAGAATTGTTTTGACCAGTACAAGAGTGGATGATTTACCAGAGGAAATCCAGAAGTTGTTGGAAGAGTTCGCTGATATAGTAGTGGACGAACTACCTTGTTCGTTGCCACCAATCAGGAGTATAAGCCATCACATTGATCTTATATGTGGAGCCAGTTTACCAAATAAAGCAGCATACAGATTGACGTCGCAGGAGAATGAAGAAGTCAAGAGGCAGGTCCAGGACTTAATGGACAAAGGATTGATTAGAGAGAGCTTGAGTCCATGCGTTGTTCCAACAGTGCTCATCCCAAAGAAAGATGGAGGCTGGAGAATGTGTACAGACTCAAGAGCGATTAATAAGATTATCATCAGATACATATTTCCATTGCCAAGGATGGATGCCTTGATGGATTGCTTGAGTGGAGCAAGATTTTTTTCAAAAATTGATTTGAAAAGTGGGTATCATCATATTCGAATGAGAGAAGGTGATGAATGGAAGACAACATTCAAGACGAATGAAGGGTTGTATGAATGGCTTGTTATGCCATTTGGATTAACAAATGCGCCTAGTACTTTCATGAGGTTGATGAACGAAGTCCTAAAGGATTTCATTGGGAAATTCGTCATTGTATATCTTGACGATATATTAATTTTCAGCAAGACAGAAGCAGAGCACTTAAAGCATTTAGCCGCAATGATGAAGAGATTACAACAAGAGAAATTGCTAATTAATATGAAGAAATCATCATTTATGAGGACAGAACTCATTTATTTGGGTTATGTTATCTCTGCAAATGAGTTGAAGATGGATCCAGAAAAGGTAAATGCGATTAAGAATTGGCCATCGTCGAAGAGTGTATTTGAAGTTTGAAGCTTCCATGGTTTAGCTAGTTTCTACAGGAAATTCATCCTAAATTTCAGTGGGATTAGTGCACCAATGATGGATACGGTGAAGAAAAGATATAAATCTTTTCACTGGACAGAGGAAGCAGAGAAGAGTTTCAACCTGCTGAAGAAGAAGATCACTGAGCAGCGAATTTTGGTTTTGCCAGATTTTAGCAAGACATTCCAAGTCAAGTGTGATGCGAGTGGATTTGCAATAGGAGCGGTCTTGAGCCAAGATGACAGACCGATCGCATACTTCAGTGAAAAACTGAATGAAGCGAAGGTTAAGTACTCCACATATGACAAAGAATTAT
The DNA here is from genome assembly GCA_000966675.3 of Picea glauca. Classification (NCBI taxonomy): domain Eukaryota; kingdom Viridiplantae; phylum Streptophyta; class Pinopsida; order Pinales; family Pinaceae; genus Picea; species Picea glauca. The sequence continues at coordinate 397,017 of JZKD02S1736336.1, read as the reverse complement.
ATGCGGTCATACAAGCGCTAAAGAAGTGGAGGCACTATTTGGTTCCCAAGGAGTTTGTTTTGTACAGTGATAATCACACTTTACAATTCGTGACTCAACAGGAGAAGTTGAACCAAAAACATACTAAATGGGTTGAATTCATGCAGAATTTTACTTTTGTGATTAAGCATATTTATGGAACTTCTAACAAAGTTGTTGATGCTTTGAGCAGGAAATGTTTGCTTATGCAGGAATTCAGAGTCAAAGCTTTGGGTTTTGATAACCTTAAAGAAATGTACAGGGATGATCCAGATTTTAAGGAAGCATATGAGGCGTCTGAGAATTCAGTTCTCAAGGACAGAACCCAATGATTTGAATACATGATCCAGGATGGATTATTGTTCAGGGGCAATCAGCTATGTATTCCAAAATGCTCCATGAGGGAGAATTTGTTGAAGGAAAAACATAGTGGAGGATTCGTCGGACACTTCGGTCATGATAAGACATTCTCAAAGTTGAATGGCTCATATTTTTGGCCAGGGATGAGGATAGATGTTAAGAGATTTGTGGACAGATGCAGGATTTGTCAGCACGCAAAAGGAAAAAGGCAGAACACGGGGTTATATCAGCCATTACCCATACCAGAAAGGTTGTGGGATGTAGTGAGCATGGATTTTATATTGGGACTACCAAGAACACAAAGAGGATGTGATTCGATCTTTGTGATAGTCGACAGATTTTCCAAGATGGCACATTTCATACTATGCCATAAAATCAGTGACGCAACTCATATTGCGAACATGTTTTTCAAGGAAGTCGTCAGACTTCACGGCTTGCCAAGGAGTATAGTTTATGATTGAGATACCAAGTTCGTGGGACATTTCTGGAGGAATTTATGGAAGAAGCTGGGGACAAGTTTGTCTTTTAGCTCAGCGTATCATCCTCAGATGGATGGGCAAATAGAAGTTGTGAATAGAAGCTTGGGGGATTTGTTGAGGAGCTTAGTGACTGAACACCACAGCTAGTGGGATCATATTCTGCCACAGGCAGAATTTGCTTACAATGACTCACTCAACAGAAGCACAGGGCAGATTCCATTCCAAATTGTATATGGAATGCATCCAAGGGGAGTTTTTGAATTGAAAGATTCGGAACAAAATGAATTCAGGAGTGCTAGTGCAGAGAATTTTGCAGAAGCAATGAAGGAGCTTCACATTCAAGTTAAGGAACGATTGCAGAATTCAATTCAAGAATGCAAGCGCAGAACAGATCAACACAGGCGAGAAATTCAATTTGAAGTTGGTGATCTGATTCTTGCACATTTGAGAAAAGAGAGGTTCCCAAGGGGAACGTATAACAAGCTGAAGATGAAAAAGATTGGGCCATGCAAGGTCATAAGGAAATTTGGGGCAAATGCATATGAAATTGAATTACCCGATGGGATCGGAATTTCATCGATATTTAATGTTGCAGATTTGTACCCTTATAGAGCTAAAGAAGTAGGAACAGAGGATGAACAGACAGAGGTTCAATGGACTAAAAAAATGCCTGTAGCTGAAAAGCCACAGATGGAAAGTATAATTGACAAGAGAGTCAACAGGAAGACTAGGAGAAAAGAGTATTTTGAATACTTGGTCAAATGGAAGGGACATCCAGTTGAAGATGCGAGTTGGGAAGATGAACTAGAAATTCAGAAGCATGGACAGACCATGCAAGAGCTCATGAACAGGAGTTCATGAAAATTTTCAAGAAAGAGATTATGATGCAGGAGCATCGTTAGCAGCCAAGCAAGCATGGATGCGGAAGCCAGCTGGGAAAAGTGCCAGCACATTTTTCATGTTTTGAAATGTTTTGAAAGATTAAGAAGCAGATATAAATTTAATATCTAGAAGTGTACTTCCATTTATGTCTGACGGTTGTAAACAGATCGTGAGCGATTTTCTCTCATCTGTCAATGTAAAATGCATTTAAGCCCAGTTAATTAAAGTAGGTAGATTTGAATTATAGATTAGATAGTTTAGAAGAGCAGGAGGGAAAACCGAATATAGACACCCTCATCTTTGTATCTTTAGATCATTAACACATTAGCACATGATAGAAGGAGAGAGCTATAGCAGAAAGTTGAAAAGAAGAATCCATGTACAAGAGCTTTGAATTAATATATGAAGCTTTGAATCAGATTTCATGGTGTTATGATGTTTTTTGTTTATACATGGTGAATGGTATGCTTATAGTTGTTTTATTCTCTCTGTTATGCATTTTCTTTAATATTGTGTTGAATTTATGATTTCATGTTGAATGTCTGAAGTCTGAGAGAGAGAGAGAGAATGAGTTTCAATTGTTTCTCTTCCTGAGTGAGAGAAGTTCCTGCAAGGAGTGCAGTGAAGTGTCTGCAAGGTGTGCGTTGACGAAGTTCTGAGTTTTATCTCAGAAAAGCTCAAGAATGATACCGTTGTTCTCATTCCAGCAGAAGTTTTGGAGAAGCACAGAAGTCATGCAAGGTGTGCGCAGGCTATTCAAGGCCTTAAACTTATCAACTAAGATTGAAAGGTAAGGGAATGTTGTTGCAGAGGGTGCACAAAGTCGAAGAATCAAATACTTAGAAGTATTTGAAAGATTGTCGCAAGGAGTGCGTGCAGAAGTCCTTCTGAGACTCAAGTTTGCAAGTAAAATATCAGAAGGGTTGGCACCTTTGAAGTGCTCAAAGAGAGATGGAGCGAAGTCGCTTTGCAGAAGCCAAGCTCAGATGAGGAACACCGGTTCATTTCGAAGAAGTTGTCAAGGAGGAAATGAACGATCGGAATTCTCCGAGGAGAACTCCCGAAGTCGCGAGGACCGTAGGATCACAGAGAAGCTGGAAGGTGGATAGGGGAGGACAAACCCATCACTTTGGTATCAGGAATTAACGTGGGTCATTGGATCTAAAGGGCGGCTATCAGTCGTTGATTCCGTAGAAGGCGCCATTTCAGAATTCAGGGTTTCGAAGTGGTAGGGGAATGGCAGTCGAAGGCTGGTTCAAGTCCCAAAAGCGGAAGAGTGACAGGTGGCAGGAATCTACATCAGAGACCGAGGACAGTTGAGGAGATCGGTGGCGCGTACTCGTTGCCAGGTAGCGTCAATACCGTTGACCATTTCGGGGTTTTGGAGGTTGAAGAACCATGAGCCTTGCATCAGGATTCGCGAAGTCGCAAAGTCCAAAACTCCGAATCAGCAAAAAGTTTTGTTGGAAGCCAACCTTTGTTGAACACATCGAGAATCAGCATTTCGGCACTTTAGAAGAAAAGGGATCGAGGTTCCTTGCTCAGGAATTCCTAAAGTCGTGAAACGCGATACAGTTGTGGAGGAGGACGCGGCCAAAATATTTCGGCAATTTGGCATTTCGGGTTTCAGAGGTTGAAGAGACAAAAAACTCGACAACAGGAATCGCGATATCGCGAAACCCAAAATCCCAATTTGGAAAAGGGCGTGATCATATTATTGAGGTAAGGAGGTTTGAGTGATGTTTTGTGTTTGATCGCACGAGCATACTCATAAAGACCTGTGGATACACCGTCGTGTGTGTGAGGGATTCCCTGTGGGGAAAATCAAAGAGTCAATCAAACTCAGGAGGGCAGATTTAGAATGATCCTGAGCGGATCTCGGCCTGAGCGTTCGGGGTTCTGCATCAGAGATGCACCCTACTTAGATGATATTCTTAGTGGGTTTAGTAAGTGCTCAATGAGCTTGACAATGGGGGAAATTGAGGATCTTCCTTCCAGCGGTTAGACTGTTGTGAAGGAAACCTACTCTAAAACCATGTTGAAATTTTGGTATGCTCGTTTAACCATAGACAATGTCACATCATTGTCACCCAACCATAGGCATTCACATATGCCACCCCCGAGCACACTAACATTTACTTAGAATAATTCTAGCAAGCTTACTCCAGAACCAACAGATAAACCCTAGTTGTTAACTGTAGCAACAACTCAAGATAAGTACAGCGCTCTTTCTCCAAGGGTAGCACACAAGAGAGAGAGTATTCATATCCACAAAACAAGTACTATACACAACTGCATCTACACTACTCTCTTAAACTTGTGCCATACTTAGCAAGAATATCACCAAGAGTATCACCAAGAATGTCACCAAGAGAATCACCAAGAGATGACCATGTGCCCTTATTCCTCCTTGCAGTTGTAGTTGCAGTTGCAACTGCAACTCTCCACAAGACTTGCGCTTTGACTGGGTGTACAAATGAGCTAAAACGTCCTCTATTTATTAATATGTCTATTGACTTTTCTAGCTGGGCCAACCTGACTTTCTGGTAATTATATTTTATGTTTATCTTTTTCCTGTGGAGCCGACTTGGATTTCTGGAAAATAATATTCTAATATTATTTATTATGTTAGGCCAACTTATCTTCTAGGGTTTCCACACATATGTTTAATGGTTCACTTGCTTTCAGAATATTCTATTCTAAGTCATAGGTTACACGTGGAGGTTAGACCTCCCATAGCTACCAAAACATCAACACTTGGATCACTACATGACTAAACAAGCATGAAGTATTCTCATATATTTTTTATTTGATTTTTTCATTTCCCATTGCAACATCAATTTTGTTGTATAATATCACGGGAATCCGTGTTTACACCCTCCATGTGAAAAATACTCAATTAGCATTTAAATATTTTGGCACAAGTGAATGTTTCACATAATGTATCTTTTAATCAAAAGAGTTAGCATTACCTACTAGTATGTTTTTTTTGTTTTTTATGGAAATCTTCCCTAAAATGCCCCAAAACATGTGAAAATATCATTTTTATTTTATTTTTTTTAAGAATTTCATAAAAAAAAATTACTTTCCTAGAAGTTTTTATGATTGACATAATAAAAATAAAAATAAAAATAAAAATAAAAATAAAAATAAAAATAAAAATAAACATGGTTACAAAGGTACTTTGAGAGGAAAACAAGATATTTAGGAAACATGTCATAAAATTTCTAAAAAGCACATTAAAAGCATGTACTTTTCTTGATAAATTTCACATAATAATTTTTTTTAATTAATATGCTTGTTTTTTAAAAGTTAATTAAACTATAAAATTGAGTTATTATACATCTTTAATATAATATTGTATGTTAGAAAAAATAATACTTTAATAAAAAAGTTATTTTTAAAAATATATTATAAATTATTTTAAAATAAAATAAAAAATTAATAATAATAAAAAAAATATTACATTATTCAAAACAATTTTCCAACGTCAAATACAAAATGAGCATTCAATTCAAAAACCTATACAAATCTACTGAAAATTAGAAAAAGACTATAAAAGCGCGCAATTGTAGCCTTGATCCTTGATCATTCCAACAGTGAGAGCATTCAAATTGAAGGTTGGGACAAAAAGTTTAGAAAAAACACAAACTTTGGTGGAGGAGGTGGTGGAGGACCCAACCCCTTCCACCACTTTCACCATTTTAAAAAAATAAGTGCTTTTTCCATGACTTTTTACCAAGGCTTCCAATTTGAACATTCTTTATACTATAAGTTTTTAAAGAGGGTTAAACTTTAGTTTTATACACATTTTTTAATTACTAATAGATTTATGAAATTTGTTTTAAGAATTTGGGAGCTTCAACATTAAGGAAATGGAACTTGAGAATGAGTTTTTGAAATAAAAAACTTTAAATTAAAAAGTAAATATTTTTATTTCATTATTACAAATATTTTCATTATATTTATTTAAAATATTACTATAAAATAAAGACTAAACTACACTAAATTTTATTTTTAAAATTGTTTAAGTAAAAAAACTTAATACTACTTACTTTTTAGTTGTGAATATGAAAAACTTTTAATGCATGTACTTTTTCCTTCAAGTCATGACTAAACATAAAAGTAGAATAAATCAATACCCTATCAATGACAAGCATTTGCTCTAGTTTGTTATTGCTATCAACCAACCATATCATTGACTTTTATTGCATTTTCATATTACAAGATCAAAATAAAAAATCATGAATTTGCAACATAGATTTCTACACGTTTTGAAAATAATAAAAATGAAATCTTTTCATTTTTTAGCAGCCCAAAATTGAAATTCACGACTACTTATACTAAAGAGGTGGAAGAGGTAGTGTTGAAAGTGGTTGTGGAGGGGTGGAGACTTAATTCAATAAAAAAATCATTTACATTTATTATTTTGACAAATATATAAGAACATTAATCTATATAAATATATTTTATTTGAAATGAAAATTTATTTATTTTTATTATTTTCAAAAATGTTAAAAAACATATTTTTAAAAATTATAATACTTTTTCATATTTTAAAATTTTTATGATTTTTATATGTGGGGTTTAAAAAGATACACAAATATTAATGTAAAATAGAGTCAAATATTTCAATAAACATTTTTATATTTTAAAATCTTCATATTTTTATACATTTTTATATTTTAAAATCTTCATAATACAAAAAAAAATCAATATATATATAAAATAGGGTAAAATCATTTTATCAAAAATTTATTTTTTTTATAAACATCCATACATTTAAATTGAAAAATAATATTTTAACATTGAGTAACCAATATAATAAATTAATAAAATTTTGAAAAAAAAAAATTAAGAAAAACAAAATGTTTTAAAAAACTCATTATGAAAAAACAAAATTTTGTTTAATGTTCGAAAATATCTTAAGGAAATCTTACATAGATCTTAACCAAAATTTTTGCAAACTATCTATCTTATTCACAACAATACTAATAATTTTGTTTAATGTTCGAAAATATCTTAAAGAAATCTTACATAGATCTTAACCAGAATTTTTGCAAACTATTGATGTATATATTTAAAATTATGATGAGAAGGTGGGTAAGTAATCATTAACCCTCAGTTTTTCCAAGTCAAAATCATAACTTATGGGCTTACTATATCTTCTTCTGATTTATAATATTTATAATATGTATCCAATTTGTATAAAAACAAAACTTATGCTCACTTCCATTTAAACTTCAAGTATTTTCCTACTTATACTTTGAGATTTGTATCCAATTCTTTCTTTATGAGATATTCTAGAATGCACATCTTCGCTAAAAACATTAATAAGGATGGTTACCAAGTGCTTTCAACTATAATCACTATAGTCATGTACAGTAAATATATTATGCGTAAAAGACATTAATTTTCATTCTATTTGTTTATGAAAATTTTATAGTCAATCAAATCATTATTATGATTCCAAGAACATATGAGAAATAAAATTCTCTCTAAATTAATTGTAACTATGATATCAATATTTATATAATAAATATATTATGTGCAAAAGACATTAGTTTTCATTCTATTTGTTTATGAAAATTTTATAGTTAATCAAATCATTATTATGATTCCAAGAACATATGAGAAATAAAATTCTCTCTAAATTAATTGTAACTATGATATCAATATTCTTCAACAAAGTTAATTGTAACTATGATATCAATATTCTTCAACAAAGTGAATATGAAAAATACATCATCACATAAAATTAAGTTTAAATTAAGGAAAACTTTGAAATAAACATCAAATTTGCCTAATCAACAAAATCCACATTACATGTGGCTAGGCTAATTGAAAACTTCTTAATTAGTTGGAACATCGAGTATAACCATTACCATTAGTTGAGTAGATTGAGTCTCTTATGTTTTCTTGCATCCATAATTACAATGGAAAAGAATAGTTCTAACATTTGTGCAATATCCTAGGAAGAATTGGAGGTGTTGCAAAACAATATGTGACAATGGCCCATGAACTAGCAGGAAGGGTGGGAAGTGCTACAACATGTGTGAAAGTTAAGACTTTGAATGTTTATTCAATCTTGGAAGAACTCTATATTCTCTGTGATTTGATCCATCAAATTTCTCAACCTTCTAATTTTTTCAAGCTCCTCCCTCCTCTCCTACTCCTTTCAAAGTTTTTCTAGCTCCTTCCTTTGTTCTTTTTCTTGTCTTGAAAACAGTTTTTGTTGCTCTTTTGCTTTCCTTTCCCTTTACTTTTGAGGCATTTCTTATTTTTTAGTGTCCATTATAACAAACCTTATTGCTCTAGTTGAGGTGGTTTGCTAGAATGGTTGGGAGGTAGCTCTCACACTCTACCACCCAGGTTCAAATAGCCGACAATACTTTGGCACATTGTGATAAGGCTAGAAGGGTAGATGCCCCTAGGAGTGGGACCCCCCTTGAGGGTGTGTCTCCAAACATCTCATCCCTTGCTAAGTCATAAGTTTCATGCTAGGCATTGGCTTGTGGGATGTTGGCACTAGCCTAAGGGTTATAATGGAAGCCAACCATATTTGAACCTGGGCCTCGCCCAAGTAATCTCAGCCAACTACCAATTCCTCTAGGTTATAAAAAAACAAACATTATTGTTATTCTCCTTTGCAAATATCATTCTTCTTTTGCTCTAATTCCAAGAATGTTTTTTTTTCTTTTGCCTCTACCTCAACCAATAGTAGGATGTGATCTTCTAAATTTAGTCTTAAGGAACTCTAATTTAATCCAAGAAAATATTTTGATTCTTTCATGGATTTTTGTATCATTCTCTCCACTAATGGCCTTAGGAATTGTGACAATAATGGACCATTACTTGGTTGATTCTAAGGTTCCTCTAGACATTGTATTCCTTCTCGTTGTCTTCTCCATTTAGTGCTTCATCACCTCCAACTCCATTATGTTCTTCAATTTGTTCATATTTGCAAAGAACAAAGGCATATAAAGGATTTCTACATTAGTGTTGGTATTGATATTTTGATTCATATTCATCATATCTTTTGTGAACCAATCAAGAAAGTTCACTTGGTTTGGTAATGTCATTTGCTTATTGTTGCTTCTGTCAATTGACCACCTGTAATCATGCTCATTTTAGTTATGTTGTTATAATTAGCAATGTCATCCATTATATGTGGTGAATTTGATGCAACACCCCCATATTCGACTAAATTGCATTCTCATCTTCTTAAATAGCACTCCCATGTTCATTGTCATCACCTAATGGTCTATAATTTCCTTGAGAGAGGCCCAAGTTTACCACAACATTTGCATTTTGTTCACTTGTATTTCAAAATTTTGGTTACAACCAATGTGATTAGAAAGCGCATCATATTGAGTAGCCAAATTCCAGTCCGGCTAAAGAATCCTTGATATTGAAGGATGTAAGAGCCCTTTGAATCATATACTAGCAAGTTCAATGAATTCAAACCTTTTTACATCTACCTTGGGTTCTTATCCAGCCAATATTCTCTCTCAACCCTAGAGTAAGTCTTAAAAGGACCAAACACACTCACATCAAAGAATTGCAATGTGAGTAGTGTGGGGGGGGACAACAACAAGTTTATGCATATCGTGTTTGCCTCCTCCACAATTTAGAAAGCTATGTGGCTACCATCGCCATCAAATTTTAATAAATGTTTGTTAGTAGGAGAGACACCTCAAAGTACAAAAGCAACAAAATGGTAAAGTCAATTCATAGACAATTCTTTAATCATCTATGCATTTGAATGCATAGATGCATTCTCATGACTCAAGATTCTTGATGTAGTTCTTCCAAGGGTTTTTTTCACATTGAACAAATAGAACCCAGATATTAATAAACCAATTGCATTTACACAAAAAAATATCGGTATCCACTCTCTACTCTTAGGGAACATTTTTTGAACATCATTGCTCCCTTTTTGGAAATTACGTGCATGCCACAAATCCTTCCATCTTGCAACCTAGTGTTGTCATAGTCCCATATTTTGTGAGGACCATATGAAGTTTATTTGTATGCCTTGGACAGAATGTCATAGAACTCAAATGTCTTTGTAGGGCATAATTCTCTCCGTCTAAGGCATAATTCTCTTTGTCTAGGCCCTCCATTGTTCATAATACAAGCTTTGGACATTTTTTCTTGAATCATTCCCACGATGATTTGCAAGGTAAACCATCTTTGAATGGATTTGGTCGTCACCGAAAGATTTGATCAATGTTGGCCTTTAGTTGTATCAAATCCAAGCCATGGCCCATTTCAATGATCTCCTTATACCATTGAACCATTTCTTCCTACGGTGGTTTCATACCATGCATTTTCTTGTTATATGTGTGAAACCATTTACCAAATAATGCAATAATGTTGGTGCAATTTCATGTTTTCTCATAGTTTCTCTTATAGAGTATCCATTGAATTTAACATTGTCAATTCCCTTCATCATGTAACCTTTTGTCCATGTTTTATAACACATATCTTCTTGAACTTGCACCTTACTCTGTAATTGATGGAGGAGAAATACCTTCGGTGTTTGCATGATTTTTCTCTTCAACTTTTCCCTAACTTGGCTCCTCATTTGAGGTAGAGTGTTGTAGATGAACACCCTTTGTCATTGGTATTTGTGTCCTTATACAAGCAACATCATTACCTCTCGTCATGACTAAAATATAAATTAAAAAGAACTGAATGCAAAATATGCATTATTTATTACACACATGATGATGGGTTGACGAACACTAATAAGGGTGAGGCTAAACACTTTTTTTGAACTCTTGTGTAGGTGGGAAATGGCATTTTTTCATCTATTAACAAATCAGGATGTTAGTCATAGTAAAGTGCCATTTAGTGCACACATTCTCTAACAATCAATCTCAATTAGTTATGTTAGAATGTGTGTACATCAAGATTGGTGACAGATGTAGAGAATGTGGAATGGTTAGTATTTGAACTTGGGTAATGGACATGATGTTCTTTATGATAGTGTTGTTAGCATTGTACCCCGGTACACTTTAAGACATTTCTTAAAAGTTGTGTTCCCAATTAATCTATGGGCTAATTTGGAACTACTTTTGGGTACATTTTGTTAGTTTAAATAGTCGTGTTATGTGAATTTGTTAATGTTATCTATGTTGAGTTTTTGGAGGTTGAGCGCTCATTTCTATCTCCATTATTGGGCCCCACTCTATCATCCCTCCCCTAGTGCAAGATCCATTTTATTGAATTGATATCACTAAACATTTAACCTCTACACATTCACAGGAAAAACACTACAAAAGGCACAAATCACTATTTCGTTTTTTTCATGTTGCAAAAAGTTATATTGCACATTTTAATTCTTGCAAGTTACTTTCCTCACGAAAAGATTAAGAGATGTTCATAATTACTCTTGCAATTCTCAAGATCAAAAAGAGTGAAAAAATAACTTATTTAGTTGTTATGTAGGAAGCATACTTCTTAGTGCATTTATATGCCAATTTAACATCATAACAAAGTATTTTTTCTTGAATTGACATGCTTAACGTTTCTTGTGTTCATTTTTCTTCAAAGTATCAAGTAGGGCATGTGAACTATGCTATCCATGGCATCAAGTTGTTATCTCAGTTGTCATAAGATATTGTACAAGTTGCATTTGAGGATATAGTACTCAAACAATACAAACAATACAATAAGGCAATTAAATCAAACCTAGACTTCAGAGTGATGTGGAACCATAAAAAAATTAGTTCAATTTCTACTCACTACATTTAAAACTTCCTATTCTCATCCAAATGTTAATTATCAGACCATGGTAAGTAGATTATGCACTTGATGAGATTTCCCTAAACCTACATAGCTTAAAAGCTTAAATCTCCAAACAAAACAACAACTAATGAATATGTTAATCTACAAATACATAATATTGGGAATTTGAACACCCATACATGGATCTAGACTCGCAATCACATATATCTTCTATTTAATATTGAAATAAGAACTACACTACAATAGCTCAAAACCAAAAACTCTCCAACCAAACCATTTGTGTGCCTTGCATCTCCTTTATAGGATAGGAAGAAGAGGGAAGACACAATGTATTTGGTGACATGCATGAAGTGCCCAAGGTGACTCAACCAAACCCTAACCCTAGTCACATCATTCAATGCACCCTCCTCGCATGGATAAGTGTGCTACGTGAAGAGCACCTCAATTGTAAGATGAACTAGAGCATGCATTGCCTCCTTGAGATTTGCACCCTCTACCTAAACTAGAAACCTAGCATGCATGAGCACCCCCACTATTTAGGGATTTCCACCCTCCTACTAACATTGATAGATCATGCATGTTGAGACTAACAAAAGAAAACTTCAAAAATAGGAAAACCCTATCTAAAACTGGAACTACTGAATCTAAAACATCATTTAAGCTAGAATTAACTAAAGGTAGTGTATGCATGCCTTCAACATGCTTGCACCTTCTACCAAAAATTAGTCTATATCACTTCACATGTACCCTCATTCAACATGTTCATCACTATTGTAAGGAAATGATAAAGGTGTCATCTCTACTATCTTCTCTATTGCACCATCATTGGGAGAATCGCTAGCTTGGCAACATGTACAAAATATAACAATCCCTCCTTGCAAGGAAAGCGGTCTCCACCAAACCTAGTGTCTCATTGCACATCTCAAACTTCTCTTTTCCATGGGCTTTGTTAAAATATTGCAACCTATGAAAATCTAAGTGAACATACTCTAATATCACTACACCCTTCTAAATTTTCTCCCTGAGGAGATGGTATCAGACGTTTATGTGCTTGGAGTGATAATGAAACATTGGTTTCTTAGAGTTTGATACAACTCTAATTGTTACAATATATCACAGTAGGCTCCAACATCTAATCAGTCAACTTGGGAACCCAGATAGTTTCACAACTAGCATAGTTGGTTGCCATGTATTTTTTTTCTACCAAACTATGTTCCAATGCTATCTACTTCTTGTTGAACCAAGATATCATACCTGAACCCAAACTTAAACAAAACCTTAAAGTATTATTTCTTCCCCTTGCATCTCTTGCCCTATTAGAATCCACAAAACCATGCCACGTCAACTCACCATCTCCAACATACCTCATACCATAATGTATTTTGCCACTCAAGTATCAAAGCACATGTTTTTCAATGACCCAATGTATCATCCATGGCTCAATCATACACTAACTCAAAGTGTTTACTACAAAACAAATATCAACTCTAGTATTCACCAAATACACAAGGGAAATTATCAACTGCCTACACATATGGATCAACCAAATCTAAATTTGAATCTATTGATAACTTCAAATTTGATATCATCAAAGTGGCCATGGGATTACAATCCATCATCTAAAATCTCTCCAAAATCTTGACTATATACTTACCTTGTCTGAGAAAGACCTCACCTAAACTTTGTTAAGCTTCTAAACCCGAGAAATAGTGCATAAGGTCAATGTCCTTCATGTTGAACTCACTTGCCAACTATGTCTTGCACCATGCTATGATCATCTCAAAACAACCTCTAAGTATCAAGTAATTTACCTATAGGACCAAAGAAAACAAATAAAATCTATCAAATAAATAATAAACACTGGGATATGCAATAGTTTTGGTGAAGCCCAAACTTATCAAGTACTCACCAATCATTGAGAACCAAGGACGTGGTGCATATTTTAGTCCATAAAGGGCCTTCTTAAGTGTACATACATGGGTCTCTCACCCATGCACCTCAAATCCTCTTTGTTGATTGATGTATACTTCCTCCTCAATCAAAACATGAAGGAACATTGTATTTACATCCATTTGACATGATGGCCCTAATTGAAGTATCTGTAGCAACTAGAGCAAAGGTCTCCTCATAGTCAACTCCCTCTCTCTGGGATGATCTTCTCACAACAAACTAAGCCATGTACTTCTCTATACCGCCATTTACTACATGCTTCACCATGTACAACCACTTGGAATAAATATTGACTTCCCCACTAGTCTTGATACAATCTCCCAAATATCATTCTTCATGAAGTTATACTCCACCATGGCATCCTACCATACTTACTCACATGTTGTTGCCTCCTCATAGCAAGAAGGCTCTACATCAATGATGGAAGACATTAATGCACCATAATTCAAATAATTGTTTGGAGGATGACTTACCCAAAAGACATCTTTGGAGCTCCAACTTGCTCCTCTACCTCCTGAAATGTCTGGGTAGGCCACCTAGACTTCATGGTTGAACTAGAAGGTATGGAAGTGTGAATTCCACCTCTAAATCCTTGCTGATTTGATTCTAAAATATCTTATTTATGTGAATTAGCATTTGGGACAACATGTGTTTCTCCCTCTTCAACCTCTTCTAGAGGTTCATGATACCTTGGGGACCATGCATCCTCATCAAACTTCACATCTTGGCTCACTACTATCTTCCAATGTGACAGAATGTAGACTTTGTGGGCTTGAAGGACTCATTGCATCCAACAAAAACACCCTTCACACTAGAGGGATTCAATTTAGTTATTTTCTCCTCTAGAATATGAATATATATAGGACAACCAAAAATACAAAATCATGATACATGGGGTTTCTCACCCATGACAACTTTCTTTGGTGTTTTGTCTTTTAATACCCTAAAAGGACGTTTGTTCAAGATGTACACAATTGCACTGCAAGATTCTGTCTAATGGAACATGGGAAAATCTAGGCCTCATAACCATAGCCTTGGTTGTCTCAAGATTGGCCATGTTCTTTCTTTTAACAACCCCAGTCTACTACAGGTTGTTAGGCACTATGAAATCCCTCTTGATCCCAGCTTCTATGTAAAAGGAATTAAACTCCTTGGAGGTGTACTCTCCTCCAATATTAGATATAAATGCCTTCATCTTCCTACCTCTCTAATTCTCCACGAGAGCCTTGAACTCTTGGAACCTACTAAAAACTTCATCATTGATCTTCATAAAATAAATTTGGGTTTTCCTAGAAGAATCGTCTATAAAATAAATGTAATAGATATTACCTCTCAACAAAGTTGAGGACATGGGTCCACATACATATAAATGTACCAAATCAAGAATCCCTCTCAATATGTGATTATTTCTTGGGAAAGTAGTCTTGGTGTGCTTGTCATCTGCACATCCTTACATAGTAATGTTCTCTCTACCTTGAAATCTAGTAGTGCCACCACCATGTCCTACAAAAGAGGCAAAGCTCCATAATGCAAGTGACCTAATCCTCTATGCCAAAGCTCACATAGATCGTCACTATTATGCACCAAAACTCCACTATGCACAAACCACCTAACACTAAAATCGGTGTTAATGGAAAGGCGTGACACCATGGAGAAGGTTGTCTCCAATCTGTATACATGCTCATCTACTCCTGTGGAAACTTCTCCACTCCTACCAAACTGCTTCCATTGCCACTATTTATCCTTCCCCTTCTTCTCAAGACACTAGGAAGCATAGTGGTCATTCTCAATGCAATTGAAGCACTTTATATGCCTTAAATTTTTCATCCCTTGGTTCAAAGTGTTAGAATAATAGGTGTGCTCATTTCACCATAGACAATATAGCAATATTGTCACCCAACCATAGGCACAAAGGCCACCCCCGAGCACCTTGACCTTGACAGAGAGAATAATTTCGAAAGAAAACCCTAGAACCAATAGCCAACTAAGGTAGCGTACCTCTCTCTAGAGCTAGAGTACCAGGCAAAAATTCCAAACCATGACCAAAGAGGAAGTCCAAGCCAAAACCGAAATACCAGTTGCAGCAGCTGTAGCTACAACTCCTCTCCAGACTTGCACATCGTTGGTCTTATGCAGTTGTGAGATAGAGTGTGACAAATGAGCTCTAGCATCCTCTTATTTATAGTCCTCCAGGTGACCTAACTGGGCGGACTTCTACTTCTGGAGGATAATAACTCAATAATCAATATTCTCTTGAGTTGACTTGTCTCCTAGGGTTATTATCCAACGTTTTAGGGTTTCTCTTGCTTCCCAGAATATTCTAGTCTCGTCGGGGTTACATGTAGAGGTTAATATATCCCACGGCTACCATAATATCAACACTCCCTCCTAGCTAGGGAGGTATTAAAGGCAATGGTCTTGAGCACAAACAGACCATTCAACCGGTAGCATCATCATAGCCACACAAACTATCTCATGGTCAAATCATGAGCACCATCATCACTATCAATATCATTTGATAGCATCAATTGCATCAACTCTTCGAAGCCATACTCCATCTAAGTAATCGGACATGATGTTGAATAAGTCACTCACGATACAGAGTGATACAAGAATCATTCTTCTAATATGGACATATGTCCTAGATAAATAATTGTTCCAATAGATGCTAAAATCCACGCCATGGTCTACAATGACTATTCTTCTAATATAGACATACGTCCTAGAAGAATGATTGTCCTGGACCATTTTCCATAGGGAGAATGCATGTCCATCAGCATACTGACTATCCATCTAGCTTGTAATCATCTCCAACACTAGTGTTAGTCTCCATGGCAATCAAAAAAATGCCATCCAATAGAACGCAATTGTGTCTATCCATAGTAGTACACAACTACTACCCAGTGGTACACAACCACTCCTAGTAGCACACGGCTACTAACCAATGACACATAGTCATTATCAGTGGATCACATCCACCACAGTAGCAAATAACTAGTGTCCATAGACATACAGTCTAAACAACAATCATACCATCTGATATCAACCTGCATAAAATAATATTATGATATAAATTGAGTCATCTGGGCCATTCTTCCACTCACATATGTGAGATCTGGAAGAGCATATGCCCTCAGAAAGTAAAACATCAACCATGGGCTATCTGGACTATTCTTCCCAAGCACAGAAGAATAAATGTCCTTGATTTCTTAGCCTCGACCATTCACCTAACTGGGCCATTCCTCCGGCACTAATCATAATACAACCTAGAGAGAATGAGTCTACCCTAGGGAATTCATGTCCCTAATTGTTGAACCTGGACCATTCACCTAACTGGGCCTTTCCTCCGGCACTAATCACAGTGCAACCTGGAGAGAATGAGTCTGCCCTAGGGAATGATTGTCCGGACCATTTCTTATAGAAATGATTGTCCTGTACCAACCTCCAAAATGGACCATTCTTCGAAACTACTCACAACTGTGAACTTCGAAAGAATGACTGCCCGGCGAGGCAGACCATTCTACTTGACCACTACTCAGAGTGACTACCAAGAAGAATGATTGTCCTAGATCATTCCCCCACACTGGACACAAGGGGAATCGCTCTCTATGGTACATCAGCAATCTATCAGGCCATTTTTATTACAAAAATGATTGTTCGATCTGGACCATTTTCCGAACTGGAAAATGTCTGTCCGTCAGAAATCTCGAACCACTTTCTGAATTGGAAAGGAACTGCATCCTAGACCATTTTTCAAACTGGAAAATGATTGTCCATAAATCAATAACATATCAATGCTCCCTCTCAACCTGGGAGTAATCACTTCCTTTTCAAATAAGGAAGTCGTCTCCACGAGCCCCAGCTTGTCTCTTAAGTACGCAAACTTTTTATCTTGGACAGAAGCTTTACCAAAATATTTGTTATTTGCTCATTTGTGGAGATATACTGGAGAACCACTTCTCTCTTCTGGACTTTATCATGGAGAATATAATGCTTGATCTTAATGTACTTTGGCATGTCATGGAACATTGGTTTCTCTGAAATCTTCACATAGCTCTGATCATTACAATATATCATGGTCGAATTCAACACCTGATCAGACGGTCCAAAAATTAGCGTATTGCTTATGTACAAGCATCACAAGTTGCAATATACTCTCCTTCTGTAGTGTTGATTGCAACTGACTTTTGTTTCCTGCTAGCTCATGACATTGTGGCAAAGCTCAAACTGAAACATATCCAAGTAGCACTTCTTTTGTCATTTGTACTCCCTGCCCAATCTGAATTGATAAATTCATGCAGTTGTATGTCATAATTTAAACGTCCCACAAAACAAATATCCGGCTGAGTATTCTCCAAATACATTAACAAGCCAATCAATTGTCAATACAAAAACGGGTTTACTGGATTAGAGTCACTTCAAATTCTTCAGATCTGTTATCATGAGATTTTTCCATGGATTAGCAATCCATCATCGCGGACTTCTGAGTAACCATTCTGATGCACTCTCTCTGTCAGAAAGTTTTCACCACGCTTCTGTTGTATATGAGATACTCTGCATCAAATTGATTGAATCCATACAAGATCTTCTTATATCTACATACATGGGTCTCTTTCTGGTATAAGCTTCTTTCTCAATTTGTTTTATCGGGAAGAACAGTCTTTTACGTGTAAATTTCAATCCATGGATACTACAAGAGGTATATATGTTTTACTGGAACAAACTGTTGTCATAGTCTTCTCCCTCCTTCTGGAAGAACCTCTAGTTCTGAATCTCGCAAAGCTTCCATTCATAAGTCTTTTTCACATTTTCTTACATACATTATTCTTCGTCAAAACTTCCATTTCTTCTGCTTGATTGCTTCTAGTGGGTTCAAACCAAGCGAGTATTCTTATGATTCTCGGTATAATAACATGTTGTTCTGGCTTTTCTTTCTTTCTTGGAATCTTCATGTTCTTCCTCATGTTCCTCTTTAGCTTTTGGGTCCATGGAGTCTTCTATAGATTCCATGCCCTTCCTTCCTGAAGATTCCAACTTCTTCCTTTCATCATAGGACCATGGATGTAGATGGACAGTCAAGGATACTTAAGGCTTATTTTCTAAGAAGACTTCTTCTAGAGTCAAATTGAACATGTGTTGCTTATCATGGTTGCTACTTTTAATGGGAACATGGACAGATACTTCATAATCTTCACGGATTCTTCAATGGATCATATCATTTAGGATTAGCTCCATCTTAATCCTCGCTTCATGCATGAATGTATGCTCTTCTTTTGGAATTTTGTAATCAGCTCTCTCCATCTAAGAGAGTCCATGCTTCCGTCTGCATCCTTATTGCCTTCTGCAAAGTGTCACAAGTCTTATTCTAATTTCCTCTTGATTAACGACTTCTTTATGATTTGAATCATTTTGGGTCTCTCCAAGTTTGATTACGATTTCATCTTATCTGGCAGTTGTTACTTATATAATAGATTCCTCAGGAATTTGCCAACGTACTTCATCTTCTTGTAGTCATCGTAATAGCAATCCTTATCTCGTTATTTTTTCATAGGTATTGTTTCACTGGCCATCTTTTCTTCTAAAAAATAGATACGCGTGATATGTACAAGAACTATGTAAACATGGTATGTACAATAACTATGTTATAGAAGAATATTGTTACCTTGATTAGAAGAAGTTTGTTTTATCCTTCTTGGCTTTCTTTGAGGGTTCCCTTTCTTCAGCAACTATTGCTTCGTCTGTTTCCTTCCTTTATTTAACTTAGGACAATGGTTCCTGTAGTGACCATATTTTCGACAATTGAAGCATTGTATTTTTGACACATCCTTTTCTTGAGTTCATGCTTGCGGCAAATGCATCCCATGTCTTGGGAAGGCCATTGAGTACTATCTTTACCAGTTCCTTTTCTGAAATGATTTCTTCAATAGCTTGTAATTGATCTCTTAACTGAGAGAGATTCCCGCAAAGTATGATGTTATGTTATCATCATCATTCATTTTCATATCACGGAGCTCATTCTTCAGACTCATTACTTGTCCAATGTTTCTGACTGAGAAGAGGTTAATTAGGGCATCGTACATCTTCTTAGATGAGTCAAGATGAGAGATGTAGGGTATCAAGTGGTCTTTTACAGAGTCCACTATGATACTCATAGCGTTGATGTCATTGTCCTTGAACTTCTCCATAATTACAACATTCTGAGGTTCCTTCTCTTTTCCCGCTTTAAATTGTGGTTCCATGATCTTGCCTTTCACGATATCCAACACTTTATTCTTGGCAAGGATGAGGTCAATCCTTGTCTTCCATGCTCTGAAGTTAGAAGCCCCTTTCTAACTTGTTTTCTGACTTCATAGAGTAAGTCATGACTGCTTTGACTTGGTCAACCTTTGACTTTCACCAAAAACTCAAACTTGACGTCTTGGGAGGTGCGTTAGGCTAGGGCGCACTAGGCTATCTAGGAATTAGGTCAATCTCTTCACTTAAGGTTCCTTAACAAGAGGGTTAGGGTTTTGTTGTTGCAGCAAAACTTTGACTGCAACTGCAACTGTAACTAAGCAAATCCTCCCAATCTATCTTCCAACGGTTAGACTGTCTGAAGATAGTGTGGGCCCATAACCTGTTAGAATAATAGGTGTGCTCGTTTCACCATAGACAATATAGCAATATTGTCACCCAACCATAGGCACAAAGGCCACTCTGAACACCTTAACCTTGACAGAGAGAATAATTCCAGAAGAAAACCCTAGAACCAATAGCCAACCAAGGTAGCGTACCTCTCTCTAGAGCTAGTGTACCAGGTAGAAAGTCCAAACCATAACCAAAGAAAAAGTCCAAGACAAAACCAAAATGCCGGATGCAGCAGTTGCAGCTGCAACTCCTCTCTAGACTTGCGCACCACTTGTCTTATGTAGTTGTGAGAGAGTGTGAAATGAGCTCTAGCGTCCTCTTATTTATAGTCCTCCAAGTGACCTAACGAGGTCAACTTCTACTTCTAGAGGCTAATAACTCAATAATAAATATTCTCTTGAGCTGACTTGTCTCATAGGGTTATTATCCAACGTTTTAGGGTTTCTCTTGCTTCCCGGAATATTCTAGTCTTGCCAGGGTTACATGTAGAGGTTAATATCTCTCACACCTACCATAATATCAACACAAAGAACCTTAGTATTCCTTTTTGTTCTTATGACCCTTCCCAGTTCCTCCTTTCTTGCTTCCTCTATTCACCTTCTCAATGAGGGCTAGGTTTTGAACCTCCTCACCTCTAACTTCCACTGTCTCCAACCTTGTCTCCTCTTGGACAAAGTCATCACACAATTTCTCTAAAGGAAGCAACTTGTCACAAGCACATACACTCCAAACAAATGATTCCCAAGATTATGAGAATCCATTCAGAGTTATCCAAACTAACTCACCCTTGTCAACCTTGTCTCTATGGTTACAATTTGATCTTTCAACTCAATGATCATCATCATATAGCTCACCTCAATATCAATATTGTTCATGCAAGTGTTGTTGGGATATGTAACTCCCACTTGTCTTTGGTGTGCTCATATTTAATTATTGAGTTTATTGGTCATTATTAGGCAGAGTTCTAATCTTTGCGAGGAGTTTGTTCCTAGATTTTAGGAGGTTGTTGAGGCCTAGTTAGTTTGAGAGATTCTCTCCAACTAGTTAGCTTCCTAGTTTGGTGTGAGGTTGAGATATTTCCTCAACCAGTTGATCAAGATAGTTGTCTATCTTGAGACAAGCTTCTTGTATTTATATGTACTCTATTTTGTTGTTTAATAGAGCGCTAAGTACAATTTTGTTGTGTGTAATTATTGTCTACTCTCCCTCTCCCATTTCTCAATAAGTGATAGTGAGCTTGTTCTTCAAAAGCATCCTACAAGAGACATTCATATCTTATACATAATGAAGAAGGCATCATACATATATTTCATTGTTTTCTCAATGATGTGAGGGTCAAGTGGTCCTTCACAAAATCGTTGATGATTCTCTTTGCTTTGGCTATCTTCTTCTATCATCAGCCAATTGAACATCAGTAGGCTCTGCAACCTTGGTCCCCATAAAACTCCATAGATCTACTTCCTACAATAGCATCTCAAGTCTGCACTTCCATGCTAGAAAGTTGGAAGCACCCTCCAACATGTGACACTCTTAAAGACCGTGACTAGTCATCGTTGTAGCTCTACAAACAAAACTCTCAAAATAGATCCACCAACACTAAATCAAATATGCAACCTCACAAATGTAGATCACCTTTATAGGCACAAAAATAACACTTGAATCCCTAAACCAACTAGGGCATCACACCCCACAACTCTTCACAAGTCCACGTGCCACTCACTAACACAAATCTACTGCAATCACTAAAGCTCAAACATCACACCCACTGAAACCCTCCAACAACCCCCTCTCACAGGCAACTAATCTCTCCATAAACAAAATCTAGAAGATTTCAATAAATGTAATATGATACCATGTTAATTTCAAACCATGGTAAGCAGATTTTGGACTTAATAAGATTTCCCTAAACCTAAAAAGCTTAAAAAATGAAAGCTTCAATCAAAATAGCTACTACTTAATACGTTGATTTACAAATACATATTATAAATGAAACATATCTGAACTTTTAATCACATTTGTCTTCTATTGAATACTAAAAAAGAAATGCAATAGAGTAGCTCAAAACCAAAAACTCACCAACAAAACCAATGGTATGCCCTACATCTCCTTTATAAAATAGAAAGAAGAGGGAAGATCCAATGTCTGTGGTCATAGGCATGAAGCACCAAAGTGACTTAGTGAAATCTTAAACCTAATCACATCATCTAGGACACCCTCCCCTCACATGGATAAGTGTGCCAAGTGAAATGCCCTTGAATTGGAAGATGAACTATAACATGCAAGCATGCATCCCCTCAAGATTTGTGCCCTCTACCTAAACTAAAAACTTATCATGCATGAGCACCCCCAATTGTTAAATTTGACAGGTATTTACCTACTTTTTACTTATTTAACCATCATATATCGACACTTTTAAAATCTACATGTCATTAATGGCATCTAATTAATTTTTAAAACCACTAAATTGACGAGTGGGTTAAAAAATTCCCCATATATATATAACTGTGAGATCTTACATAAGAAACTATAAGCATTTTCAAATTAGACTGTAGAAAATAAAAGCCAGCAATCCCGCTAGTCAAGACTCCACCTCTCCGAGATGAGACTCTGAGATAAGCACAAACTATGCCCATAATGTCGAGACTCTGAGATGAGATTATGAAAAATGCACAGATTGCACCCATAGTGGATCTTTGGGCATGCTAGAAAAATCCCATCTCTTTCGCGACTTGCATCATGCAGATTGCAATTCCACACCATGCACGCTGAAGCCTGGAGGTTGAGAGTCACATCATGCAAATTGCAATCTAGCATTGTGCACATTAAAAATTGAAGCTTAAAGGTTGAGACTCACACGACATGCCCACACCCATGGGCCATCGGTATGCTATATAAAATACCAACCTATGAGAAAAGAGTATTTAGATTGAAGGGTCTCTTTGTTGTCCAATAGAAATAATAAAAATGACTTTTCTTGTTTATCTGGGTGAGAGATTTTATATTTGATTTTGAGAGTTTTTATGTAGTTTCTTTAGTGTTGATAGTGGAGGATAATGAAGCCTCAAGGTAAAACAAGCCATCATAAAGGGTAAGACAAGAGGGCTTGTCCTAATCGAAACAATTAGGAGGATATTGAAGGTTTTAAATGGAATCTACCTAGAAGCATATGGCCTACTTTGGGAGATTTGTCACACAGAAATTAGACAATCATGGTAAAAATGGTAGACCGTATATGCTACTACCTAATGATTTGAAATCTAGACGCTTTGTGCCATTCTTGATTGTGATCATTGGTTTTTACCATTGAGCATGTCCCTGTACAAAGGTATTAGAGAATTGTTGTTATAATAGAAACAACAAAAACACATGTATTAGAGAATTGTCGTTATAATAAAAACAACAAAAACACAAGTATTAGAGAATTGTTGTTGTAATAGAAGCAACAAAAACGCATATAATACATAACATTTAAATGACGGGAAAAAATAAATATAACGCGACATGTGAAGGTAATTTTAAAAGGAAACCCGTCATAAAAAATTTACTTGACGAACACTCGTGCCTGTCAAATTTATACCTTGAGCACCCCCACTCTCTAGGGATCTGCTCCCTCCTGCCAGGGTATAAATTTGACGAGAACCCCTACTCGTCAAACAATTTTTTTATGACGGGTTCCTTTTAAAATTGCCCTTCGCATGATGTTTTGTATTTATGTTTGTCCGTCATTTGAATATTATGTATTATATGTGTTTCTCTTAATTTTTGTTGTGAATGCAAGAGTAACTTTTGTTGTGAACGGGGAGATGCCAAAGGGCACATCCAAACTATGAAGAAGTTTCAAAACCCACCAACAATGGAAATTAATAAAAACAAGCATTGCAGAACCTGTTGCATGTAAGGAACATAAATATACTCAAACATACATGCTTCTATTATAACAACAATCCTCTAGTACCTTTGTAGATGTGCATGCCCAGCGATATAAAGGTAGCTTGGCCAATGGTCACAACAATCAAGAATGTGATGGGTTGACTAGATTTCAAATGGTCGTAGAGGCGGTGTACTATCTTCCCTATCACTCTCTGATTTATGTGTGGCGAATCTCCCAAAGTAGGTCATAGGCCATGTACTTGCAGGCAATTTCCATTTAAAACCTTCAACGATTAGGAAAAGTGATCTTGTCTTACGCTTTAATGATGGCTTGTTTTATCTTCAAGATTCAATATCCTCTACTACCAACACTAAAGAAACTACATAAAAACTCTCATAATCAAACAAAAAATCTCTATTTCACCCAAACAAACAAGAAAAGTCACTTCTATTATTTCTATTGGATAAAAAGCCCTTCAATCTCAATGCTCTTTCCCCAAAGGTTGGTATTTTATGTTCAATGTGCACTCTTGGATTGCAATTTACACGATGTGATTCTCAACCTTTAAGCTTCAGGTTTCAACTTGTGCGTTGCAATGGAGATGGTTTTTTTCTAATATGCCAAAAGATCCATTGTGGGTACAATGAATGCATATCTAGCAATCTCATCTCACATATCTCGCAGTGTCATCTCGAGGTCAATATGGGCGCACTCTATGCTTATCTCAGAGTCTCATCCAATGGGATTGTTGGCCTGTTTTATTTTTTATTTTATACCGTCCTATTTGGAAATGCTTACAATTTTTTTATCTCAAATCTCGTAGTCATATATAAATCTCGGAGTCATATATAAATATATAAGATATATCTATATTATTATATATATTGGGGTAAATTTTTAACTCACTTCAATTTGACAATTTTAAAAATTAAGTAACAATCTCGGAGTCATATATAAATATATAAGATATATCTATATTATTATATATATTTTTTAAAAATTAAGTAACAATCTCGGAGTCATATATAAATATATAAGATATGTATGTATTATTATATATATTTTGGGGTAAATTTTTAACTCACTTCAATTTGACAATTTTAAAAATTAAGTAACAATCATGATTGACATGCAGATTTTAAAGTTCTCAGTATATAACGATTAAATAAAATAAGCCAAAAAAAAGGGATAAATATCCGTCAAATTTAACCCCTGTATCCTGCTTACAATCATGCATACTAAGAGTAACAAAAGCAAACTCCGAAAATAGGAAAACTCTATCTAAATCTGAAACAACATTTAACCGAACGTGGTACATGCATTCCTTCAACATGCATGCACCCTCTACCAAACAGCCGTCTATATCACTGGCACCTGGGCCCTCATTCAACCTGTTCATCACTGGATTCACTGCTGTAAGGAAAGGAAAGGCTGCAGGCGCCATCTCGGCTGTCTCTGCCGCGCCATCACTGGGAGAATCACTATCTGAGCAACAGGTACAAAATCTAACACCTGAGAACCTTGTCCATATGACAATAGCCCATGATAAAGCTCGTATTATGCCCCGTGTCACTTCAAAGGAAACGTTCGCATTCCGTGGTACCATATCTGTACTTGTAACAACCATCCAAACACAAACCGGGGCTATAGAGCGCCTTTTTAACTTTCCTAGCTTTGCCCTTGCATGGAAGCATTCATATAACTTTCTGAAATACATACTCCGTAATGTTGCAACATCAAAGTTCTAAAGCTTTCCTTATAAAAATAATCATGTTCCTGTCAGCACCATGCCAACCTCAACAAACCATTTTTGTTAAAACCTCCAATTTCTTTAAGAGTTACATGCATCATTTTCTCTCGCATGGAAAAGCCAATCGAGATCGAATCAAAAACAATTGAACTCTAACTTCTTTTCCGCAACCTCTTGTCTGAATACTTCAGTAATAAATACAACTTTACATAAGCATTTCAACCCTAGACTGTTTACTCTTTCAGTAAAAGACCCAAACCATCATTCGCAGAGCTGGCACTGACATCAACAAGTTCCTTCAGCAAATTAACAACAGATTGTTTTATGTCATCTGGAATGGGTAGCTCACTTTTCTCAGCGTTCAAACTATATGCACAGAGCAATCTGACAACATCTTCCAATTCCAATTTGCTTGTATCCTCCACGTTACCAGGGAAGGAAGCCTAAGCATTTTCAAATGCAGAATCAGAATCAATGATGAAAATTTAATGTGACAGTACTGCAGTGTAATCAAATGCACAAACAAAAAGGAATCATTCAAGTAAAAACAATTAATGTGATGAAGTACCAAAAAGGAGTAATTCAAGCAATAATATTACAAATATAAAACGAGGCAGAAATTCAGTGAAAATTATAGTACAAAACTAAACTTACAATGTCTTCTGGAATGTAGAAAGAGCGTAACCTTTTTGCAGCACGGACAACCTTGTTTTCAGTACTTGGAACGCAATAAAGTGCAACTTTTCTCAGATCGCTTCCAGACAACCTGCAAAATAGCAATACAATTAAATCTGTACAATAGAAATAAATTAAACTCACAGCACAGTTCGTCAGAAGCACTGCAGCCAAACACATATCTCAGAAGCTGCTATGCAAAGCTTCGCGTTTGAAAAACCCCAAAAAAAAATAAAGGATATTATACGCAATCTTCTCTCTCGTGTTTACATGGAGGTAGAAAGGATAAAATGCGTTGACAGACAAATTCAAACTAAGCAGAAAGGGTAGTATGATGTAATAGTTAATTCTCTTGTAAATAGATGAAAAACATTATATAATACCAATAGCCAGAACATAAAATACTATCAATAGCACACACATGTGCTTCACACTTTAGCAACTGAATTGCTTTAAAGCCAGGGCTTGGGCCACAGAACAACAAACATGTCCTAATTTCAGAGATTTACAAGCTAACCTGTGATCAATAGATTGTAGCCGCAGATTCCAGGACTAGAGTACCCACTTGGTGCGCTAGGATACTCAACTTTCAATACTATTGGCGGAGATGGCTTTCAGGCTTAAGCTGGAGATAGCTTACACATATGCCCATTGCTAACAATCTCAGTTTTAGCTTATTTGTCAACATTGATGCGACTTCATTTCCTGATGCGTGCTATCTGGAAGTAAGAATTTGTGAGGTCATAAAGGCCCTATAGAACTAAAGTAAACTGCAAAGTGCAAAATGTTGTCATGTCAAGATGTTGCAACTTGCGAGTACCATGTCTAAAAGAGAGAAGGATGGCAGGTATATGAAGATTCATCTAGGAGTCATGAGCAACACCTTAACCTTAAATTTTGTACTTGTAAATGTAATTCCACAACAAAAATTGAATCCCAACAGAAATGAGAGAATATCACATGTTTCAAGGTCCAGGCGCAAGGAACCCCCTCAAAAGCCAACCAAGGCAAATTATAGTCATGTATAAATAAAGTTGTAAGTTAAGAAAAAGAGTTAGAAGTTGTGAGGTAGAAGTCTTGTTAAGTCATGCTATCGGAGAAAGAAAATGTTATCGGATGACTGTAATAAACTGAACTGAGATATCTGATAAATGTCTCGTTATTATCTTCTAGTGGATATTTTCCTCAATTCTTGAGGTTTTCCCGACTAAAGAGACTGGTGTTCTATTGATTGGAATGTTCATTTTTGTTTAGATGAATGCATAGATATATCCCTATATCCCATTACTGTGATTTGTGAGTGTTATTGCCCAATAATGGTTGATGATATGCTAAATAAAGGGTAATTTGAATGATATGTACTGTTTAAGAAACTGTAACTACTTTAGTGGCCATGCATCCCAAGTAAGGAAGTGAGCTTGCAAGGAAACAGTAAAATAAATGAGAGTTGAATGATAATAATGCAAGTTTAGAGTTTATAGGGTTTCAAAATGTAGAACTAAATATAAAACAACTATATAAAAGAAAACGGAGCCACAAATACAAGGATAAGTAAATGGCATACATAAACCAGAACAAAGAGCACAAAATCACCTCCAAGATCAATGAAGAGGGAAGAATGCAAGTTATGGAATGTGTGCACCTAGAATGAAGTACGAGTATTCTATGTAAAGCGTGAGTGAAGATATACATC
>JZKD02S1736336.1:342362-355913 GCA_000966675.3 Picea glauca | reverse complement strand
AGCAGTCAACCCAGCTAGTTGCAGTCATGACTCATTATAAATATTAACCACGTTTTTAGGAATGATTGGATTATTTGGCACACATTCACGTCAGAACCCATCTATTCAACCATATTGCACTGGTACTATGGTAAATTTAGTTTCGAAATAAGATAGTGCATCATACTTCTTCCAATGGAAAATCGGTATGAATAATTAAAGAGAAAATCAACTATAGCATGAATAAAAAGATACTCAAACAACTGTAGTAATTTACTCTCATCGTACATATGTGAAAACTACTCGTATAACTTAAAATTTGTCTACTCATATAACTTACAATTTGTATTAACTTACCGAGTTAAAGATAGAATTTTGTAGTAAATGCATAATCATGAGACACAAACCCAGATTCTGGCTTTGGAATTGCGGATCGTAAACTTGCATCGGCTCCTTCTACATACATTGGTACGGATATTTCAAAAAGTTATGGCATCTTCTGAGCAACAGATGTAACTAGGCCATATGGGGGATTGATACAAATCGTATCATGCGAGTAAGGTATAGGTATAGCTTATAATTTATTTGTTATATTAAGTTGTATGAGTAGTTATTATTATAATAATAATAATTTAATTTTGAAGTTATTGTTTAGATATTAAATTGAAATATGAGATTGTTAGTGAGATGAGAGACTTTTTTGTGTAGCAATTTGATTAATTAATTTTATATTATATAAAGGTGTACATACTTTATATTCCTCTAACTTCGAATTTGAAAACTTTTAAAAAGAAACATATATTCTTAATCATTAAACTTTACTAATTATTAAACTATTCTCTATAAGTATATATTATAATAGATACTTAAAATCAATAAAATCATTAATTAAAAAATTAAAATCATATAAATTTTAGCAACAACAATTATGACAATAAATATTAAATGATGTGGAACACATGAATTTTAACTATTAAACTACTTTTTATAAATATATATTATAATATATACCTAAAATCAATAAAACTATTAATTAAAAAATTAAAATCATATAAATTTTAGCAACAACAATTATGACAATAAATATTAAATGATGTGGAACACATGAATTTTAAATTCAAAAATGACCACTCAAATTTTAACTATATAGAAATAATATTGTTGAACTGTGAACATGCTTTATATCCTCACTCAAACTATGCCATTAACAAGAAGCATCACCCATCTCCTTTTTATAAAAGGAAATAGCAATAACATGTTGTTAACTAAATAGCTATGCCAATTAACAAGAAGCATCACCCATCTCCTTTATATAAAACTAAATAGCAATAACATGTTGTTAACTAAATAGCTATGCCAATTAACAAGAAACATCACCCATCTCCTTTATATAAAACTAAATAGCAATAACATGTTGTTGACTAAATAGCTATATTGCATGATGACATGTTGTCTTCTCTGTATATTATATGTGTGTTTTGGCTGAACTACACTGACAAGACTGGTAATATGACAAGACTGGTCATATGCATTAATCTTATGAAAATGCTTGTTATTATAAGGTTTTCAACATTTTTAATTAACTGCCTAATTCTATGCACCAATGTTTTGATATGGATAAGCGTATTTGTAGTAGCTTTTTAAAATACACAATTTTAAAAGGAAATAATCAAAATATTTCTTTCAAGTTAAAAAACAAATCTAGAAATTCAGAGATACCAATTCAAGAACCTGGACAACGATACACGTTGCAAAGGGTCAAAAAAAATATAAAAAATGTGGTCTATGCAGTTGTTCAGAATTTCGTATGGGATAATTAAAAACTATTGGCATCTCTGAGGCTTCAGGGAAATCAGAGTTCCCTATAAAGTACCTTAAATAGATGCATACGGTATCAAAAACGGCAAGGGTACAAACAGGCCAAACAGCTTAAAAAAATCTGTAATTGAAAAGTCATACGTACTTCGAAATTTCAACATGGTCCTTAGCAAAACTGATCGCTGCAAACTTGATGAAAGCGTAGATTTCGTCTGTGCTAAGACCTTTAAGATCTACAGGTCCCTCTTGAAAATTCAATGCCTTGCTCAGGTACCCTCTTTCATTCAAATGCTCTAGAAACTGAGCCCACTCTGGCCATGGATGCTCCAAAGCACCCGAAACTCTCTCGGTTTTCTTCTTTATCTTCAGCTTCTTCTTCTTAGACTGGTTAGATGTCACACTTTTCTTCTCATTTTCTTTAGAGAAAATAGAAGTGAGACTAGGATCTTCCTCTGTAATTGCATCGATTCTCTTTCTTAAACGTTTCTTGAACTCGACAAAATTCTGAGTCAACGTATTCTTAGTGTTTTCAAGGGATGCGTTCTTAATTTTGAGTTCCTTTATATGATTCTCCAAACCATCTACACTGTCCCTCAATGTATTAAGTATTTCCCACTGAGATTCCAGCTTACTCTTCAATTTTTCGACCTGTTCTTCTAGGGGAAGATCGCTCAGGCCTTCAATATCCAACTCCTGTATTTTAGTCTCCGACCTTTCCTGTAAGCCGATGGCTTCTTTGAAGAGTAAATCAATGGGCTTGCTCTCAGATGAAATGTCGACCGCGGAACCCCCTTTGAAACCCTTGTCTTCGTTTATTTCCTGTACGCCGATGACTTCTTTGAAGAGTAAATCAATGGGCTTGCTCTCAGATGAAATGTCGACCTTGGAACCCCCTTTGAAACCCTTGTCTTCGTTTTTTTCCTTTGCGTCGAGGTCTGAAATATCCTCATCTCGGGACTCTTGAGGATTGGCTGAGAAATACCTGAAACCAGTTTGCAAATGCAAACGAACAAGTGTTCTAGGAAGAACGCCATTGCCGCTGAAACTCTGAGGGTTTTCCGACAAAAACACTGGAAATTTCTGCATATTTTCTGAAGACAACGACCCAATTTTCCCCTGTCCTGTGCAGGTATTCAGGAGCCGAAGAAACGATATGCATTGCTGCACTCTGCGCGTAACAGAGCAGCTTTGAGCGAGCATTATGACTACGAATTGATGGAAAAACTCGAACGCAATCGAGGTTTTTTCGTTGGAAGCTTATCGATTACAGCATCAGAGAGTTCATGTCTGGCATTTTACAGATGCCTGTGGTAATGAGGTTTTAGAGTGCGCTAAGAGCAACGAGGGTTTATGGAAGCAACGGGGGTTTAGTTTGGAGCGGCATTACACGTAAAATTTATCTTTGAAAAACCTTCCGCTAGGTTTAGTGGTCTTTTATTTTTGCCCTTTAGCCCCAGCACTTTATGATATGGTTTCAATCTCTTAAGCATTGCGAAACTATTAAATGTTTATTTCTCATATTTTTATGGAGAATATTTTGCATTGCATTTAAATATTTCTTGACGTTGCAAAATCTAGGATTTAATTGGCTAGATCAATGTTATATATAGAGTTTGCAAATTTTTTAAGTGTGTTGAATAGTGGGAACTAAGGAGTTTAAGGTGGAGTTCCGGCGAAGATACAAGGTTTTTTTTATACGTGTGTCAAATAGTGGGAACTAGGGAGTTTAACTTGGAGTTTGGGCGGAGATTAAGCCTTGAATCATCTAGTTAGCTGCATTGAATTTCGCTCCTTCTAACTTCATGTGGATGCCTTGGCCAATACTCAAAATCAAATGTGATCACCGTGCAAACCAAGTGATATCTAAAAACATCAAGGAACTCATCCATGACTCTTTGTTCACAAAGTTGGGCTCACAAGCTGCTAAAAATTGGTGGAAATGGAACATAGCTAAGGCATTTGAAAAATATAGGATATATGGATGGCTACATTTGTCTATATCACATACTTATCTAGGATTCTAGATTGAATAAATTATCAAGATTCAAGTATAAGCAAACAACTTCACTCTTTTAATTTTGTGGTATTTGAAAGTCATTGGTGGAGCTCAAAAGCTTGTTTTAATTCTCGGGGGCTTGGCTCTTGATATTAAAGTGTCTCACATGGATATCCCTTACTCTAAAAGCCTCTTATGTGGTAAGCTTCAATACCTTAAACGTCTTTTATGGTATTATTCATATGTTAAGTCCATGTATCCATATCCTAGAAAGTCATCCTTCTTGTTGATAAACTATTATGAATTTTAAAGTTAAACGTTTTTTTATGGTATTATTCATATGCTAAGTCCATGTATCCATATCCTAGAAAGTCATCCTCCTTCTTGATAAACTATTATGAATTTTAGAGTTTTGAACAACATTGTAGGTAATTAAAACTAAAGTGCTCTTCCTTGTTTGGAATAAATGAAATGATGTCATGTTTAAAAAAGTACAACCTGTTGAGATTTTTTCTTGGTATGATAGACACATGTAAATAAATCTACAGGTGTAAAAAATTGAGTTGGATGTAAGGCACATACACCATTGCCTTAGGTATTAAGGCACATACATCATTGCCTTAGGTATTGGGGTGTACTCCCTACAACATAGATAGGGAATCACTTGTTAACATCCTAGCCCATTCGACCTATTCCAAATTGTCTCATGATTTAAAGGAAAACCTCATCTTAGATTTTGTTGAGTTGTTTGAGAGAGGAGGGAGTGGGGTCACAGCAAGGCCTCTCCAGTGAAGCCATGGCTTCCATGATAGCCTCATTAGAAAGAAAATCAAGATCTAGGAAGTCATGTGAAGCAGTAAGAGAAGTGACGGCCCAAGAAGGCCTCATGTACTAATCAAATTCCACATCATGTTGGAGATCTAAATCAGGGCCAACGAATGTTGATTGGATCCCCTGGTATGAAATCTCGAGTACAGTCAGCGACATAGAGGCTCCATAAGACTCAATGTCCTCTGGATGAAGAACCACCCAAGGATGGGAAGGCCTAGGGGATCCATTGGTAAATGAAGAGATTATATTGATCAGATCAATGGTAAGGGAAGGGGATGGTGGGGAAAGGGGAAAATTTGACATCAATGAGGAGTCCTTAAATATCCCCACACGAACACTCATGTAAGCACTCAAGGGTACATTGGAACCGGCATTGGATCTAAGGTATGCGGTACAAAACGTAAGTTGATCAATAACAACGATTTTCCCTTGATGAGGGAAACATAAGACCCGAAAAACTGATGAGACGATTGTTATCATCTCATAGAACCAAGTACAACCAAGTAGCAGATTATACTCAAGAGGTGCATCGACTATCTTTACCACAATGGAGGTAGTCTTACCACCTAGCTCAATGGGAAATGCAATGATAATACCATGAGGATGGAACATATGTCCATCAAAGGCTTTCAGCATGGTGTTAGACGTATCAAGTTTTGGAGAGTTGCAATACCCTTGTTTCCCCCAGTTTGTAAATATAACTATAACTCGCCAAGAGACTATGGAAGACTAGATCTGTGTGAATGTTTGATTTGATGAACCTTTGTATAAAAGGTCAATGTATGTATTTTCTGTTAGTAATAGAAAATGGATAAGTGTTGCATAACTGTTGAAAAGAGGGGTTTGCCAAGATACACCATGGATGTTATGAGAGAGATGGTGACGGGAACCATAAATGGTTGATATGACCATCACCAAAACAGTACCTTACTGGATTTAATGACTCGGAACAATCCTCTAACCCAAACATGAATTACCAGTCAAAGTGGTAGCTAGAGGAGTCCTCCTCAAGAGTTAATGAGGAGATGGGGCAGAGTACCCATCTATAAGATTTCTAGACCTGACCACGAGTTGGGGATTTAGACCCACACAACATTGTTGAGGAAGCCAATAAAGAGGTAATTCGTGGGTAGAGAGAAGGAGACCAAGCAGATTTGTGAGGGGAGCAGAGTCGAAAGAGCATTCTCGAGAAGAGAAAAGATTGTTTTGAAGTTCTCTGGTTCGAGGAAGAACTGGGAAATAAGCTTGTCTTGGGCGTAAGAAGTTGTTGGAAAGGTTTTTGTTACAAGCTTGTAAACGAGGCTGACGAGTGACTATGGAAGTACTCGGGTAGACCTCCTTGCTTGGTACAGAGAAAACCCGCTACCAGGATTTCATGGGAGGAGGAGAGTAACCTCCGTCCCTGACTGTTGTTGAGTAAGAAGAAGAGTCTCTCTCAGAGCATTGTGGTATAGCTCGGGGATGGCCAGCGGTAAATCCATTAGGAGTGGTTGTGCCAATGGTTGGGTGGAAACTGACACCCCTTTCAGTAGTCGCTTCACGAACTCTGGTTTTATGATAAGTATTTTCTTACTCTGTGTACTGAAATGGAAATGGTGATTGAATATATTTATGTCTATGACTGAGTTCTGTGTTGAATGGTTAAGTTAGAAATATGCATTATCTCTCTATGAACTCGTGCTTTTAAATGGGTGCAAGCTTGACTCCGTTGACAAGTTAGAGAGTTGTAAGATGTAAGCCTACAATAGTGTCAGGGAAAGGTTTATTGGAATATTTAAGTCATGTCGATCTCTAAAGTCTACCTGCGCAGAAATTCCAAGTTCAAGTCCTATGGAAGGAGGACGCCTACTTCATATCTTTCACCCGCATGATTGAGGGCTCATGCCCATATCCTTAACCCATTTACGGCTAAAGGAATTAGTGCGTAGCCCCCAAGAGTTTTCAAAGGACCCATGTGACCAAGGTATGGGAACCTTGTGCATGGCCCGAAAGAAGTTAAGCCTTCTAACTTCGGAACTCCGGAGTGCTTCAACCCTACCATTTATAAATCGGTCGAAGGCGAATGATAGTTACAGTTACCCACTAAGTTAACCGACGCCTAGCAGTTTCCTTATCCAAGATAGTTAGACTTGCCCACCATTAAACCTTGATCCACTC
This sequence comes from Picea glauca, assembly GCA_000966675.3. Taxonomy (NCBI): domain Eukaryota; kingdom Viridiplantae; phylum Streptophyta; class Pinopsida; order Pinales; family Pinaceae; genus Picea; species Picea glauca. The sequence goes on along the minus strand of JZKD02S1736336.1, from coordinate 349,132 downwards.
AGTTATCACAAAACAACGCGAACCACCGATCTGAGAGTGTTCGAGAGCCCCCTTGGTCATTGGATCCACGCTGAGGAAACTTTGGCAAAGTCCCACTCCATGAGAATGGGGATGATATATCATCAAACTCCCCGAACACTGAAGTCACAAAGTAATGAGAGCCATGGAAAATCTAGTGGAAACCACTCTTAGTCGTTATATCAAACCTAATAAAGAGATAGCGCTAAGTACTTCGGCAAAGTTCTACATCGAGAGAATAGAGGTGTTCTAACGCCAAAAATCATGAATGTCGAAGTCGCAAAGTTAATATGGGCCATTGAGAGTAGAGGGATGTGTGTCCACAGATCAACGGTTATCCGAAAGTCCGGTCATCCGGCGATATCGAAGTGCAATCACAAGAGCATGCAAGTTTCGCGAAGGCCTAAGTAGATCTCATCGGCCCATTGTTGAGTGTGTGTGGACTGTTGATCAAAGATCTCCGAGTGTTCGGAGTTCGGAACTCCGGAAGGAAGTGTGGTTCAAGCTGAGAAAACCTCTTAATGCCAAAGTTACGAAGTGATGTGAACCGTTGATTTGGGAATTCTTCAAGACCTTCCCCGACCATCAGATCTAGTTCATGGTCAATCTAGCACTGACCACTTCCGAAGTAAGGAGAAAGTCACACCACGGACCCTCGAACACCGAAGTTGCGAAGTAACGAAGGTCGTAGATCCAGGGGTTACGTGGACATACCATGACTGTAAGATCGAAGGACTTGGAAGGCGATCAGTCCGAGGTGACATGGTATGCTGATGTCACCTAGGGTGACATGGACCCACGTTTGACGTGCCACGTGTCACCTGGATTCGTACATTTCACAGACCCTATAGGCCCATTAACATGGGACATGTGTCACCCACTGAAGGGGCCACGTGCCATCTCTGCCCTATTACATATCACACTTGGCGCTCACCGCTTGGTCCATTTGGCGGGAGGAGCATGCGGGACCCACCTATGTTTTCCTTTGCATCTAATACAACACCACGTGCGAGAATGGACCCTCTGGGAGTTCGGGACTCCGGGAGACTTGAGATATTAGGAAGTATGCTCCAAAAAGGGCCGAAGGCCAGAGCTACATGGCAACATTTCGGAAGTCTGGGAATTTGGGACTGTGGAGGACATGCGCGCATAAGAAAAAAGGGACGTTCAGTGCCGAAGCACCGAACGTCGAACTCCTCTGTAGCTTATGTGTTAAATGAAGGTCAAATATCGTTGTTGGATTGGATGGTGGATGGACTTCCACTGTGGTTGTAGGAGCTTGAGGATGGTACGAATGAGATGGATCCACATGGATGTTGTAATGTACCTCAAAAATCATCATAAAAAAAAAATTATTTGTACATTTATCCTTGAAAAGTTTCGAGGTCTCAAGCAAGTAGGCTTTCTGTTATAAAGCTTGAGTCTGAAAGTTTTGTTAGAGACCTTATTATCATTGATTATCTTTACTATGCAACTTAAACTTCCTACTCGATGGTACAATAATGTATACTCCTCCCTTCACTGTTATTTAAAATCTTGTACAAATTACCTATATTTTCCTTATTTGACGATGTCTATAACACCAGCATGGATTTAACCAGATCTGCTACTTCCATACTTCTAATCGAGAGGAAGATTCTCCAAATCAACACACAACAACTCCCGAAGTCACGAAAAGTGACCAACATGTTGGGATTTCAGAGTTCGGGATTTCGCGAGTTCAACAGTCAAATATAAAAATCGCAAGAAGTGACCAGCACTTCGAGATTTCGTGAGTACAACAATCGATCGTCAATACACAACAATTCCCAAAATTCCAAAAGGGTAAGGTGAGATCCGTATTTTGGGATTTCGGAATTCGGGGTTTCAAATGTCAAACAACAGCACAAAACATTTCCCGAAGTTCCGAAATGGGGACTCGTAATTTCTAGATTTCAGAATTCGGGGTTTCGGGGTTTCGGGTTTTCAAATGTCAACAACAACACAAAACATTTCTCGAAGTTCCAAAAGGGTAAAGGTGGGACCCATATTTTCGGGATTTTGGAATTCAGGGTTTCGGGGTTTCAAATGTCAACAACAACACAAAAATATTTCCCGAAGTTCCGAAAAGGTAAAGGTGGGACCCGTATTTTCGGGATTTTGGAATTCAGGGTTTTGGGGTTTCAAATGTCAAACAACAGCACAAAACATTTCCTAAAGTTCCGAAAAGGTAAAGGTGGGACCCGTAATCTCGGGATTTCGAAATTCGGGGTTTCGAGGTTTCAAATGTCAACAACAACACAAAACATTTCTCGAAGTTCCGAAAAGGTAAAGGTGGGACCCATATTTTCAGGATTTCAGAATTCGGGGTTTCGGGGTTTCAATCTCCCGATGCAAAACACTACACAACATCAAACATCGAATCGTGAAGTCATGAAAAGGTATGGGGCCCAGCCAACATTGGGTTTCGGCGTTTGGTAATGCTTGATGCAAGAACAACATCCTACGGTAATCATCGAATCCCAAAATTCGATCAGGCTGTGGGGCCACTTCAGGTTTTCGGAGTTTGCAAGAACAAAAGAACTCCACACAACTTGAACCAATAAACTTCGAAAAGTCGGAAAAAGAAGAAAAAACATGAACAGAGTTTAAAAAACTCAGTAATTTTGTTCCCGACATTATTCATACAATTAGATTAATGAAATCACAGCATAACCTCCACTCCCAATATGCCAATCTCAGCATTGATCTCACTCAAAAAACACATAAAGAAAGAAAATAACAGTGAATCTAATTTAGAGGAGATTTCTTCCAGAATTTAACCATGCATAATCCTTTCTACTATCATAACAAAAAAGCCAATTCTATCGTTCGTTCAGAAAGGGGTCTACTCGAGATTAGATTTATCATGTTCTCTGTCAGTCTTTAGGATTCATGAATTCGAACTGATTTTTCCTACCCATTATTATCTATCATAATTAGAATATGCATTACATCCGTGATTGAATCATTCACCAGAGAATGGAAATTATTTTAGTTCTGATTTAACACATACATTGCATCAGATATAAAATCATTCAGACAGAAAATGGAAATCATTCCAGTTCTGATTTAACAAATATATTGCATCAGATATAAAATAATTCAGACAAAAAATGGAAATCATTCCAGTTCAAATTTAACAAATATATTGCATCAGATATAAAATAATTCAGAACAAAGAAGGAGAAGATTTAACATATCTGGACCAATTCGTGGGAAGACAAAGGGAACAGCCACGTTCCTCCCGACCGTAGAACAGGGCAGCCAAAATCACTTGCCCGATTCACCCCCTAGCCTGACCATGAATCCATGAGGGCGAACTTGGAAACTCCTCCTCAGCTATGTCCTTCAATTCCAACAGTTATCCTCTTGCCTCACACTTACTCAACAGTGCTCATAACAGCAAGGCGATTCTGTTTCAACAAGCTCCTCTTGCCTCACACTCAATCCGCAGTGTTCATAATAGCAAGAGAGCTCAGGAATCCTTTTCCCACATACTTGGCAGCGTCCTGCCTCCTCGCATATGCTATATATTTATTTTCTTTGCCCAGGTCTTTTCCCTCCCTTGGGGATTTTCGTAGCTTTCTAAATCCCTAATTTTCAGGGGCTACCGGTGGCCAAATCTCTGATTTGTCAGTTTCAATCATCAGCCCAGAGGCAGTTCGAACTTGTTCCCCACTCATGGAGTCATGGTCAGCTGATTTTTAACATGGTTGTTCCATTTGTCCTCTTGCAGTTAATATACATATTATGTTGTGATACAAGTGTCATAGTCAAATAGTTAGTTGAGTCCAAACAGATCTCTGCCCAACAGTCACAATACGTAAATACAATTATTCAATTCGAAAATCGGAACTCCACAAACAGTAAAAAAAATTCCAGATTCGAATTTGCCAAAAACAGAAATAAATTTCCAAAACACAAAAAATAAAAATATTTTTTTGGGGGGGATGTCACAGACGTCACGTTGCCCTCAACCAATGAACGCCTAAGGAACTTCGGGAAGCCATAAATTGCAACCCAGAGCTCAGATTTGAGTCTGGTAGCAGTCGTTAGAATGCTACGGGTGAGTATAAGAGGGTGAAGACCTTAGACAGAGAATTCAAGATGTTTAAGGAAAGCGAAATTTTGATGCTCCATTCCTTAAAAAGGTATTTAAGGGGTTGGGTGTGTTACAAATTGGTATCAGAGCATGGTTACAAAACTTGGCCTGCTTGCGCTCATGAACGAGCCGCTTAAAAACCTTATTTAAAGAAAATCTTGTTTAGGGAACTGTTAGGGGTGACACCCTATCTTACCCCTTTCCTAAAAGGCTTAGTTAAACCTCTGTTGAAGAAAGGAATGTAATTTTCTAATGTTATGTGTGTTTGGAAAATATGAACTGTGTGTTGTTCATGAACTAGTAGACCATTAACTAACAAAATAATGTTTTATCAGCACTCGAGAAATCCGTAGACCACAGGAAAGCTACAACATAAAGGATGGTGACACACCATGAATTGGGGGAAAGCTCCCACAATAGAGAGGAAGAATATGATGAGAGGAGGGTGATGGAAACCCCTCCGGATTTGGCTGAAATTGTAAGAAGCCTCATGGTAGAATTACAAAGTTGTATGGTTGACAATGAAAGGTTGATAAAAGAGCAGGAAAATCAAATTGAAATTAATGCAATCATGTTGCAAAGCTTATCAGATATACAAAGGCAACTACAACATGGACCAACAACCAGTCATGTGGACATATATCATACAAAGAAAACCCATAGACCACTTGAGATATGAAAGAATGGCCCTGAAAGTGGCCACACAAGGAGGAGCACCTCAAAGAAGGCCCAACATGGTGCCAAGAGACACTCTTCGAGAGAATCCTCTAGTGAGGTGACTGACAACTCCAAGGAATCTTCTAGTAGCAAAACTAGTTCGCGTTCCCATAAGAGAGGAAAGAAGAGGAAACATTCCAAGAGTCATGACCCTAAAGAGTTCAAGAAATCCAAACCACCCACTTTCAATGGAGAGATTAAGAAGGGGAAAGAAACAAAAGTTTGGTTGCTTGGCTTGAAAAAGTACTTAAGAGTCCATGACTACTCTGAAACATTTGAAGGTTCAAATAGCCATTTTTAACATGAATGGAAAGGCCTCCATTTGGTGGGAAGACCTTAGGAATGTCAAAGGAATCCATGAGAAGGACTTGTCATGGAAACAATTTGAGAAATACTTCAAACATAAGTATATGTCAGAGAAATACTTTGATGGGAAGACCAAGGAGTTCCATGAACTGAAGTTGGGACAACTCACCATAGAGGAATATATTAATAAATTCCTTGAGTTGATAAGGTATGTGTCCTACATCAAAGATGAAAAGGTAAAGATGCAACGATTTATTAGTGGACCACCTCAATCCTTCCGAGACAAGATTGAATTTGATGAGCCAAAGACCCTAGAAGACACTATCTGGAAGGCAAGGTATTGCTATGAGCAATTCAAGAACAAAACAGAACCTCACAAGGACTGGAAGAAGAAGAGTGGTTCGGGATTCAAGAAAAAGGGGTTTAAACCCTCAAGATTCAAGAGCTATGGGAAAGGTTCTAAGATGAGCCTTCCTACTAAAAGTGTATACCAGCAAAATCTCCCCTCTTAGAGTGGAAATAAACCCTTTGGAGCAGCGCCAGGTAAGACTGATAACACTAAGAGAGAACCCTTGAAAGTTGGGGTTGTGGAGAAGAACATTTGCCGAGAGACTGGCCATATAGGCAAGAGAACAGTAGGAGGGTCTACAACATCCAATTGGCTACCACACTCAATGATGAGGCTAGGAGCATGCCACAGATTTATGCAACCTTGGATAATAAAGAGGTTGATCACCAAGCTTCAGTGATGGATATGGAAGGGTATGATCGCCAACCGTCTAGTTTCCATTTTAATTGACCCTAGTTCTAATTTGAGTTATGTTTCCCCTCAAATTATTGAGAAATGTAAATTGCAACGAGTTAAACATGTTAAATCATGGCTGGTACAACTAGCCACTGAAACCAAAAGAAAAGTAACAGAGGTCATACCAGCATGCTAATTCGTTATAAGTGGATTGCCCACCCAAGCGAACCTAAACATACTTCCTTTAGGATCTTATGACATGCTGGTTGGCATGGACTGGTTGACTGCCCATAAAACCAAGTTGGATTGTTACAGTGAAACTTTGGAGTCTGAAAATGAAGAAGGGAGAAAGGTAACCCTACAAGAGATTCAAAATATTGTCTCAGTGAGACAAATATCAACACTTCAAGTGAAGAAGTATTGCATAAAAGGATGTCCTTTGTATGCAATACAGGTGTTGGACTTTGCTGAGGATGACAAGCCAAGCCTAGAAGACCATCCCATATTGAGAAAGCATAAAGATGTGTTCCCAGAAGAGGTATTGGGTCTACTTCTAAGAAGAGATATTGAATTTTCAATAGAACTTGCACCAGGAGCAGTGCTAGTGTCTAGAACGCCCCATAGAATGAGTACACCAGAGCTAGTTGAGCTCAAACTACAGCTAAAGGAAATGATGGACAAAAGCTACATTCGGCCTAGTGTGTCTCTATGGGGAGCACCAACCTTGTTTGTGAAAAAGAAGGATGGCACACTTAGGTTGTGCATAGACTATAGGCAACTCAATAAGATGACCATAAAGAATAAGTATCCCTTGCCAAGGATCGATGACTTGTTTGACCAATTAAGGGGTGCTACAATTTT
>JZKD02S1736336.1:321579-340971 GCA_000966675.3 Picea glauca | reverse complement strand
CATTCTTGATGCATTGGTTTCTTTGCCTCTCCAAGTCGCGATCCCCGAAACTCCGATACGAGCCATAATCAACGGTCTAGATTCATTCTCGATTCAATGGCTGCGATTGCATCGCAATATCGCATATCGAGAAATCGACATTCTTGTGGTGAATGTTCTTGTCACTTCCAAATCCCGATCCATGAAACTCCGATAAGGAGTTAAATCAACGGTCCAAATCACTTCTTATCTTAACGGTTGCGATTAAATCGCGAAATCGCATATCGCGATTTCAGGGTTCTTGTTGTCAAGTGATTTTGACATTTCAAAGTCCCGATCCCCGATACTCCGACAGTGACTGGAATTGACGGTCCAGATCAAAGTTTGATCTGACGGCTCAGATTTCATCGCGAATTTGCATATTGTGATTACACCCGCTTCTCCTTGTAGTTTAAAGACCGTGCAAGTTCTCTTCGATCCAACGGTGGTCAGACTCTGTGCTCAGATCTGACGGCTGAGATCTGTCTCCCTCTTCAACGATCAGAGATTCTTCTTCAACCTTTCGCTCATTCGCTGCCTTCGATCATTCACTGCTTTCGATCATTCACCTCTTTGAACTTGTCTTCTGTTTGCCTGTCATCTTCATTGTTTCCATCAATGACAAGCATTGCATTCGTTGTCTGTTAATTGAATTTGCCAACATAATGTACTCAGTAAATTCTTAGATAGATTTGTATTGGTTTTCATTGATGATATTCTAATCTATTCTAAGAATAGGGAAGAGCATGAAGAACATCTTCAATTAGTACTTCAAGTACTAAGAGAACATCAATGTTATGCTAAGTTTAGTAAGTGTGACTTTTTCCAGAAACAAGTCCATTACTTAGTCCATGTTTTTTCTCAATAAGGGGTGGCAGTTGATCCTGACAAGATTAAATCCATCATGGATTGGCCTACCCAAAAGGATGTATCTAATGTCAGATCCTTTATGGGACTAGCAAGGTACTATAGCAGGTTCTTAAAAGGATTTTCCAAGATTGGTTTCCCAATCACTTCCCTTCAAAAAAACGAAGTTAAATTCATTTGGACATCAGAATGTGAAGAGAGATTCCAAGAGCTGAAATACCTTCTAACCATTTCACATACATTGAAGATTGTAGACCCAAACAAGGACTTCCTTGTGTGTACAGATGCCTGCAAGGAAGGACTCGGAGGAATCCTTATGCAAGAAGAACATGTAATTTTCTATGAATCCAAAAAATTGAATGAGCATGAAATCAATTATGTGACCCGTGATCTAGAATTGGATGTCATGGTGCATGCTTTAAAAATGTGTAGGCATTACCTCCTAGGTAGAAGATTTGTGATCATGACAGACCATTGTGGGTTGATGTACATGTTTGATCAACCAAAACTTAATGCTAGACAAGCTAGATGGATGGCTGTCCTTAGTGAGTTTGATTTTGAAATCAAACATATTAAAGGAAAAGAAAATAGGGTGGATGACACCCTTAGCAGAAGTGTGAAAATGATTCACCTGACAACAGTAAGCACCTAAGGAGAGAGTCAAGAGTGCACAAGAAACCGATGCATTCTTCGAGACTGTAAAATCGTACTTAGAACAAGAGCCCATAGGGATGAAGTACTAAGGTTATCAAATGTTGAATGATGGCTTGCTAACTTACAAAGGTAGGTTGTATATCCTGAATTGTGATGACTTGAAGAGGTTCATGATGGATGAACTACACAAAAGACCATATAATGGTCATCCTAGTTATCAGAAAATGATTATTGCCACTAGGAAATTGTTATATTGGCCAGGACTGAAGAAGGACATAGCTGACTACTTGGCTAAATGTCTAGAATGTCAGCAGGTTAAGGCAGAACACCGACATCCAGCAGGGTTGTTGCAGCCCCTGCCAATTCTAGAATGGAAATGGGAAACCATCTCCATGGATTTCATCACTGGATTACCAAAATCGGCTAAGCATAATGATGCCATCATGGTAATGGTGGAAAAATTGAGCAAGGTTTCTCGCTTTGTTCTCGTCAAGTCAACTTGGAAGGCAATAGATATTGCCAGTATTATCATGAAAGAAATATTTAGGCTGCATGGCATGCCTAAAGGAATCATATCTAACAGAGATATGAAATTTACTTCGAGCTTTTGGAAATATTTAATGGTTGGTTTTGAAACTAAATTATTGTTTAGCATAGCTTATCACCCTCAAAATGATGGATAGATAGAGTGGGTAAACCAAGTATTATAGGATATGTTAAGGATGCATGTAATGCATCAACCTAAGAAGTGGGAAGACTACCTGCCACTTGTCGAGTTTGCCTACAACAATGGCTATCAAGAGTCATTGAAGATGAGCCCTTTTGAAGCCCTATATGGTAGACAGTGTAAGATTGAAATCAGTTGGAATAATCCAGTAGATAGAATTACGATTGGACCAGACATGATGAAATAAATGGAACAACGAGTAATTCAAATAAAGAAAAATTTGTTAATATCTCAGGATAGACAAAAAATCTATGCAGACATAAAGAGGACTCCTGGAGAGTTCAAAACAGGGGATCACGTGTATCTCTGAGTTAGACCCATGAAGAGCTCCTTGAGAATGGGAGCTTGTGCCAAGTTGGCACCTTGGTATTGTGGACCCTTTGAAATTTTGGATAGAGTGGGACATGTAGCCTATAGGCTAGCACTCCCTCCCACAGTGAAGACACATAAGTTTTCCATGTTTCATTATTGAAGAAATATGTACATGATTCTAATCATATAATTGACTGGTCTGTGATTTAGGTGGAACCAGAGGGAGAATTCATGCCAGAACTTCAATGCATAATAGACAGGAAGGAGACCCCACTCAGGAACAAAACCATTGCACAGGTCAAGGTGCATTGGAAACACTTTGGCCCAGATGAGGCTACATGAGAAATGGAGGATCCCATGAAACATGCATATCCATTTTTGCTTACTTCTGTACATACATAGCACATCGGTAGATAGAACATCAAGGACGATGCTCCTTTAAGGCAGAGGGGATTGTAATACCCCTGTTTGCCCCAGTTTGTAAATATAACTATAACTGGCCAAGAGACTATGGCAGACTAGATATGTGTGAATATTTGATTTGATGAACCTTTGTATAAAAGATTAATGTATGTATTTTATGTTATTAATAGAAAATGGATAAGTGTTGCATAGTTGTTGAAAGGGGGGTTTGCCAAGATAGACCATGGATGTTATGAGAGAGATCATGAGGGGAACCAAAAATGGTTGAGATGACCCCCAGCAAACCAGTACCTTACTGGATTTAATGACTCAAAACAGTCCTCTGACCTAGACATGAATTACCAGTCAGAGTGGTAGTTGGAGGAGTCCTCCTCAAGAGTTAATGAGGAGATGGGGCAGAGTACCCATCTGTAAGATTTCCAAACCTGACCATGAGATGGGGATTCGAACCCACACAACCTTGCTGAGGAAGACAAGAAAGAGGTAATCTGTGGGCGGAGGGAAGGAGAGCAAGCATATCTGCAAAGGAAGAGTCGAAAGAACAATATCGAGAAGAGAAAAGAGCATTTTGTAGTTCTCTGGTTCGAGGAAGAACTGGGAAATAAGTTTGTCCTAGGTGTAAGAAGTTGTTGGAAAGGTTTTCGTTACAAGATGGTAAACGAGGCTGACGAGTGACTGTGGAAGTACTCGAAAATATCTCCTTGCTTGGTATAGAGAAAACTCGTTGCCAGGATTTCGTGGGAGGAGGAGAGTAACCTCTATCCCTAATTGTTGCTGAGTAAGAATAAATAGTCTCTCTCAGAGCATCGTGGTCTAGCTCGGGGGTGGCCAACGGTAAATCTATCAGGATTGGTTGTGCCTATGGTTGGGTGGAAACATGAATCCCTTTCAGCAGTCGCTTCACGAACTATGCTTTTTTGATAAGTATTGTCTTACTCTGTGTACTGAAATGGAAATGGTGATTGAATATATTTATATGTCTATGATTGTGTTTTGTGTTGAATGGTTAAGTTAGAAATATGCATTATCTCTATGTGAACTTGTGCTTTTAAATGGGTGCACGCTTGACTCCATTGAGTGGTTAGAGAATTGTAAGATGTAATCTTGCATTAGTGTCGGGGAAAGGTTTATTGGAATGTTTAAGTCATGTCAGTCTCTAAAATCTACCCATGCGGAAATTCCAAGTTCAAACCATGTGGAAGGAGGACACCTCCTTTAGATATTTCACCTGCATGACCGAGGGCTCATGCCCATATCCTTAGCCCATTTACGGCTAAAGGAATTAGTGCGTATCCCCCAAGAGTTTTCAAAGGTCCCATGTGACCAAGGTCTGGGAACCCTGCGCTAGGCCCGAAAGAAGTTAATCCTTCTGACTTCAGAACTTTGGAGTGCTTCGACCCTACCACTTATAAATTAGTCGAAGGTGATTGATAGTTATGGTTACCCACCAAGTTAATCAGCGCCTGGCGGTTTGCTTATCTGGGACAATTAGACTTGCCCACCATTAAACCTTGATCCACTCAGTTATCGCGGAACAACGCGAACCATCGATCTAAGAGTATTTGGGAGCCCCCTTGGCAGTTGGATCCACGCCGAGGAAACTTCGACAAAGTCCCACTCTACGAGAACAGGGATGATATATCATCAAAATCCCTAAATGTCGAAGTCACGAAGTAATGAGAGTCGTGGATCGGGAAATCGAGTGGAAACCACTCTTAGCCGTTAGATCGAACCTAGTAAAGCGGTAGCGCTAAGTACTTCGGTGAAGTTCCACTTCGGGAGAATAGAGGTGGTCTAATACCAAAACTCTCAAATGTTGGACTCGCGAAGTTAATCTGGGCCATTGAGAGTAAAGGGATGTGTGTCCACAGATCAACAGTTATCTGGAAGCCCGTTCATCTGACGATATCCGGGTGTAATCACAAGAACATGCAAGTTTCACGAAGGCTCGAAGGTCAAAGTAGATCTCGATCGCCCATTGTAGAGTGCATGTGGAACGTTGATCAGAGTTCTATGCATGTTCAGAGTTCGAAACTCCGTAAGGAAGTGTGGTTCAATGCGAGGAAACCTCTGAATGCCGAAGTTACGAAGTGACGTGAACCGTCGATTTGGGAATTCTTCAACACCTTCCCCGACCGTCAGATCTAGGTCATGGTCAGTCCGACGCTGACCACTTCGGGAGTAAGGAGGAAGTCACACCATGGACCCCCGAATGTCGAAGTTACGAAGTAACATAGGCCGTAGATCTAGGGGTTACATGGACACACTGTGTCTGTAAGATTGAAGGACTTTGAAGGCGATCAGTCCAGGGTGACGTGGTATGCTGATGTCACCCAAGGTGACAAGGACCCACGTTTGATGTGCCATGTGTCACCTGGATTCGTACGTTTTGCAGAACTTATAGGCCCATTAACACTGGACATGTGTCACCCACTGAAGGGGCCACGTGTCATCTCCGCCCTGCCGTGTATCACACTTGGCTCTCACCACTTGGTCCATTTGGCGGGAGGAGCATGTAGGACCCACATGTGTTTTCCTTCACATCTAATACAACACCACGTGTGAGAATGGACCCTCTGGGAGTTCGGGAATCCGAGAGACTTGAGATGTTAGGAAGTATGCTCCAAAAAGGGTCGGAGCTACGTGGCAACATTTCGGAAGTTCGGTAATTTGGGACTCTGGAGGACATGCGGGCATAAGAAAAAAGGGGCATTCAACATCAAAGCACCTAACGTCAAACTCCTCTGTAGCTTATGTGTCAAATGAAGGTCAAACCTTGTTGTTGGACTGGACGGTGGATGGACTTCCATTGTGGATGTAGGAGCTTGAGGATGGTATGAATGAGATGGATCCACGTGGACGCCATGCGACCCTCAACCAATGAACGCCCGAGGAACTTCGGGAAGCCTTAAATTGCAACCCAAAGCTTGGATTTGAGCCTGGTAGCAGTCATTAAAATGCTACGAGTGAGTAGAAGAGGGTGAATACCTTGGATAGAGGATGCGAGATGTTTAAGGAAAGAAAAATTTTGATGCTCCATTCCTTAAAAAGGTATTTAAGGGGTTGGGTGTGTTACAAGAGCCAAAAGCTTTCCAATAGAAAATGGACATGATGCAAGTCGAGGTTGCTTTGTCAACCATAGTGCGAAGGATATTTCTCCCATTTACTCCCACTTTAATCTAAAAAGTGATTTGTTGGGAAAGCCTTTGATGAATGTGGTCTGAATGAAACATAATGAGGCTCAATTTCGAGGGATCAACCCTGCCTAATGTTGAAACGAAGATTTCCGCTACATGGGGAAGCTTTGGAGGACTTCTAGAGCAGACATGGCACATTGTGCATGTTGGTTTTTCATTAAGCTAGGCTCAAGCATGAAGTTCATTCCAATTTTAGCATTTTACTTGAACCATAGACAATTGCAGTTTCACCATTAACAATTTGTTGCAGCAACCAAGATCACAAGAAGAAATATTGTGCACAAGTACACAAGAAGTATCCTGGGAAACCATTCTCAACAAGGGAAGAAAACCCAACCAATCCTTTGCTATATTCTTCAAGAGAAATACCTCCCACACCACAAACCTATCACAGAAAAGGGTGCTCACAAACCTAGAAAGATAGCGCCAGAGAGAGGTGTGCACTTCAACCCAAGAACAAATACTTGCTGAAATTTCCAAACTCACACTTGTGTTATGTTTCCTCAATGGGGAAATTGCCTTTATTTATATTAGATTGGGCATATCAAAAGTAGTGTCTATTGGCACAACAGGGCCGACCTTAATAACTCACAATATAATTAATAATTACCATATTAATTATCTTTTACATTAATTATCTTTCACTTTATGGTGAGGCCGACCTATACCCTTTACATTACAAATAGGGTTATAGGTAAGTCTAACTCTTGGACAATATATCAAGGGATATCATACACTCACTAGTGCTCAGCCACTAGGGGCACGTCCATTTGTGCTCATCCATAGGGACGTCCACGTCTCTATCTCATTGCCTCTCACAAGAGAATCATCGGAATACACACTCACTAGTGCTCAACCACTAGGATCACGTTCACATGTGCCCAACCACAAGCACATCCTACTCAACAGATCTCTATCTCACTGCTACTCACAGGAGAATTATCTCGAGTATCACATCATCTCAACTCTCTTCATAGAGGAGAATAGCACATTGTTTCATCTCTGTCTCAGAGAGAACGACACACCCAAATCATGGGCTTCCTCACCCCAGACAAGGGCACGTAGTGTTCCATCTCCGTCTCATAGAGGAACCACACACCCATCTCATGGGAACATCCAACTCATGGGCTTCCTCACCCCACACAAGAGAACTCAACGCTCCTTCTATGTCTCAGAGAGGAACAACACACCCATCTCATGGGCACACCCAACTCATGGGCTCTCTCTCGGGCTGACTCACTCAGTTTGTGTCCTAGAGGATGTCTCACGCATCTGTAATCATCGATACTCCCTCTTAACTCTCCAATAGGCCAAATCTCTCACAGAAGTACTCAAACTTTGTCTTGGCAAGCGGTTTGGTGAAGATGTCTGCAATCTTCTCATGGGTAGGAAGGTACTGCACGTGTATTTTTTTCCTCTGCACCATGTCTCTGATATAGTGATATTTTATCTCAATGTGTTTCGATCTATCACGAAACGCATGGTTCTCAGATAGCTTCACACAACTCTGGTTATCACAATGAATAGTAGTAGGATCCATCTCATGATCGAATAAATATGTCATAAGTTTGCAAATCCACACTGCTTCGCAGACTACCACACTAATTGCTATGTACTCTGCCTCTACGGTAGTCAATGCCACATAGATTTGTTTCATGTTGCACTAGGAAACTATGGCATAACCTAAAGTAAAGCAACAACCGGAGGTACTCTTCCAGTCCACTGCGCTCCCTGCCCAATCTGCATCTGCATGTCCCTGCAAGCTCAAGTCTACACTGGAGGCATATCTCAGGCCATATCCAACTGTGCCTCATAGGTATCTCAATACATGTTTTGTTGTTATCCAGTGAGTCTGTCTCAGTTGACTCATGAACTGGCTAAGCACATTCACTACATAGCATATATCAGGTCTAGTGTTAACTAGATACATCAATGATCTAATCAGTTGTTTGTACAACTGGATCAATCTCGTCAGAATCAACATCATTCATTTTCTTCAAATCCATCACCATTGGTGTAGGCATGGATTTGCATTATGTCATACCGAAGTTTTTCAATATCTCCACTGTATATTTTCCTTGACTCAAGAAAATCTCATATGTCCTCTGCCATACTTCTAGTCCCAGGAAGTAGGGCATCAAGCCTAAATCCTTCATCTCAAATTTAGCAGCCAATGCTTGTTTGCATTCAACAACGAGTCTCTCTGAATCGGAAAGGAAAAGGTCATCCACATACAGGACCAAGATTAAGCACTCGTTGCCAACAATGTGATAATATAGGTTTGGATCAACAACACTTTTGATGAAGCCCAAACTCATCAAGAATCCATCCATTTTCTCATACCAAGCACGAGGTGCTTTCTTTAGTCCATACAGGGCTTTCTTCAACCTGCACACATCAGATTTTTTTCGTTTTGTATAACAAATCCTTTTGGCTGCTCGATATAAACTTCTTCCTCAATCTCACCATTGAGAAAGTTTGTCTTTACATCCATCTGATGTAGTTTCCAACCATGGATGCAGCTAGTACAATGATAGAATGAATGGAAGTGTATTGGGCTACTGGAACAAATGTCTCATCATATTCAACTCCCTCTACTTGTGAGAACCCTCTGGCTATAAATATCACTTTGTATTTCTCAATGCTTCCATTAGCTGCATGCTTGATTTTATAAATCCATTTGGAAGTCACTACAAACTTCTCTTTTGGTCTCAGAACAATATCCCATACATCATTTTTCAATATAGACTGATATTCTTCTGTCATGGAATCTTGCCATACCTATTCACCTGAAGATTCTCCATGACAAGAAGGCTCAAATTCAATGATGTGGCTCGTGGATGAAAGGTAGCTTGAGAATCTCTTTGGTCTCTTACTCTCTCGTGGTGTCCCTTGAGGGGTTGTATGTCCCTCTGCTTCCTATAGAGTTTGTCGAGCCCAAGCAGGCCTTTTATGTCCTACTGCAATATCTCTCGACATGTCAAATGGAGCAACTGGATCAGCTGGAACAACTGGAATAATGTATGTCTCCCTTTGAACCGTTGAAGAGGGAGAAGGTATTGTCTCACTATCAATTTCCATTTGAGATTCTCTGGAGCTTTGGAAGGTTATCTCTTCCTCAAAAGTAACATCTCTATTTATCTCAATCTGTCTCTGACCAGGAATGTAGATCCGATATGCCTTCGAAGATTCATTGTATCCCACAAATTCACCCTTTCTCCATGAAGGTTCTATCTTGGATCTCTTCTCTTTGGGCACATGAAAATATACTGGGCACCCAAATATCCTGAAGTCTCCAATCTCATGCTTCACTCTGATGAAGGCTTTTTCTGGAGTTATGTTCTTCAAGATCTGATGAGGACTCATGTTCTGAACATATATTGTTGTCATACATGATTTTTCCCATAGAGTCATCGGTAGACTCTGATCATGTATCATTGCTTTGGTTGCCTCGATGATAATTCTGTTCTTACTCTGTGCAACCCCATTTTGTTGAGGGTTGTAAGGGACTATGAACTCCCTCTTGATCCCTGCTTCAATACATATATTTTTGAAATCCTTGGAGGTGTATTCTCCTCCATTATTTGATCTTAATACTTTGATATTTCTTCTGGTCAGGTTCTCAACCTGAGCTTTTAATTCTTGAATTTTTGCAAGGACTCCATCCTTGTTCTTCAATAAGCAAATCCAAGTTTTCCAAGAGTGATCATCTATGAAGAGTACATAGTACAAGTATCCATTCAGAGAGGCAACAATCATTGGCCCACACGCATATGAATGTATCAATTCCAAGATTTCCTTAGATCTATTGTCACTACTCAAGAAGGACCCTTTAACATTTTTTCCAAGAGCACATCCTTTGCAAACACCTTTATGTTGAACCTGTATCTCTGGAAGACCTGTTACCATTTTCCCTAGAGTTGGGAGAGCTATATAATGGATGTGAGCAAGTCTCCTATGCCATAGCTCACTTAAACTGATAGTGTCATGTAACATGTTCTGGACTGGTCTGATGGTCAATCTGTATACGCTGCATTCTCTAACACCAATTACTTTGGTAGAATTTATATGTGAGTCTTTGTGCCATGCAAGAACTCTTCCTTCTGAAAAGGTAACCTTGTAGCCTTTATCTTCTAAGGCAGAAATGGAGACAAGGTTCCTCTCCATCCCAGACACATATATTACTTCACTTAGTTGAAGTTTCATATCAGAATCTAGTTGGAAGGTAAAATTTCCAACCCCTTTCACATTATATCTGGCATCGTCTCCAAGGACAACATGTAGATTTGTCTCTTTCTCAACAAAATTTGTCAGGTGATCTCTAAAACCGATCATGTGCTTGGAGGCAACACTATCAATTAACCAAGTATTATCATTGGTAGGGACCATACCTGAGAGTGTTGAAATGTTGATGTCTTCATCTCTTTGAAGTCTTGGCTTCCAAGAACTAAGTTTTCTTAATCCACCAAGCTTGCCTTCCATCATGGTTCTGTTCATCGTATTTTAGATTCTTCACAAACCCTTGTCAACAGGGCTAGAAACCCTAACGACTAGGCTAGGATAACAACTTTAGGTTTTGTTGGGCTTATGACTGCCAACAATAAGCCTTGAAGGATAGAAGGACACTGGTGAGCTGAAGAGCTCCTTCAATGAGTTGTATAAACCCTAATTCTGAAATTTCTGCAGAAATTTGCGAAACCCTAGGGTGAAAAAATCAAAATGCTCAGAAATGTAATTTGAAGCTTGTTGGAGGTGTACTGAAGGAGGTCATACACTCCTATGCACTTTTTATCCCCAGCGTCCAAGTATTAAGTGCTAGAACACCTTAGAAAGGAGGGTCATACAGATTTTCTAGAAACCCTAGGACAGTCGTACGATTCTGCAAAAGAGAGAGGATGACCAAAAATGCTTGTGCAATGGGTTCTTCAAGACCTATGATCTGATACCATGTTGATTTTTCATTAAGCTAGGCTCAAGCATGAATTTCATTCCAATTTTAGCATTTTACTTGAACCATAGACAATTGTAGTTTCACCATTAACAATTTGTTGCAGCAACCAAGATCACAAGAAGAAATACCATGCACAAGTACACAAGAAGTATTATGGGGAACCCTTCTCAACAAGGGAAGAAAACCCAACCAATACTTTGCCACATTATTTGAGAGAAAGACCTCCCATACCATAAACCTAGCACACAAAAGGGTGCTCACAAAACCTAGAAAGCTAGTGCCCAAGAGAGGTGCACACTTCTGCCCAAGAACAAGTACTTGCTGAAATTTCCAAACTCACACTTGTGTTATGTTTCCTCAATGGGGAAATTACATTTATTTATATTAGATTGGACATATCAAAAGTAGTGTTTATTGGCACAAAAAGGCCAACCTCATTAACTCACAATATAATTAATAATTACCATATTAATTATCTTTTACATTAATTATCTTTCACTTTGTGGTGGGGCTGACCTGTACCCTTTACATCACAAATAAGGTTACAGGTAAGTCTGACTCTTGGAAAATATAGCAAGGGATCTCTTACACCCACTAGTGCTCAGCCATTAGGGGCACGTTCATCTGTTCTTAGCCACAAGGACGTCCACATCTCTATCTCACTGTGTCTCACGTGAGAATAATCAGAATACACACTCACTAGTGCTCAACCACTAGGATCACGTTCACCTATGCTCAGCCACAGGCACGTTCTACTCAACAGATCTCTATCTCACTATGTCTCACATGAGAATCATCTGGAGTATCACATCATTTCAACTCTCTGCACAGAGGAGAATAACACATCATTTCATATCCATATCAGAGAGAATTACACACCCAACTCATGGTCTTCCTTACCCCACCTAGGGGCACACAACGTTCCATCTCCGTCTCAAAGAGGAAGCACACACCCATCTCATGGGCACACCCAACTCATGGTCTTCCTCACCCCACACAGGGGCACTCAACGTTCCTTCTCCATCTCAGAGAGGAACAACACACCCATCTCATGGGCACACCTAACTCATGGGCTCTCTCTAAGGCTAACTCACTCAATCTATGTCTTGGAGGATGTCTCACGCAGTTGTAATCATCAACAGCCTGGAACAAGTCTTCCATGATACTGTAGTTGTGAGTGGCATGTGCATTTTTATTATGTGTTGTGTGTCAAAGAACACCCTTCGGGAGGTGAAGCAATGTCTCAAAGGATGGCTTCTCGATCTGGAGAGAGCCACCAAGTTGGGAAGAGGAAGCTCGCTCCTATGTGGCAGGATTAATCTTGGGAGTGTTTTAATTGTGAGCTTGATTATGGAGATTAACTGTTTGGACACACATGTAGATGGTGGCATTCAAGGATGACCCCTTAGAGTGAGGGGTACCTTCCATGCCCCCTTGCGAAGGGGCATGATTTGATGCAACCATTTGTTGAGGCTGGGAAGGGGAGGATGCTTAAGATAGCAGGTTGTTGGGAGGCCTTTTGTTGTGCCAAGTGTCAGTGGATCTCATCCTTCTTCGAACATTGGTGAGTAGGATGGACCTCCCCATAAATCATGCAAGGGAACCGACTCTTTTCCTTCTCCTTCGTACCTCCCCAAGATTGTTTTGTGTCTGAGCATTCCCACACTCATTATTAGTGTTTTTATTTTTATTCCTTTTCTTACCTCCACGTTGCTAAGGATTCTTCGATTGTGTGGATTGCATCGTTTTCACCTCGGAGGTCTGAGTGGGGACATGTGTAGTTAGAGCACCAGGCCATGTAGCCGATGGGTTTGACGAAATATTCATTTGACCCAGTTAATTAGCTAACTGTCCCATAGAGGCATTGGAAATAGAACCAACCAGACCATTGGCATGGGGTCTTGAGTTTGGTTTATCGGATCTGTTGACGACCTAGGAGCATGCGAGATAACATAATATAAGGTGTCATATTGAGAATAAATGAGATTTAAATGTTGGGCACGTAGGATGGCTTTCTCCTCGGTAGCCACCCCTGCCATAGCAACATCCCTGACAATGGGTCTAAAAGAGACTTGGTAAACCACTCCATAAGGAGTTGGTCAAGAATTTGGGTTTTGATGAACCAATGTCGTCGCCTCCACTAATGAATATGATCGAATATGTGGGTGGAAGTATCTTGAAGCAAAGACATAAACAACTCTATTAATATGTCATATTGCATGGGAAAGTGGAAATGTGTCAAAAATGCCATAGCCAAGTTATTAAAACTATTAAAGGAAACACCTTTGAGTTCAATGCACCATTTTTCTGCACCTCTGGTCATAGATCGTTGGAAAAGACATAATTGTATATCAACATTCATTAAAGAGTTAGATAAACACCATAAATGATAGGTCATAACGTGTTTGAATGGGTCTTCCCCTGACTTTCTGTCAAACTTGGGAATGTATGATGGGAGCTTCGCAAGTATGGCCGACCATATCGAGTCATGGCAGATGGGGTCATTTGTCAAATGTGAAAAATCAACCAAGTCTAACGTCGTCAAGAAAGGAAATGACATATGGGAAAATGAATATCGAGATGAGGATGAAACATCTTGAGACCTAGATGAACCTCGAGGTCCCCCAACATTGTTATTTCTAGAGGGATTTGATGTTCCTGAAGGGTTAGTGCCCCTAGGGATGGGAGCAATACCAAGAGCGTGATTGCTCCCAGGATTGAGCATACCCCCAAGAGGATTTCCCTCAGGAGCACACATGGATCCTAAAGGAAAATCAGCTCCTAAACCAAAACTAGCCTTAGTAAATAACCCCCTAGGACCAGAGGTAGGGATAAAGGGATAACTACCCAACTATGTAAAGTTGCCCCCTGGGATGGGAGTTCCCCCAAGAATAGTGGTATACATAGAAGGTATAGATCTTCTAGAAATCGTTTTGCTACTCCATGGGATATTGAATCCCCCAGAAAAATTGTTGCCCCTAGATTGACTATGAACAACCCCAAACCCACTAGGTATACTCCAACCGAAAGGAAAACCAACACTCGACATTATCGAGATACTTATAGGTGTTGAAATATTATAACTACGAAGAGTATTCTATTTATTAGAGTCATTATTCATTATATCAATCCCCTTTTATGGATTGATCATGTCGGGCATTGTAATTGACCAAATCCCCTTTTGCGGATTGGTCAAACCCTAATTGTATTATGCAAATTAAGAAGTCGACGCCCATGCCTAATTAAAGTGGTTTTAACCACTAAGAAGACAAGTCAACCATGCCCAGTGAAGAGACACCTTTCCAACACCTGCCAGCTAGTATAAACAAAAGAGACTAGCACCTCATTATCTCACTCACTCATTCACTCATCAAGTGTGCAAGTTTGGTAGTTCTAGTTGGGAGAAGAAGGAAGAGAGAGGCACATTGCTCAATGTTGGATATTCTCTAGTGTTTTGATTTATTGTCTTGGCATTGTCTTGGCTATCTATATTAAGGAAGTTTTGTTGGGTTTTCTCCCCCATGAGGGTTTCACAGGATAAATGTTGTGTATCTTGTGATTGTGTTTCTCTCAGTGATACTACGTATGCTATTGTTTTCTAGTAAATTGAAAATAAACCTAATAATAGCTCAAAACTTAACATGGTATCAAAGTTAAGCTGAAGAGAGCACCTTTAACTGTATAAGCAAAAACGTCATTATTGTCATACAAGAAAATTAGGGCTTTTGTTGGAGAGGAATTTTTGCCTAAAAACCATCTAGAAAAGTGTGCCCTACCCTAGTGAATCTTTTGGCATCTTGAGCACACCTTTTCAATGGACAGATCCCTCGAAAAGTCAAACCCTAGTTTTTTATTAGTACCAGAAAACCAAAAAAAACCAGGAAACCAGAACCAGTACCAAAAGTACCAGTCCAGATTTCCACAAGCTTAGTTTCAAGGGGTAAAATTTGGATTTTCATAAATCTGACTGCACTAGCTTACTCGCCTCAGCTCAGTGCATCTAGCCCCTGGATCAGAATTTCAAAAATTGAAGTTTGAAAAATTGGGGTTTTCTCATAAAACCCTAAGTTACAGTTAAAGTACCAGTTGTAGGATAAGTTGCAGTTATAGCTGCAATTCTAGTTGCAATGAAAGATTTTGTAAAGTGGTGGCCATCCTTCAAGTTAAAACACCTTTGAAATTTTGAAGGTTTTTTACCTATCACTGCCTCTACCGAATGGAACCACCACCCGTCGATATTATCAGAGGTATGTACTTACATATGTTTCAACTATATTATTCTAAGGGGTACTTGCAAGAGAAAGAATCTCCTATCATAGATCCAGAAGGATCTTAGATCCAACATACTCAGAAGACTAATGCACCCCAGGTTTTATTATCTTGATATGCATCTATTTGTTATGACATTATTTTGACCTTATGAACATCTAGATGATATGTTGAAATCATACTAACCATTGGTCAAAATTATCAAGGTTGATTAAAGTTGAGTTTATAGAGATTATGCTCTAACTCATATTTCTATCAAGATAACATATTGTCTTAGTACAAAAGATAGGTTAAAGAAAGCACTTGTCATCTTGAGTGAAGGAGACTTGAAAGAAAAGAAACACACTTATTCTTTAGGACAAAACTCCAAGTTCCAGGTTTGATTGATTAAGTTGATAAGATTCAAAGTTACACATGACAAGTTGATAACTACCCCTTTACAAGTAAACACTATAGTTGAGGTAGCAATCTTTGAGAAGTATTATACATGGTAGCATGTGAGCATATTGAGATAAATGCTTAATGTAATCATTTTCCAGATACAACTAACATATCCTCTAGGAGAAACTTCTTGAGTTGGTTCCAGGTTACCTTGGATGAATGTTTGATCACAACACTAGAAGAGTGTTGATCTCATTTCGTATTGTATTTCTTACTTTTGATCTTTGTTTCAGGCATGTCACAAGTGAAATATCTAAAGGAGCTACTGTGACGATTATTCGTGCTATTGTTTTATTTACTATTATCAAAAGAGTATTATTCTTTCTTGTTATTTTGTTGACCTTGTTTCAAGGCACATGTGATAACCATGAGTAAGCTATAGTGAAGGTTGCAGAAGGAAACATATTAGATGAGACATGAAGCAAACTATGTACATAACCATATACAACATCCATGTACCAAAGAAGATGGAGAAGAAGCTATCTTTTGAAATCCAGAGTATCTCATGTGGAGATTGATTGTAAGGAGCAGAAGGCTCCAAAGATGACAAGACATTAGAAAAAAAAATTGTTCAAAGGATAATGAATCCACCTTGACAGGAAGTAGAATTCACTTGAACTATGACTCAACTTTTCATATTTAGACTTGGTATTCAACACCAAGTATACCCCATAAGAGATGATGAAGTCCTTGTAGACTTAGAAGAAATTGAGAGTAAGCCTGATCTTAGAAAGGATCAGATGAAGAAACAACTTCCAGGACTGGGAGATAGATGCCATGAGAAGACTAGATTGTAGCTTCAGAAACTTCTAGGAGATATGAAATCTCCTGGGAAGATTCCCTTGTTTCAGTGACAGAGAAGGAAGCCAATTAGAAAGACTAGAATATGGATTTTTCCGCGAGACTAGAAGATAAGTCATCATTAACTTCCAAGATTGATCTAATAGATCAAGCAGGTTACAAATGTACACATCCTGATGAGTGTCCATAGGATTCTCCCAACAAGAGGGAGAAGACTATGACGAGACACTTACTCTAGTAATTGAAGAAATAGTTCCAGTATTCATGAAGATAACCAGAACAACCATGATTCATATATAGTATGAGATGCAGGAGGAACAATCCCCATATTTAAAATTGAGTGGCGGTTGATGCAATACATTAGTTGGGTCATGGATAGATGACTACAATAAAAGATAAAGTTGTTTCCATGATGGAGTAGCCGAGTTACTCTCTGATTTCAGCAGTCACAGTGAGAATGGAGCAACCATTCTCAACTTCAGAGCAACTGCAGGTGCAGAGTCCCAATTCCAGAAGGAACAGTTGTAAAAAGAGGAGAGGACATACTCTCAGGCAGTGAGACAGATAGTGCTTTGCAGAGAGCACATAGAGCTAGCACATGATTGTGTAGATTGAGTTACAGCTGAACAAGTGTACCAGATTGGTACAATGTAATGTGAAAATTTGGTTTGAAGTTGAAGATAGAAAGACTCATGTCTGCAAGTTGAAGAAGGCTATGTACATGTTGAAGCAAGCTCCTAGAGTTTGATATGGCAGAATTGACAGTTTCCTGATGAGCTTGGGCTTTACCAAGAGTAAAGTTGATTCTAACCTTTACCTCAAGGTTATGAATGATGAGCCAACGATGTTGCTACTATATGTAGATGATGTTTCTTGACAAGATGAAGAAAATCTCATCATAGATTGCAAAAGAAGCTCGCTATAGAGTTTGATGAAAGACCTAATGCATTATTACTTAGGTCTCGAAGTTTGGCAGAGCCCAAAGAAGATCTTCCTTAAGCAAGGGAAGTATGCAATTGAAATACTGAAGAGGTTTGATATGTTGGAGTGTAAATCCATGAACACACCCATGGAAACAAAGTTGAAGCTCCTGGTTGATGCTACGTTGTCTAGTGAGATTATTGGTTCGATGATGTATCTGAAAAATACCAGGCCAGATATAAGGATTTCCTTGTGTTAGTATCTGGTAGAATCCATACGTGTTCACCTTGATGATGCAAAACATGTGATGAGATACCTTAAGGGTACGTTGGGTTTTGGTCTCTGTTATACTAGAGATCATGACTTCAGACTGGGTGGTTATATTGATTCAGATTGGGTTGGAAGTGTCTCTGAGAGAAAGAACACCTTAAGATCTTGTTTCAGTCTGGGGTCAACAATGATCTCATGGCAGAGTAGGAAGCAATCAAGTATTTCTCTCAACACGACAGAAGTGGAATATATTGCAGCATGTTCCACCAATGGTGAAGCCATATGGTTTCGGATGTTGTTGACAAATCTATTTGATCTGGAGATGGAATCCACCGTGATCCTATGTGATAACCATAGTTGTATAAATATCATGTGTTTTGTGATGAGTTGAAGCACACAGAGATCCAGTATCACTTCATTCGTGATATGGTGCAGAGAGGAGCCACAAAACTTCATTATGTTGGCATTGATGAAGATGTTGTTGATGTGTTGACCAAGCCTCTCTCTCATGTAAAGTTTAAGCACTTTCGAGAAAATCTTGGTGTAGTCCGAAAGGACCTCCCTCGAAAGGGGGAGTAGTGTTGATGCCAACCTAGTGCTAAATATTTCCAGCTTCATGTTGATGTTGTTGTGATGCCAACCTAGTGTTGAAGATTTCCAGTTTTGTGTTGATGTTGTTGAGATGCCAGCCTCATGCTAAAGATTTCCAGCTTCATGCTAATGTTGTTGAGATGCTAGCCTCATGTTGAAGATTTTCAGCTTCGTGTTGATGTTGTTGAGATGCCAGCCTCATGCTGAAGATTTCCAACTTCGTGCTAATGTTGATGAGATGCCAGCTTTGTGCTAAATATTTCCACCTTAGTGTTGATGTTGATGAGATGCCAGCTTTGTGTGAAGATTTTCAGTTTAGTGTTGATGTTGATGATGCTCCAACCTTCATGCTCTGATGTTTTTGTTGTTGATGTTGTATCAACCTCCTGTTGTTATAGATGATGATGATGTATTAGTGTTATACTAATCCATGTTGATGCAGATGATGATGATGCCATTCCAGCTCCTTGTTGTGGATGATGATATTGATGATGAGAAAAACTTTCGATGATTTATAGATATGCCAGTCAGTGTTCCATATGTTTTTGATGTTGCTGCCCTCTCTCTCTCTCTCTCTCTCTCTCCTGTTGATGTTGTAGAGTACCCTTCTTGTTAAGGGGAAGTGTTGAAATATTGTAATCGCAAATAGTATTCTATTTATTATTGAGTCATTATTCATTATATCAATCCCCTTTTGTGGATTGATCAAGTCAGGCATTGTAATTAACCAAATCCCCTTTTGTGGATTGGTCAAACCCTAATTGTATTATGAAAATTAAGAAGTCGGACCCCAAGCCTAATTAAAGTGGTTTTAACCACTAAGTAGATAAGTCGACCCTACCCTATGAAGAGACACCTTTTCAGCGCCTCCTAGCTAGTATAAATAAAGGAAGCTAGCACCTCATTATCTCACTCACCTATTCACTCATCAAGTGCGCAAGTTTTGTAGC
>JZKD02S1736336.1:308208-321529 GCA_000966675.3 Picea glauca | reverse complement strand
CTAGTGTTTTGGTTTATTGTCTTGGCATTGTATTGGCTATCTATATTAAGGAAGTTTTGTTGGGTTTTCTCCCCCATGAGGGTTTCCCAGGATAAATGTTGTGTATCTTGTGATTCTTTTTCTTTCAATGATCCTACCTTTGTTATTGTTATCTAGTAAATTGAAAATAAACCTAATAATAGCTCAAAACTTAACAATAGGGATTGTTGAGGCGAAAGGAATTATACTACCCATGCTAAACCCTAGCTTTGGCCCCCCACTGGAAGGAGATACAGGTGTGGGAATCGAAACATATGATATGGGTGTAGGAATGCTTGGTATACTTATGAAAGGAAACTCGGACGCAGTCGACAACCCACAAATGGAGACACTCGAAGAAATGGGAAAAGAAGGTGTAGGTCCAATATGGAAGACAAGGAGGACATCATTGGGATGCACTCTATAATGTTCATCGATGGGCTTGAAGGATCAGCCACACTAGACAAAACATTTAGAATCGACATGATGTGAGGATCACTAAACAAAGAAAATGGCTCGCTAAAGAGTTCCCTGACCTAGAGAAGAATGGGGGAATTGGGACTAGTCAAAGGAGGGCTAAAATGGGGTGGTGTATGTTCTTCAACCACTTCAATTTCGAAAGAATCACTCTCCTCAAGTATCTTGTGAGACTCTTGGAACTCTCAATCACCTATTTCTCTTCTCTTAAGAGGTGGTTGTACCTTTTTTATGGGTGCAAGTCCTCATTGGCGACGGGACTAACAGAGCGGTGTTCAACCACGGTGGATGAAATATGTTAAAACTTGAAACAAAAATTAACCAAAGGTTGATGTACACTCGGGACCAAAGAGCACACTCCTAACAAATCTAGGCTAACAACAAGCAAATCGATGGATCAAGGGGCCTTCCGAAAACCAACCCTCTGGGAGATATCAAGTCCCCAAAAGATTATCCAACGAAGGTGTGAGGAACAATTACAATAACTCTCATTTAATAGCCCTACCTTTATTAAGGTGGGCACCCTCTGGGAGAACTGAAACAAGGATTCAACATTTGTCCCAGGTACTTTGGGAACTTACCACCCATAGTCACCTCTGAAGCTACCTAGAAAATGCCATTAAGGATATCACCTCACACTCGGTGACCAGGAGAATAGTCGAAGGTCTGACCACACATAAGGGCAGGGTAACTATGCCTAAAGCTTCAAAAGAAATACCTTGCAAGGAGGTGTGGGCACTAACGAAACTCATGTATACGTAGTATTCAAAGTAGTCTACCAAACACCAAGACAAGCAAAGAGGGTATATCACCCTACTTGCTCCAATGTGACCTCGTTTTTTACTCCTGCGTTAGAGGAGCTTCCTGATACTGTGTAAAAATTGATTTGTTCTTTCTTTAATGACTCTAGGTTTAGTTTTGGTGGCCTTGGAGAGTTTTCTCTCCAATTCTTTTCCAAGGGCCTATATCCTATGCTAATGTTGGTGTGCTATCAAGAAAAAGAGTCTAATTGATTTTAGATTACACGATCTTTTTCTTACAGTTGTTATTAGTCAAGGAAAATAAATGAAACTTCAATTATGTGTTATTGACTCTTTCTAATCCAAAGCAATGCAAAAATGAAGTGAAATAATGCAATATTTTCACTTTAGATGAAGAAAACCTTTATTTGCAAGATTTACAATGATATAAACAACCTCACAATAATAAGACAAGCAAAAAATCTAAACAAGATCCTTCAATCAAACACAATGATGCATTTTGTACACTATTGTGAAATATTCGTATGTACACTATTTTCTTTTGCATTAATATATTGTCTCAAGTGGCCATGTTTGTTGGGTCCATGCACTATTTCCCTCTTTGAAGGTTTTAACCACATAATACACTGGAGTATTGATCTTTGATCTATTTCTATGAGCAATTTTGTTAAGGTGTTCAATTTGTGTGAATATACCATCACTATTGAACATGGTATCACAAAGCATATGTCTCAAGTGGCCATGTTGGCTAAGTCCATGCACTATTTCCCTCTTTGAAGGTTTTAACCATGTAATATGCTGGAGCACCACAATTTTGAACTTTTGAGTTCTATAGTTCTCTCCCCTTAGGAATAAAATCCTACACAAAATGGCCTTTTAATTTTAAAATCAAATTCATTGGTTGTCATTTAATAACAAAGCGCGTGTGTTATCTGTCATCGATGAGTTCCCTTAATTTGATCAAACGATCCTTATAATCTCTGTAGTTCTGTAGTAGCATGAATTTTAAAGAATAAGCTCCTAATGGTCACTTCAGAGGTCCCATAAGTCTAAACGATAAAAAACCCAAAGCTCCAAAACCCGAAACTAACAGCCCGCGGTAAACCCTAAAGAACGCGCGAACTCAAGTCATAGGACACATGTCTTTTAAATATTTTATAAGCTGACATGTGGCACTTATTTTTGAAGTTTTTGTTGGATGATTCACACACTCTTGGGTGGCATGTGGAACCTATCTCTTCTTGACACGTTATCTAGAATGACGTCATATCCGCCACGTCACTCCAAGAGATGCCCCTTGGAGAGTTTTACAAAGAGCGAGTTCACAAATCACCGAAGTTTCGAATGTCGAAGCATTGGATATTTCAAAGAGTAAAAAGAAATTAATGAAACATCTAATAACAAAAGTTAAACCTTATTAATCAAGACTTAAGAAAGATTACTCTTAATTATTTACTTCGCGGTTTCAGATTTTGGGAAACCTCTCTTGTGCTATTTTCAAAACCCCCGAAGTCTGAACTTCTGAAACACTCAAAGTTAATTCAACGTTTTAAAACTCGGTTAATTAAGTTGTAAAAGCAATTTTTCAAAAATTAAGTACTTCGCAAATTCGGGATTTAGGAGACTTCCAACTTGTCACATCCAAAGCTCCTGAACGCGAACCGTCGAAGTATCAATGGAATTTATGATCGATTAAAGGTAATGATTTAAAACAAAGATTGCGGATTGCCAGGTAGTCAATTCATTTGAGGGTAATAAATTCCTCATCAGTGAGTTTATACAAAAATCGATAAGCTCTTGTTTAAATAAAAGTAATTCAATTTCTAAATCATTTTCACCTTTCATAATTAGCAGTTTTATCTATTAGAAAACTCACAGACTTTCTCTATAACAGGTAACCTCACTATGTTTCTTTAGATATTATGGCACCGCAGAAGATGGAAAAAAATCCTAATGCAGCAGGCGAAGATTCAAACCCGAATTCAAACATTATTTCAAACACTACCCCGTGAGTCGCGGACACCATTAAAACTTGGACACAAGTTTTTGAGATCCTGGAACGAGAAATCATCCACTATCCAGAAGACTCTACTGAAGAGGATGATGACTCTTATGCATCTTAGCTTAGACATATAGCATAGTCAGAGCTGCACAAGATAGTTGCACGACCGAGAATCATGCCTTACAATGATATGATAAGTTGGGCCTTCAAACATGTTGATATCCAGACTAGAAGCATCATCAATCACCAATAGGTTGTCGTTGGCTCTTTCCGACCAGAACATCTGCAAGTAATGTATAAACTCTCTCTTGCTCCTAAATATACTTACAATGTCGCATTCCTTTTAGAGTTCGACAGAAAAGAATGTGTCCAATACGCCAAGAGAAATCATGATATAATCAAGACCTGGTGGGGACATCCAGAGAGATTCAAAACCAACGTTCATGGAATGTATGCCAAAGCATCTCTATACACTCATATGTTGTATGTAGCTATGATGCTCTGTCACCTGTTTGGGAAGAAGATCCCTACACATTTCTTAGTGGAATGGGTAGCCATCATGAACAAGGTATCCCAGGGTTACACTTTCAATTGGGCCAAAACAATATCAGATAATTTGGCCAAGGAAATCGTTGATTATAGAACAACGAAATCAAAAGGTAAGCATTCCCCTTTTTACATGTCTGCAAATGTTATGGATGCCATTTGCTTCATGACCCCTTTTCCATTGATGAACTGGAGTTGGACCCCAACCAATTCTGAGCCGATTCATTTTTATCACTCCAAGTTATGGGAGGAGAAAGCTAAGGACTTCTTTTATGAAATTTGTCACAATGTCATAATACTTGTTCACATAGCCCTTTACGGCCACCCGCCTCCCCGGATTTCAGAGAGGATCATGGGAAACCTAGGCAAGCTCATAGATTGGTTCATTGAGGAGAATTTCTCCTATGTTAGCTTTTCGGTTGCTTGGTTCCCCTCATTCTCTCCCACAATTTTTACCCGACAGGATGGTGTGCAGAGAAGTGGTGTACCAGAAAATAGTGGGAAGCATTAGCAAGGAGCTCAAAGCAGCTTAGAAAAAGGTATGGTCGACTTTCCCCATTCAAGTTGGCATGTTTACGTTATTGGATTTTGTCCTTTCTAAAGTTCAGGCTGCGACTCTAGAGGATGTTAAATTGGTTGAACTCGAGTTCAAGAAACATGATCCACATAAGATTGTGGAAAACCATATGGCTCAATTCAACGTGAAGCAATACACGCATGAGAATTCCCCGTATGACGAAATATTCAGAGGCGTGAGATCTTATGAGGAAGTCCAAGACATATTCCTGACCCTACTCCTAGACCAACAAGCTGGTTTCCTTAGCTTTCATAAACACAGGCAGAATAGTCTGCCAAATATACTGCAGGGAGAATCAATAACCAAGCCTCCTTCACAGGAAGCTAAGTCTACAAAATCTGATCCATGCTCCTCCACTAAAACCAAAGCCAAAAGGCTCCCCAAAATCCCATAGGTATTATTTTAGGAGATAAGAATGTCACTATTAGGGTTAAATGATCCACAGGTGATAACACGGTTCGAGGCCTTCATGAATCTAGGACAAATTGCCTCTCATTCAAAGCCAACAATTCCTGTTGGAACCCCAATACAATATGACAACAACATTCCACCGAAGTTGCCTCTCCTATTACGTCTTTAATCCCTCTACAGACCAGCTTCGGAAACCCTAATTCTGGAATCACTTTTGTGGGTGATCTTACTCCCATATTTCCCGAGGAGATGCCTTCTTCAAATTTCTTCTTTAGTAAGAAAAGGAAGGCCATCGTGAAAATTGAATCTCACCAAAAGGATGGATTCATAACTAAAAAACAAATACTGATGTATAACAAAAATGACCAGGATGGACCAGAAATTGCAAAAGAGGTTGTGGGTTCGTTAGGTGATTTTTCCATTGCCAATCAATGGTCAGTGGACAATTTGATCGAAAAACTACGACATAAGTGCCTATTGGTGGAACACTTGCAAAACCAAATATATATCGCAGACCAGACTATCAGGAACAAAATGAGCCAGGATTTCGAGCAAATCAGGGCTAGTGATCGACAACAGATTCAACATCTTGAGGCTAACCTTGAGCATCTCCATCAAAGTTAACAAACCAACCAAGTTCTGGTCACTCAGCGTGACGAATTGATAGGATAGTTGCAAGCCAGATTGGCCCTAACTGAAGGTACCACGATAGATATCTTGGCCTTCAAAACTCAAACGTTGGAAATCAATGAGAAGATGGAAATTGCCCAACAGGATCTTTATCTGAAAGTAGATGCCATCCAAAAATTCTATCAGGCAGTGGACCTTTCCCTAAAGGATATCTATGTCAAGGAAAGAGAGGCCCGCTCAGCCTGGTCTAACTTTCAATAAGTTCTCATATTGATGCAGAAAGCTAATGTCCCTGATTTTCCTCTTCTCTCTTATTTGGAACAATTAAGAGGTGAGATGGCCCTAAAGGTCTGGGAAACAAATATGGAAGAAGGCAAGAAATCTTCCAGAGAAGTGAAAGAAGCTTGTCTGGAGGCATTGTCATCATTAAACAAAAAGATGATTGAGTTTGAGGGGACCAATATCTTAGAATCCCTGGGGCAAATTGAGATAGAAATGAACCAGCAAAATTCCAGAAAGAACAAAGAAGAAACTCTAGCAGTCATTCAAGGAATGAGCCAGATTGATCTTCTTAAAATCAATAAATGGCTAGTTCATCCGAGTTCACTGTTTCAGGCCATAGTCTAAGAAAACCTACCTCAAATACAAATGAAATTATTCACTTTCGAAGTAAATGAAAAAAATTGAGCCCTCAAAGTTCGTGGTGGAATTGATGGATAGATGCACCCAACGCGTTGAACATGGAATAGCAAGCATAGCTGGGAGCAAGTGAGAAAACGTGGAGTGTCCATTCCTTCCACCCTTTCTAACCTTAACTTATCACACCTCATCATCATGCCCTTGTTCCCTCATCCTTCTTTCCATAAATGATTACTCTTCCATGTGACCATTATCCATCCCTCGACGAGCCTATGTTGTGTTATATGTCTGATTATCCTCCCTCCATGACCTCGACTGTAATTCATTGCCCTGCTAAATATATCCAAATGGATAGATGGAAACAAAATTAAACGGCTAAGACAATATTCCAAATGATTAAGGTGGATTTAATGACAGGTATACCAAGCTCAAAGGACTAAGGAAAATGAGCGCTTCTACCAATAGATGAAGAGATAGAGGAGAGTGCTAGCGAAACTCATCAAAATTGCGTTGTTGTTTTATTCAGATGTATGTTATTTTTAGTTAAATACTGTAAGAAGTCCAACGGTTTTCAGTTGTGACAGATTTTGTATAAATACATAGATTTAAGATCTATTCATGGATGTTTCTTGCCGAATGTAATAAAGAAACTCTCTTTTTGAGTATTAATACAAGTGCAGACAAAGATTCTAATTTTCGTTCAATTTGAGTTATGTGTTTCCATTTTCTCGAATTTCTTTATGTAATTCCTTGAAGAGTGATTGGTTGTAGTTTAGTATTACAACTATTGTCATCATATTATACCAGCAATTCATTCAGTAAACAATTTTTCCTCTGTATTTACTGTGAGTAAAACAAGACCTGTGATCTATGTGAATTACTGCATTTTATATCCTGTTCAAGGGTGCGTTCTCTACTTTTCTTCCACTGCAAACAAGGTGAGACTCATCTATAATTGATGATTGGCTTTGTTTAAAAGTTTTGTAACTCTTTTCCACACCATTTAATATTATAATTGCGGCTCAGATAATGAAATACAACCTCTGTACTGTCATATTATTAATTTCATTTAAAGATTATTTCTCATAAAACTCAAGTTAGGAAAAGCGCTCATTAAAACATTTTCTTTAAACACTACCGATGCTTGCCATTATTATTTGAGCCTTAGGATTAATCTCAAGAACAACATCTTTTTGGCGTCATTGTCGGGGACGAAGAAACAAAATCATTTTCCCTGGGAAGACGACAAGGTAAACTTTGGTCTTTGATGGTGAACAAAGATTGAATACATAAGTAAGGCTTATTTTATTTTTCACTTGGCGACTCCACCGTAGACAAAACTAGCATTCGGTCAAAAGAATACCATAAAAAACCCAGACGATAAGCAAACTACACCAGTGTCAAATCCCAAAAAATTGTTGAAACCAAAGGGATATCTCAGACAAACTGTTGCATCAACAGCTAAGGTCTATCAACCCAGAGTTACACAAGCTAATGCTAAGGTTCCCAATGAATAAATGACCCCTAAAGAAAGTCTTAATTAAATTCATTCTGCAGAGGCATCAACTAGTAAACCTGAGGTTAAACTCGAAGCTCAAGAAGTAATTATTCCCGAGATCAAAGTTGAGATTGACATGATAGATACTTTTACCAGTGAATACAAAGGATCCCTTTTAATCCCCTCTGTCATTGACACTCTGTCGGTTCTCTCCTTTCCCAAAGTAAAGGTTTATGTTTCCCGAAACCCTGAAGAGTATTATCTATACCCAGATTCATCCCCTATTGCCTCTCCTATATATACATCTGGTAAACCTGAGGAACCCAGCTCAAGTTTCCCTTTTCCCCCTCATACAAATCTTTTGTCTCCTCATGATATTTTTCCTGAACTTCATTCGCCACACCCTGAAGTAGTCAAAAGATCAATAGTTCAGTCCTTCAAAGTTTTTGAAAATCTCGTTTTTGTTGATGAATGCAGCTATAGGAGACATCCTCCAGCTTACAAACCTGAGAGAAAACCCCTAATAAGGGTTCGTGGTTCCATCTCGAGACAAAGCTAGGAACGTAGATATGACCTCCTCCATGACGTGAGAGGGGAGAACTCCATATTATTATCCGATAGAAAAGTGATTTGTTGAGTTAGGATGTGCATGTGGCTGAGCACAATGTGAACGTGGGAAATCCCAAAAGAGATGGGCATATCATCATGTGAACATAAATGAAGATGATGTGTTGGCCTCCTCTGAGCAGCAGAGTTGACGAGAAGACTCCAGATGATTCTCCTATTGGTGGCAGTGGGAAAATAGATCTGTAGAGTGGATGAGAACAGGTGAGCGTGTGAAGATCTGGTTCATCTATGTAATGCAGTGAATCAGAGATATGGCATCCCTATGGATGTGCCCCTAGTGGATGAGCACTAGTGAGTGTATCAAATCCTTTGCTATAAATTGTTCAAGAGTCACACCTACCTGTAACCCTAGTTATTATGTAAAGGGTACAGGCCGACGCTATGTTAATATGATTAATATAAAGAAGATAATTAATAATGTAAATATTAATTATAATAATAAATATAATAATAAAGTATATTTGACTTAGAGAGGTCAGCCCTGTTGTGCCAATAGACGCCCTTGTTAATTGGTCAAATTCTAATATAAGTAGGAGATTATTCCCCATTGTAGAATCATATCCTTCTCATATGTTTTGGAAATTTCAGCAAGTACTTCTCTTTGGTAAAGGTGCACACCTCTCTCGGGCGCTAGTATTCTAGGGCTTAAGCACCCTCTTGTGTGATAAGTCATTCTTGGTGGTGAAAGGTCTTTCTCTTGAAGAATATAACAAAGGATTTGGCTGGGTTTTTCTCCCTTGTTTGAGAAGGGTTTCCCAAGATATATCTTGTGTTCTTGTGCATGGTGTTTCTTCTTGTGATCTTGGTTGCTACAACATTCTTGTTTATAGTTAAGACATGATGAAATTGAAATGAACTACATGCTTAACCTAGCACATGTAAAATCAACATGGTATCAAAGCATAGGTCTTGAAGATCCCATTGCACAAGCCTTCTTCAGATATTTTACTCTCTCATTTGCAGAAACCATACAACCCTCCTAGGATTTCCAGAAAATCCGTACGACCTCCTTTTTCAGAGAAGTTTCACCACTCAAACTTGGATGATTGGGATGAAAAATACTTAGAAGGGTACGACCTCCTTCAATGTACCTTCAACAAGTCTCAGAACTAAATTCCGAGCATTTTCAAAATTTTGACCCTAAGGATTTCTAGGGTTTCGTCAAAATTTTGACCCTAAGGGTTTCTAGGGTTTCGTCAAAATTTTGACCCTAAGGATTTCTAGGGTTTCTTCAAAATTTTGAATCATATTTATGAGAATTTCTTGAAGAAACTATCATATTTAAAGGCTTATTGTTGGTAGTCATAAGCACAACAAAACCTAAAAGTGCTAGCCTAGCCTAGCCATTAGGTTTTCTAGCCTAGTTGAAAAAGGGTTTGTCAAGAGAAATTTCATGATGGGAAGCAAGCTCAACACAAGACTCCAAAGCAATGAAGACATCAACATCTCAACACTCTCTGGTATGGTTCCTATCAATGAAAATATTTGGCTAATTGATAGTGGTGCCTCTAGGCACATGACCAATATTAGAAATCATTTAACACACTTCATTGAAAAAGAGACACATCTACACGTTGTCCTTGGAGATGATGCTAGATATGGTGTGAGAGGAGTTGGAACCTCCACCTTCCAACTAGATTAAGATATGCAGCTCAAACTGGAAGAGGTTTTATATGTACCAGGAATGAAGAGAAACCTTGTCTCTATTTCAGCACTTGAAGACAAAGGTTACAAAATCACTTTCTCAGAAGGAAGAGTCCTTGCATGGCACAAAGACTCTCATATCATCTCTTCCAAAGTAATCGACGTTAGATATAACAGCTTATACAATTTGACCATCAAATTAGTTCAAGACGTACTACATGACACTATCAGTCTAAGTGAGTTATGGCATAGAAGGCTTGCTCACATTCATTATAGAGTTCTTCCATCTCTAAGGAAACTGGTAACATGTCTACCAGAGATCCAGATCCAGCATGAAGGCGTTTGCAAAGGTTGTGCCCTTGGTAAAAATGTTAAAGGATCCTTTCCCAACAATGAAAACAGATCCAAGGAAATCTTGGACTTGATCCATTCAGATGTATGTGGGACAATGAATGTTGCATCCTTAAATGGGTACTTGTACTATGTACTATTCATACATGACCACTCCAGAAAAAATTGGATCTACTTCCTAAAGAACAAGGATGGAGTCCTTGCCAAATTCCAAGAATTCAAAGCTCAGGTTGAAAACTTGACCGGAAGAAAAATCAAAGTATTGAGATCAGATAATGGAGGAGAATACACCTCAAAAGAATTCATCAAGTTTTGTATTGACATAGGGATCAAGAGGGAGCTCACAGTTCCGTACAAGCCTCAACAAAATGGGGTTGTTGAAAGGAAGAACATAACCATCATTGAAGCAACTAAGGCAATGATACATGATCAGAGACTACCCATGACTCTATGGGCATAAGCATGTATGACTGCAGTATATGTTCAAAAGCGTAGCCCTCATCAGATCATGAATAACATTACTCCAGAAGAAGCATTCACCAAAGTGAAACCTGATATTGGACACTTCAGAATATTGGGATGCCCAGTGTACCTTCATGTACCCAAAGAAAAGAGATTGAAACTAGAATCTTCAAGAAGAAAAGGTACATTTGTAGGATACAATGAATTCTCAAAAGCATACCGAATCTATATCCAAGGACATAGACAAATTGAAGTAAGTAGAGACGTTACTTTTGAAGAAGAAGTAGCCTTCCAGAAATCTAGAGAAGCTCAAATGGAAATAGATGGTGAAATAATACCTCCTCATTCAGAAGTTCAGAGGGAGATAGATATTGTTCCAGATGAGCCAACAACACCAGTTGATCCAGTTCCTCCAGCAGATTCGGTTTCCCCAAGTAATATACCAAGAGACATCACTATTGGACATAAAATACCTGCTTGGGCATGTCAAACGTTAGAAGAAGCAGGAAGACATAAAGATTCACAAGGAGCAATTAGAGAAAGCATGATACCTAAGAGATTCTCTAGCTACCTTTTAGCTATGACTCACATTATTGATTCAAAACCAACTTGTCATGGAGAAGCATCGGGTGAACAAGTATGTCAAGATGCCATGACTGAAGAATATCAATCTATACTAAAGAATGATGTATGGGATATTGTCCCAAGACCAAAAGGGAAGTCCGTAGTAACTTCCAAATGGATTTACAAAATCAAACATGTTGTTGATGGAAGCATTGAAAAATATAAAGCAAGATTCATGGCCAGAGGGTTCGCACAAATAGAGGGAGTCGACTATGACGAGAATTTTGCACCAGTATCCATATATACCTCCATTCGATCCATCATTGCACTGGCTTCTTCCATGGGCTGGAAGCTACATCAGATGGATCTAAAGACAACTTTTTTCAATGATGAAATTGAGGAAAAAGTCTATATTGAACATCCAGAAGGTTTCGTTATACACAACGAAAAATATCATGTGTGTAGATTGAAGAAAGCCATGTACGACCTAAAACAAGCCCCACGTGCTTGGTACGAGAAAATGGATGGTTTCTTGATGAGTTTGGGTTTTAACAAAATCTCAGCGGACCCAAACTTATATTATAGCATTAATGGAAATGAATGCTTGATTCTAGTTCTATATGTGGATGATCTTTTCATCATCGGCTCATAAAGACTCATTGTTGAATGCAAACATGCATTAACTGCCAAATTTGAAATGAAGGATTTGGGCCAAATGCATTATTTCTTGGGACTAGAAGTATGGCAGAGATCAGACGAGATTTTCCTAAGTCAAGGAAAATACACCTTGGAGATTCTGAAAAGATTTCAAATGATAGACTGTAAATCCATGCCAACTCCAATGATAATGGACCTGAAGAAGATGAATGACACCGGTTCAGGAGACGTAGATCCACATTTATATCGACAACTTATTGGATCCTTGATGTATTTCGTTAACACCAGACCAGACATTTGCTATGCAGTGAATGTGCTTAGCCAATTTATGAGCCAACCAAAACAAACACATTAGATAGCTGCAAAACACGTATTGTTATACTTACAAGGCACAAGATATGCAATAAATGTGGCCCTAATCCTAGAAGGGTATGCTAATGCAGACTGGGTAGGAAGTGCAGTAGACAGAAAAATCACCTTAGGTAACTGCTTCACCCTAGGTTCAACCATGGTTTCCTTGTGCAGTAGAAAACAAAGATCTGTGGCTTTGAGTACAGTAAAGGCAGAATACATTGCACTAAGCGTCGCGGTTTGTGAAGTTGTATGGCTTCACAAACTCTTGACAGACTTGTTCGATCATGAGATGGATCCGACTATCATTCATTGTGACAACCAGAGCTGTGTGAAGCTCTCAGAGAACCCAGTATTTCATGACAAATCAAAACATATTGAAATCAAGTACCACTATATCAGAGACATGGTACAGAGGAAGACAGTTCATGTTCAATATCTTTCCACCCATGAAAAAATTGTTGATATCTTCACTAAACCACTTGCCAAGACAAAGTTCAAGTATTTCCATGAGAAGCTTGGCCTGATGGAGAATGCCTCTCTAGCTGAGAGAGAGTGTTTATGAATGCAGCTATAGGGGACATCCTCCAGCTTACAAACCCATGATTTGTGGAATATAGCAGCTATGTGAATCCTTACTCTCAGCTTACAAACTTGAGAGAAATCCCCTAAGAAGGGTTTGTGGTTCCATCCTGAGACAGAGCTAGGAACGTAGAGATGACCTCCTCCATGACGTGAGAGAGAAGAACTCCAGATGATTATTCGGTGGAAAAGTGATCTATTGAGTTAGGATGTGCATGTGGCTAAGCACAAGGTGAACATGGGAAATCCCAAAAGAGTTGGGAACATCATCATGTGAACAAAAATGAAGATGATGTGATAGCCTCCTCTCAGCAACAGAGTTGACGAGAAGACTCCAAATGATTCTCCTGTTGGTGGCATTGGGAAAGCAGATATGTAGAGTGGACGTGCTTGTGGACAAGCACAAGTGAATGTGTGAAGATCTGGTTCATTTGTGTAATGCAGTGAATCAGAGATATGGCATCCCTATGGATGTGCCCCTAGTGGATGAGCACTAGTGGGTGTATCAGATCCTTTGCTATATA
>JZKD02S1736336.1:288658-308158 GCA_000966675.3 Picea glauca | reverse complement strand
ATCCCTATGGATGTGCCCCTAGTGGATGAGCACTAGTGGGTGTATCAGATCCTTTGCTATATATTGTTCAAGAGTCAGACCTACCTGTAACCCTAGTTATTATGTAAAGGGTACACGTCGACCCTATGTTAATATGATTAATATAAAGAAGATAATTAATAATGTGTATATTAATAATAATAATAAATATAATAAGTATATTTGACTTAGAGAGGTCAGCCCTATTGTGCCATTAGACGCCCTTGTTAATTGGCCAAAGTCTAATATAAGTAGGAGATGATTCTCCATTGTAGAATCATATCCTTCTCATATGTTTTGGAAATTTCAGCAAGTACTTCTCTTTGGTAGAGGTGCGTGCCTCTCTTGGGTGCTAGTCTTCTAGGGCTTAACCACCCTCTTGTGTGCTAAGTCATTCTTGGTGGTGAAAGGTATTTCTCTTGAAGAATATAGCAAAGGATTTGGCTGGGTTTTTCTCCCTTGTTTGAGAAGGGTTTCCTAGGATATATCTTGTGTTCTTGTGCATGGTGTTTCTTCTTGTGATGTTGGTTGTTGCAACATTCTTGTTTATGGTTAAAACATGATGAAATTGAAATGAACTACATGCTTAACCTAGATTATGGAAAATCAACAATTTTTAGCCCCCAAGGTTTGTCTCCTATAATTTTAATGTGAAGTGTTGAAGGTGTAGGTGTTGGTGGCGCCGAAGGCGTAGGAGCCGATGGACAAGATCAAACCCCTAGAATATTTACCAAGGTAGCTGTTAGATATGCTCCCTTGGTCCTTCCTGTTGTCTTGCATTATTTGCTTGAAAATTACATGAAGAACCTCCCCAAATTCATGGGAAAAGGATATCTAACCGCAACATAACACATATCCTTTCTCAATCTGTTTGATGATATCCTTGGCATCGAACACGAAGACGTTTACTCAAGGATGTTAGTACAAACCTTTGAAGTACAAGTGAGGACTTGGTTCAGAGCACTCCCAGTAGGTTCTATACGATCATATGACGATCTAGAAAATGCCTTCCTGAGACGGTGGGGCGAGAAAAAGGACCATCTTTATTATTTAACCGAATTCAGGGCTTTGAGAAAGAAGACTTTTGAATCAGTCCTTGAATTTATCCAGAGGTTCAATAAGTTGTATCACAATATCCCAGCCAAAGTCAAACTTTCTCAACCAACTGCAAAAGTAACTTTTGAAGTAGCTTTCGATTCCGACTTTGCTCTAATCTTAAGAGAAAGGAGATCTACCACTTTATCAGGAATGCAAGACGATGCTATAGAAATTGAGTCCAATATGATGGCATCTGGGAAATTAAAATCTAAGGTTGAGATGGGAGCCAGAGAACCCAGGCATTTCAAAGAGTAGGCAGGACCCTCGGGATTCGAAAAGTCCGCAGAGGAGAAAATGGATGAGATGGCCAAGGTTATTAAGGATTTATCAAACAAAATTTCCAAGATGGAATTAGATCAAGCCAAACCCGATCCATACGTTAGAAATCAATCATGGAGGAACCCTAACCCTCAGATACAACAAAGACAAGTAAAAAATAAATATCAAAAGATCCAAGCTTTGTTTAAAACCGAAAATTTCATGCAAAGGGATGAAATGAAAGATTACGAGGAGTTAGAAGAATATCTAAATAACCTTAGCGATGGCAATATTGATCCACACTTAACTAGGCAGGATTATGAGAAATCTTTAGACCTGGAATCCATGTTTAATAATGATCAAAACATCAACAATATGGGGGACTCTACGTATCAAAGTCTCGCCAACTCAATAATGGTCGAACTTCAACATAAGTATGATATAAGGCCCAGAGAGAAAAGTTCTACAAATGTTCCACCGAAAAATATTTTATCACGAAGTAAAGCGAATGAGGCAGTAGTTACTAAACCACCAATTGAAACACAAGCTGCCCGAACAAAGCAAGTTGAAACAAGAACAATGCAAACTAAGAATCCGGAAAATACAAAAGCAGAAGTTCAAACCAGGGAAATTGAGAAAACAATTGGAGGCTCCAATTTAGAAAATGAACTTAATAAAATCAAAATCCTAATGCCTCTGGTTGAACTTGCAAAAAAACCGATTTATAAAAAGAAAATCGCTAAAGCGATAATTTTTTATGATGTTGAAAGTCAAGATGACGTTATTAATCTGCAGGACTAAAAGCCTACGATCATGTTTGATCCACATATCAAAAACAATAAGGATTATGTTCCTCTATTATATATTACACTAACTATACACGACCATTTACTCCACAATTGCATGTTAGATTCTAGTGCCTCTCATAATTTAATGCCTAAAATTATCATGGAAAAGTTAGGCCTCTAAATTACCAAACCTTATCAAGAGTTGTACTCGTTTGATTCTAGAAAGGTTAAGTGTCTAGGTATGATTAAAGATTTGGTAGTAAATCTTGCTCAGATCCTTTTGAAAAGTATCCTAATGGATGTGATTGTTTCTGACATTCCTGTCAAGTAGGGAATGCTTCTATCCAGGTCTTGGGGCGCCAAGTTAGGAGCACCAGTTCAGCTGGACATGAATTATGCTACAATCATAATTTTTGGTGGGCAATTCACGTGACTGTACAAAGAAACTAGACTGGTGTATACTGTAAGTGACCCTCAAAACCCAAATAATTACCCAGTCTATGTTGTTGATCAGGACTTAGGAAATTGTATATTATCTATAGATGACGATTTTGAAGAATGTACAGAGGAAGAAAATAAAAAAATAGAAATAACAAAGAAAAATGCAAATGTTAGAGAGGGAATGTGGAATATGTTCTTCGACGATGCCTCATCCTGCGAAGGAGCAGGAGTTGGGGTTTTATTCATGGCACTAGGTGATGATTATGTTATTCCCTTCTCTTATAGATTACAATGGGAGGTCGATTATACGAATAATGTCTGGGAATATGAAGCTCTGGTTTTAGGATTAGAAGTTGCAAGGAAGTTAAAAATCGAACACCTGATAGTTTATGGCGATGCAAAGCTTATAGTAAAACAAGTAAAAAAACAATATCAAGGTAAGCATCCAAGGTTGAGATCATATATAAATTGTGCCTGAGATCTTATAGAGAATTTTTTCTGGTCCTTTAATATTCACTCTATTCTCGGGATGGAAAACCAACAAGTTGATTCCTTGGCCAAGGTTGTTGCGACCTTCATAGCGCCTATTGTATTGAAACTGAAATATCACATCGAGATGAGACATAGACCTTCGATCTCGAACAATGTTCAACAACAGCAAGTCTTCGAAGACGATGAACAAATCAAATAGTTTCTGGAAATGGTTGACGAGTTTTCAGAAACTCACATAGACAAGGAAAACCAGAATGATCTTGCTTGGATTATGCAGGAAGGGGAGAATTGAGAAAAATTCCAAGATAAGATTGCAAACCACTGCATGCTCTTGCTTAAGAACAATCAGATTCCCAGTGGCATGGTCCCCTTAGAAAGGTTGTTTGACCAGGATGACATACCTTTTAAGTATACCTTACGACCTCAACTCGAAGAAGTTGAAGACTGTAATGTAGGTATTGATAAAGATCCCAAAATGGTCAAAATATCAAAATACCTTCCGACCCAAATGAAGAGTAAGTACATTGAGTTACTTAGGCAGTACAAAGATGTTTTTGCATGATCTTATGATGATCTGAAAACTTACGATACCTCTGTTATTGAACATAAGATTCCTTTAAAACATGGTATTAAACCTTTCAAGTAGAAGCTCAGATAGATAAACCCTATTCTCCTATCAGTGATAGAAAGGGAA
Organism: Picea glauca; assembly: GCA_000966675.3. Taxonomy (NCBI): domain Eukaryota; kingdom Viridiplantae; phylum Streptophyta; class Pinopsida; order Pinales; family Pinaceae; genus Picea; species Picea glauca. The sequence continues at coordinate 304,369 of JZKD02S1736336.1, read as the reverse complement.
GTTAAGAAGCTTCTCATTGCAAAAATCATCGCTCCAGTCGGGTACTCTGAATGGCTAGCGAATTTGGTCCCCGTTCGAAAGAAAAATGGTGAAATAAGGCTCTGTGTTGATTTCAGAAATTTAAATCGGTCGTCCCTTAAAGAAAACTACCCGCTCCCGAAGATGGATCATGTTCTAGAGAAGGTAGTTGGAGCAAACAGGATTTCCATGATTGATGGTTTTTCTAGATATAATCAGATCGTTGTCCATGAAGACAACAGAGAAAAGACTGTGTTTACCACTCCATGGGGAACCTTTATGTACGATAAAATGCCATTTGGTTTGATGAATGAAAGAGCTACTTTCCAGAGAGTGATGGATATCATGTTCGTCGGCGAGAGAGACAAATTTGTTGTTATTTATCTTGATGATTTGACAGTTTTTTCCAACTCTGATGCAGAACATTTGCTGCACCTCAGACAAACCTTCGAAAAATGCAGAAAGTTCGGTTTGTCTCTTAATCCCAAGAAATCACATTTTTCTATGCAAGAAGGTAAGCTTTTGGGCCATATAGTGTCAAAGGAGGGAATCAAGGTTGACCCTAAGCGAGTTGAGGCTATTGACATGATTAATATCCCTAGGAACAAAAAATAAATCCAATCTTTTTTAGGAAAGATCAACTTTTCTAGAAGATTTATTCCCAACTTTGCTGAAATAATCAAAATGATTATAGATATGTTGAAGAAGGACAACGAAGTGAAGTGAACTGCAGAAGCTAAAGCATCTTTCGAGCATGTCAAGAAAGCTATATGGGAAGCACCAGTGCTAGCAAGTCTGGACTATACGAAGGAATTCTTAATCTTCTCATTCGCTTCTGAACATACTGTTGTAGCGGTACTCCTACAAAAGAACGAAGAAGGGTTCGAACAATTGATACCCTTCTTCAGCAAAAGCCTCAGGGATGCATAATTAAGATACGATATACTTGAGAAACAAGCTTACACAATGGTGAAGGATCTCAAGGCCTTCAGAACATATGTATTGCATTCCAAAATAATCGCTTACGTGCCAACAAATGCTATCAAAGACATCTTGGTTCAGCTAGACAGTGATGAAAGAAGGGGTTGATGGTTGGCTAAAATTCAAGAGTTTGATCTTGAAGTGAAACTGACCAAGCTAGTCAAAGGTCAAGGCCTGGCGAAGCTATTAGCCGAATCAAATTTCAGAGCACTCGAAATAAATAACCTCGAATCACACGAATCTCTCCTGGACATAGAGGAAATTGACAATCAGTCGCCTACAATTCAGATTGAAGATAAGTTCTCTTCTTCTACCTGGTATCATGATATTGTTACATACCTCCTTACCCTTCAATGCCCAAATGACATGACTCCTTCAAAAGCAAGGACTTTAAAACTACACGCGATTAAATATTGCATTGTTGATGGCAAGCTGTACTGGAAGGATCCTCTAGGTTTCTTGTTATGTTGCCTAACAAAAGTTGAAATAGAAGGAGTCATTGATGAATTCCATGAAGGGATATGTGGGGGGAATCATGCCTGGAGAGCAATGACCTACAAGATTTTAAGAGTTGGATATTATTGGACAAAGTTATTTATTGATGTGAATGCGAGGGTCAGAGCCTGCAATTGGTGCTAACTGTTCGTTGGCAAGCAAAACCTCCCTGCCCTACCTTTAATCCCAGTAAAAGTTGAATCTCCTTTTCAACAATGGGGCCTAGACTTCATCGTAGAAATTCATCCACAATCAAGTGCTCAACATAGATGGATTCTAACCACTACCGATTACTTCACGAAATGGGTAGAATCCATACCAACTCTAAATGCTACGGATTCAGCGGTAATAAACTTCTTGGAAGAAAACATCCTATCGAGATTCAATTGTCCTCGGAAAATAGTCACTAACAACGCTAAAGCTTTTAAGTCCATGGAAATGATCAATTTTTTCCAGAAATACAATATTGTTTTAGGTCATTCCACATCCTACTACCCTCAGGGAAATGGATTGGTCGAATCGTCTAAAAAGAGCCCGATGACTATAATAAAAAAAGTATTGACAGGAAATAAAAAATCTTGGCACATACACCTAAAGTACGCCCTATGGGCGAACCAAATCGACACCAAGAAATTGATAGGTATGTCTCCTTTTCAATTGGTTAATGGTACTAACGTTGTCCTTCCTATGAATCTCGCTCTTCCTATGATGAAACTCTAGTAGGATGTAAATGAAGATCCAAACAACGTTACGAGAAAGATGAATCAAATCATTTAAGTTCAACAAAATAGAGTGGAAGTAGATGATAAACTTCAAAAGTACCAGGATAATATGAACGCCCTTTTCGATAAAAAAAGATAAAGATGGGGAGTTTCTTCCCAATGATCTAGTTTTAAAGTGGGATGCTAGAAACAAAGATGCAGGGAAACATGGCAAGTTCGATCATCTCTGGTTCAGACCATTCAAGATTACAGTTGCCGAGGGGAAAAACTCTTTCTTACTGGAAAATCTCGGTGGAGAAATCCTTGACGCTCCTATCAATGGGTGTTACTTAAATCATTTAATGCAGTGGTCATATTTCAGATTCCCATTGTATATATCGGTTTGGATTGACATTTGTTTTCTTTTTTCAATTTTCCAATTTTCTTTTCTTTTGTAAATTACCCAGGTCATTTTATTGGTTCTTGTAAATAAATCATGTTTACTTGACATCATCAAAACAGAATGTAAAAGAATATGTATCACATACCATCTCTATTTTGTGGAATTTTCTGACATTTTGCATTTCATTCCTGTACAGAATACTCATTGTTAAACAAGAGATAGGGATGCATCAGAACCCGACACCCATTTTTCAAAACGTTCAATTTCTCTTAGAACACGTGATGAATTAATGATCTGCCTGATTGAAAGTTCAAAAGGAAAACGAGGTATGAGTTCTTACCTTTCTAGTTCAAATAAGATTTTTTAAGGAATTCTTGAAACAAATGGGAAGGAAGCTTCACTCGTAATAGTATTGTCACTGGACCTAAAAAATCAAAGAAGTATAAAATTACAGCTTAAAGGATCATACTGATAAATTTTAAAGCCATCTCTGAATCAAAAATAAAATAGTAATAAACAAGCTGGAAGGAATTCTGAATTAAATACACAAACTTATGTGGGATTGGAATTTTTGTGTCAGGTCTTCCAAATTCTCATTGGGTTACTTTTGTCTATCCCCAAGTTCTTACCCACTTCAGATTTCCTTTACCCTTTCTTAATCTTCATAAAAAGAAGGAAGCTCACCTTGACTCTGAGAACTCAAAAACATATTTCCAAAGCAAGGTTAGGCGAAAATCTTTTTCCTCCTTGGATTTCAATTGAAAAAGTATGTCTAGGCTAATCCTAATAATTTTAGCTCTTTTATAAGACTTTAAATTGACTAATTCACTCAAGGTTAATCTGTGGAAAGATTAATATTCCCATAAATTTCTCCCCTATAGGCAAACGTGTATTGAAAATTGGAAGAGAATTAGTTTCAGAGTATTCTCAAAATCGTTGACAGACCTTCTTTTCAAAAATTTGAAACAGATATCATCCCTTGTGAGACACATACAGATTGATTGCTCCCAATTCAAAATATTAAAATATAAGACATATGGTGAAAGGAAATTCATAGTTTGATTGCCCCCATCTAGTCCAAAAGAGATGATGAAAGGAAATTCATATAATGATTGCCCTCATCTCAACAAAGTACAAAAGTATTGATTGAAATGGTGAAAGGAAATTCAATGGGAGAAGTGGACAACTTCATCGAGGTACTGAACAGGCTCACTGGCAGTGAAGCAATGTCTATGATATCTGCAAGGTTGTCATACATATCCATATAACACACTAGTCTTCTAACTCTATTTCCAGTGATATTTACACTCTGAACCAACTAGGGACTCCCTAAAATAAACCGTTACATCTGCTTAACCTTGATGCAAATGAAGTCAGTCCGAGTCTGATATTTCAGTTAAAGCTATTTTGATTATCTTAAACAATTCTAAAATCAATTTTAAGAAAATGAAATTTTAATACCCTGACTTAAGAGCAATTAACTAAAAATGTTTCAGAGGTTCTCGAGATTTGGTCAAGTTTGTTATTTTATGAATGATTAATTCTTGAGTAAAATTAGAAAATGTTTTTTCACAAAGCAATAAGGACTCCATTTACCCAATAAAGGCACTTGGTCTATTGTTCTTCCGTGTCTCACAGGGAGCCACAATCCCTAGATGGAGCCTATGTTGGAACACCACAATTTTGAACTTTTGAGTTCTATAGTTCTCTCCCCTTAGGAATAAAATCCTACACAAAATGGCCTTTTAATTTTAAAATCAAATTTATTGGTTGTCATTTAATAATAAAGTGTGTGTGTTATCCGTTGTCAATGAGTTCCCTTAATTTGATCAAACAATCCTAATAATCTTCGTAGTTCTGGAGTTGCCTGAGTTTTAAAGAATAAGCTCCTAACGGTCACTTTGGAGCTCCGCGCTTCGGACGTTCCCATAAGTCTAAACGATAAACACTCGGAAGCTCTGAAACCTAAAACTAGCATCTCGCAGTGAACCCTAAAGAACTCACGAACTCGAGTCATATGACACGTGTCTTTTAAATCTTTTATAAGCTGACACATGGCACTTATTTTTTAAGTTTTCGTTGGATGATTCACACGCTCTCGGGTGACACGTGGAACTTATCTCTTCTTGACACGTTATCTAGAATGACGTCATCTCTGCCACATCACTCTAGGAGATGGCCCTTCGAGAGTTTTACAAAGAGCGAGTTCACAAATCACCGAAGTTTCGAATGCTGAAGCATTGGACATTTAAAAGAGTAAAAAGCAATTAATGAAACATCTAATAACGAAAGTTAAACCCGATTAATTAAGACTTAAGGAATATTACTCTTAATTATTTACTTCGCGGTTTCGGATTTCGGGAAACCTCTCTTGTGTTATTTTCAAAACCCCTGAAGTCCGAACTTTCGAAACACTCAAAGTTAATTCAACGTTTTAAAACGTGGTTAATTAAGTTGTAAAAGTGATTTTTCAAAAATTAACTACTCCGCGGATTCAGGATTCGGGAGACTTCCACCCTGTCACATCCAAAGCTCCCGAATGCGAACCGTCGAAGTATCAATGGCATTTATGATCGATTAAAGGTAATGATTTCAAACGAATATTGTGGATCGCCAAGTAGTCAATTCCATTGAGGGTAATAAATTCCTCATCAGTGAGTCTATATGAAAATCGATAAGCTCTTGTTTGAATAAAAGTACTTCAATTTTGAAATCATTTTCACCTTTCACAATTAGCAATTTTATCTCTTGAAAAACTCATGGACTTTCTCTGTAACGGGTAACCTCACTATGTTTCTTTAGAGATTATGGCACCGCAGAAAATGGCAAAAAAGCCTGATGCAGCAGGTGAAGATTCAAACCCTGATGTAGACATTCTTTCAGACACTACCCCACGAGTCACGGATACCATTAAAACTTGGACACAAGTTTTTGAGATCCTGGAACGAGAAATCATCAACTGTCCAGAAGACTTCGCCGAAGAGGATGACGACTCTTATGCAGCTAAGCTTAGACATATAGCACAGTCGGAGTTGCAGGATCGAGAATCATGCCTTACAACGATATGATAAGTTGGGCCTTGGAACATGTAGATATCCAGACCAGGAGCATCATCAATCACCAGCAGGTTTTCGTTGGCTCTTTTCGACCAGAACATCTGCAAGTAATGTATAAACTCTTTGTTGCTCCTAAATATACTTACAATGTCACATTCCTTTTAGAGTTCGAGAGAAAAGAATGCGTCCAATATGCCAGGAGCAGTCATGATATAATCAAGACTTGGTGGGGACATCCAGAGAGATTCAGAACCGACGCTCATGGCACGTATGCCACAATGTCTCTAGACACTCATATGTTGTATGTAGCTATGATGCTCTGTCGCCTGTTCGAGAAGAAGAGCCTTGCACATTTATCAGTGGAATGGGTAGCCATCATGAACAAGGTAACCGAGGGTTACACTTTCAATTGGGCCAAAATGTTATCAGATAATTTGGCCAAGGAAATCGTTGATTATAGAACAACGAAATCAAAAGCGCAGCCTGCCCCTTTTTACATGTTTTCATATGTTATGGATGGCATCTGCTTCATGACCCCTTTTCCATTAATGAACTGGAGTTGGACCCCAGCCAGTTCTGAGCCAATTCATGTTTATCACTCAAAGTTATGGGAGGAGAAAGCTAAGGAATTCTTTTATGAAATTTGTCACAATGTCATAATACCTGTTCACAGAGCCCTTTATGGCCACCCGCCTCCCCGGATTTCAAAGAGAATTATGGGAAAACTAGGCAAGCTCGCAGATTGGTTCATTGAAGAGAATTTCTCCTACATTAGAGTTTTCGGTTGCTCGGTTCCCCCTCATGCTCTCCCACAATTTTTACCCGACAAGATGGTGTGCAAAGAAGTGGCGTACGAGACAATAACGAGAGGCATCAACAAGGAGCTCAAAGCAGCTCAGAAAAAGGGATGGCCGACTTTCCCCATTCAAGTTGGCATGTTTACGTTATTGGATTTTGGCCACTCTAAAGTTGAGGTCGTGACTCTAATGGATGTTAAATTGGTTGACCTCGAGTTCAAGAAACATGATCCACATAAGATTGTGGAAAACCATATGGCTCAATTCAACATGAAGCGGTACACGCATGAGAATTCCCTGTATGACGAAATATTCAGAGGGGTGAGATCTTATGAGGAAGTCCAAGATAGATTCCTGACCCTGCCCCCAGACCAACAAGTTGGTTTCCTCAGCTTTCAAAAACACAGGCGGAATAGTCTGCCAAAGGTACTGTAGGGAGAATCAATAACCAAGCCTCCTTCATAGGAAGCTAAGTCTAAAGAATCTGAGTCAAGCTCCTCCACTAAACCCAAAGCCGAAAGGGTCCCCAAAAGCCCAAAGGTATTATTTTAGGAGATAAGAACGTCACTATCAGGGTTAAATGATCCACAGGTGATAGCACAGTTCGAGGCCTTCATGAATCCGGAACAAATTGTCTCTCATTCAAAACCAACAACTCCTGTTGGAACCCCCAATACAATAGAACAACAACATTCCATCGAAGTTGCCTCTCCCATTATGTCTTTAACCCCTCTACAGACCAACTTCGGAAATCCTAATTCCGAAATCACTTTTGTGGGTGATCTTACTCCCATCTTGCCCGAGGAGATGCCTTCTTCATACTTCTTCTTTAGTAAGAAAAGGAAGGCCGTCGTGAAAAGAGAATCTCACCAAAAGGATGGAGTCATAACTAAAAGACAAAGATTGGTGTATGACGGAAATGACCAGGATGGTCCAGAATTTGCAAAAGAGGTTGTGGGTTCGATAGGTGCTTTTTCCACTACCAATCAATGGTCAGTGGACAATTTGATTGAACAACAATGACATAAGTGCCTATTGGTGGAACACTTGCAAAACCAGATATATACCGCAGAGCAGACTATCAGGAACAAAATGAGTCAGGATTTCGAGCAAATCAAGGCTAGTGATCGGCAACAGATTCAACAGCTTCAAGCTAACCTTGAGCAGTTCCATCAAAGTTCACAAAGAGGTAATTTTGCTTTTTCATAATACACTAATCTTAGTCTAGCATTGAGTAGCAAAAGCCTTGAATTTTTTTTCGAAAAGCTGCTTGTTTTTTGTTTGCCACCATGTTGAAGATTTCTACAAGCACAAACAAAGATTTTTAGGGTAAAAATGTGCTTCAAAGCAGAGAGTTGGAAAAATATGTCCCCCTTCTTTTGTCTAACACGTGTTATATAATTTGTAATAAGTGACTTGGTTGATAATTGCTTTATTGAAATAAAATTTTTGACTTTTAAGTCTTTCTTTTTGTAAGTGACTTTTGAAAAAAATTATGTAACTTTAAGTTATAATATAATTTTATTGTAAAATGTATTTTACTTTAATTATAAAAGTAAAATAATTTATTGTTTTTTATAATTATTTTTTAGATATTATTTTAAAGTAACTTTATTGTCAGTTGGGTCTAGCTCAAGTGGTTGTGGAATGGAGTGTTATCCTCCCCACCCAAGTTCTATTGCCGCAAGTGACATGTTGAGTTCATAATGAGTATATTGTTGTACCCCTGAAGAATCTAGGGTATATTGTTGTAAAAGTGATTCCCACTTATTGGTCACTTATTTTATTGTAAAATTAACTTGCCTAATTTTTCATGCTCCTTCCATTTGGATAGTCAGTTTCTGCTTTTGAAGCCATTCTTATCAGCATATTGGCATATGGCTAGTCCAAGTGATCTTTTACTTCCCAATTGAAATTACTTTTTATGGAAAACCCATATGGTGGATTTATTACAAAGTAAAGGACTTTACGGAGTTACTTTAGGAACAAAACTACCCCAACTCAACCATTAAAAAACAAAAACAAATGGACTAATAGAAATGAGGAAGTATGTGGATTAATTGAAATGTCCATCTATAGTGATCTACAATTTCACCTTCAAAGAATTGAGAAATCAAATCTAGCTTGGCAAAAGTTGGAAACCATGTTTAGTAAACACAATGAGATTTGATCTCATCAACTCGAAAACCAATTGATTGTTTTAAATTCCAAAGATTTCTCTTGCATTGAATATTGTCTATTTAAGTTTAAAACACTCTAGAGTTTTATTTGAAAAACATAAGATCACAAAGAAGGATGATCAACTTATATATGTTATTCTCACTATGTTTTTGTATCTACTTTTCACTCCATTAGAGAAACACTTATTAGTCAAAGGGCTATTTATAAAATGTCAGTTTTTTGTTATTCTTTGATTAAAGAGTTAGTTAAGCTTTTACATCTTGGAGTTACAGTATTGCAAGTACATCTAGCAAGGTCCCAAGAATCCAATGAAACAACATCCTCATAGCAACAAACAAACAAGGTCCCAAACTTCACCCACTCCTAATGGTGATAAATGAACTAAATGAAAAGGGAAAAAGACTAAAAGACTTCGTAATTTTTGTTGACAAAATGGTCATATGGTATCTTAATGTTTCAAGAAGATAGAAGCCTTACAAATAATAATGAAGAAACGCAACATCAAAATTGTTTCTTCTTCCAACTTTTCTTCTCATGGACATGCATTCTCTACTTCTAGTTTTTCTTTCAATGCAATATCTACTTCTTCTAATGAATGACTTATTGATTTTGGAGCATTTTATCATATGGCCAAAGATAAAACCAACTTATCAATCAAAAATATGTTAGTATATAAACAAAGCCCATGTTTTCAACCGAATAGGAAGACAAATAATACAATTAGGCAAAGAAACACACCTCAATTCCCTTGCCAATTTCATTAAACCCCTATTCCTATTACTGATTTTAATCTTTAACTATTTGAAGAACATCTCAAAATCCCTCAAAAGTGGAAAATGCAAACATGACAACCTTGAAACTAAATCTTATATGTCAGCTCTCCAACATGTTCAAGTGAATTGACACCTAAGTTGATAAAAATTATAATTATGACGGATCTATAAAAAATTCATTGTAACTTTTCCTCATTAACATAAAAATGGCAAATTTAATCAAATAAACATTCCAATAAAAACATGTTAATCTATGAGTAAAATTTGTGTTTTCAACCAGAAAACAAACAATGACAAATAAAATAAAACGCAGTCTCCTTGCCAATTTCATTAGACCCCTATTCCTATTATCAACTTTAACATTAATTCAACTATTTATAAAACATTTCAAAATCCCTTTAAAATGGGAACTGCAAACATGACAATCTCAAAACAAATTCTTAGATATCAAGTCTCTTATGTGTCCAAGCGAGTTGGTAAGTTATAAATTGTAAAAGATCTATTAAAAAACAAGTACAGCTAATCTTTATCCACTTACAAGTACATGAGAGTCACCCTATCATGGAGCCCTATGAAACTATAGTTCAAAAAGTACGTTAACAGAAAGAAATGGTCCATAAAAGATCAATTATTTCTGATCCACCAAGTACATGGTAGGCACCCTATTATGGAGCAAAAGATATGTCAAAAGAGAGAATCGATCCTTGAAGATATGTCGAGAGGCGAAATTGGTCAATGAAGGATCGATCCTTTTCACGAACCAATTATGTGATTAAAAATTATACACACTACATGCATATGTTGGTATGTCCATTAGAACATCCACATGTAGATATAAACAAATACATATGCATGTGAACTATTTTCAAACCATTCATACACAAGGACGTACACATAAAAAAGAGTTTTAAGTAGCTATTTTCAAACCCTTCACACCCTCACAATAACACATACGGTACATTTTGGCATTAAACGGGGGCAGATTGGACCACATATGTGCTCCTTGTGCAAAATTCAGAAAGAATCAGTCTCTCACTTATTCATTTCTTGTGTTTATGCAGAAAAGGTTTTGAAGATAGTAAGCCCAAGTCCCAATGGAACAGGACCAGCCTGGAAGACTGTTTAAAGGATTGGCTTGCAGACAAAGCTGTTAAGAAGTACCAAGGTATGCCAAGTTTTTTGGTATCAAGTATTTGGTGGGATCGGAATTCCAGCATCTGCCATTCCACCTGAGATTACAGCTGATATAGTTCTGAGACTTTCCAATGAGTTTATGATGGATCTGAAAGTCAAAGGCCCGAGACTCCCAACTATGCCAGAAGTAGACTTCGAAGTCCCATGGGGATTCTTCGACGGGGCATGCCAGGGCCACCCCCATGTGTGTGGAGTCGGAATAGTCCTCTACCTGAGCCATAATTATTATAGGCATATTCGTTATGCTCCCAAGAATGGCACAAATAATAGGGATGAATTCATTGCCCTTAGGACTCTACTTGAAATTTCATTAATGAAAAAAGTGAAGAAGCTACAGGTCATGGGAGACTCCAAAATCGTTGTTGATTGGGCCAACCAGAAATCTAGTGTCAAATGTAAGGCTCCAGCACCTTCTCCGGGACAACAAATTGACCATCAACTCCTTTGAATAGATTTCCTTCAACCACGTCCTTTGTGAACTGAATGTCAAAGCGGATGAATTGTCAAAGGAGGCATTGTCTCTTCCAGTTGATGCCATGGGACTCTATGAATTCCAGGACGGGGAGGAGACCAACTCCATGGAATTCCAGTTCTGACATCCTCTTCTCGCTGGAGCTCTCTTGAAATCTCTGCAATTTTCTGTAAAACAACAATGTATTAAGTATGGCATATGTATAGACAGCACAATTGTAAAGTTTTGAACAGATAAGATAGGATCTAATTTTTTGAGATGTAAATTTCTGAAAAGTATTGATAGGAATTTCAGACAGTCATGCTGAAATGGAAAATTATCAGAGGTGAAAGCCTTGTGGCAAGTGGCTTATATACAACCGGTTGTATAGGTAGGAAGGTAGTCAGAAGCGGTCTCCTATTTGAGACAGAAACATGCATATTTCTATATGGAATATAAAGATTTTTTTCAATGGAAAAAACACATACGGTACATTTTATGAATTTGTCATTAGATATATCAAAGTTGACATCTCACTTGATGGTTATTCTGCAATAAATACTTACAAATATAGATTTAGATTTTGTCAATTAGATATATCAAAGTTGACATCTCACTTGATGGTTATTCTGCAATAAATACTTACAAATATCGATCTAATTGCCTAGATGTACAATAATATATTATAATTTTAAATATTTTTAAACCATGCCAATAAACAAGAAGTTCTTAATTACGTTGTAGTTTAAGATATAGTAATAAGCGAGATACTTCTGATTGCATTTCTTTGTCGATTTATCATCGAAACAGACTTATCTTTTCAATTAACTTGCTCAGCGTTTTTCACATTCACTTTTCTTCGGAACATCAAATAGCGTTGGTCAATCATGCCAGCCCTGGCATCAGGTTGCTATCTCAAATGGCATAAGATATTGTACAAGTTGCATTTGCATATATAGTAGTCAAATAATATAATGAAAGAATATAATCGAAGTTAGACTTCAAAGTGACATGGAATCATCAATAGTTAGTTCAGTTTCTACTTCATTCAAACTACATATTCTCATTCTGCCAAACTTGTCCATATGACATCATACTGCATAATAAAGCTTACATTATACCCAATGTCACTTCATAGGAAAAGTTGGCATTGCCTGGCACCATCTCTATCCTTGTAACAACCGACCAAACACAAACAGGCCTATAGAGAGTCCTTTGAACTTTCCTTGTTTTGCCCTTGCATGGAAACATTAAAGCAACTACAAACTTCTTTCTATAAGCTTTTGTCTGAATAATTCAGTGACAATTACATCTTTACAGACTTTTCGATCCAAAGCTGTTTTACTCTTGCAGCAAAAGACCCTAATCGTCATTCACAGAACTGGCACTGATATCAACAAGTTCTTTCAGCAAATTAACAACAGATTGTTTTATGTCATCTGGAATGGCTAGCTCATTTTTCTCAGCATTCAAACCATATGCACAGAGCAATCTAACAACATCTTCCAATTCTAATCTCTTTACTTTAGACACCTCCACAGATGGAGGATTGCTAGTGTCATCCACGTTTATAGGGAGGGAAGCCTACGCATATTCAAATGCAGAATCAGAATCAATGATAAAAATTTAATATGACGAAGTACAGCAGTATAAACAATACCTAAGAAAAAAATTAATTCAAGTAAATAAAAAAGTAATGTGATAGTGTCAAAAAGGACTCAGGAGTAATTCAAGCAGCAACATTACCAATCCAAAACAAGTTGAGGCAGAAATTCAGAGAAAATTAGACTACAAAATTAAACTTACATCGTACTCAGTACTGTAGAGACAGTGTAACCTTTTTGCAGCAAGGACAACCAGTTTTTCAACACTTGGACAGCAATGAAGTGCAACTTTTTTCAGGTCACTTCTAGACAACCTGCAAATACGCAATAAGCTTATAACTGTACAGTATAAATAACTTCAACTCACAAAATAGTTCATTAGAAACGCTGCAGCCAAACACACATCTCATTAGCTGCTATGTGCAGCTCCACTTCAGAAAAACCAGACAAAAATATGAAGGACACTAAATATAGTACACAATCTTCTCTTATGTTTTCATGGAAAGGTAGCAAGAATAACATGGTGTAACAGATAAATTGAAACAACATACTAAGTAATGGATTAGACATGAAAGGGTAGTATGCCATAATAGATAGCTTGAAATGTCACAAACAAGTAGACAAGGTGAAGATTTGTCCGTAAGCCACTCACAAAGTTTTCCATGTAGGATAATTCTTTTAGAAATACATGGTAAATACCACTTAGTATCAACAACCAGACCATGGAATATCATCTCAGTGGCCCACAATTCGGCTTCACACTTTAGCAACGAACAGATTTTAAAGCCAAGGCTTGGGCCACAGGACCACAATCATGTCCTCAACTGCAAGATTTACAAGCTAGCCTGTGATATTAATAGATTGTGGTCAGAGACTCCCAGACTAGAGTACCCATTGGTACTTTGAACTTTGTATTTGTAAATGTAGAGTCACATCAAAAGACCAATTGGGGGTCTTCGGTGAGATGCCTCTACGTTCCATTAAACAAGCTGGCATCCCCAGTGTGGGGAAATGAGCTTGCAAGGCTAACAGTAAACTAAATGTCAGTTGAACAATGAAAATAGAGTTTATATGGTTTCAAAATGTAATGTAAATACCAAAAAGAAAACCAAGCCACAAATACAGGGATAAATAAATGGCATACAAACACCAGAACAAAGCACCAGAAAATTACCTCCAAGATAAATGAAGAGGGAAGACACAATGCTATGGAATGTATGCACCTGGAATGAAGTACGAATATTCTCATATGTAAAGCATGAGTGATGATATAACTCCAACCAGAATCCATACTAAATCAATCTGCTATAAATATGAAATACGTAAACATTTAAAAAACAAAATTGAGAAACTCTACAATGAGAAACTTAAAATCACCAAATAACATGATTATTGATATCATATAAGAATTCACTCCACAGTAATTAAAACGAGTCAAAACTTTATATTAACGAGTCAAAATATAAACAATTAAAAGGAAATTGAAACTTCAAATATTTTTAAATTTCAAAACATTAGATATGGGACAGCTGGCAAGTGAATAGGCCAAATCCAAAACAAGTTTAGCCCAAACTGCCAGCCGACAAAGAACTTGCTAAACATACTCAGCTACAAAATTCTACTGTTGGGGAAGAACCTGCTAAAGACTCTCAGATGCAAAATTCTGCAACTAAGGAAGTAGACCTTAGCGAGGATCAAACTCTTGCCGAGTTGGCAAAGCAAGGAGATGCTTGCATCAAGATATTTGTTTCGACATCGTCTAAGAGGAAGCTCAGCAAGGATCAAGGATAAAGACTTTCTAGGCTTTTGTTCGATCTCATTAATCTTAATAGCCTAAAGGTCTTGTTAAAAAAAAATCAAAACCAACCACGAAGCATATATCAAGGATTATATCAACTATAGAAAAAGCCACGGAAGTTTTATCCTGAACAATGACTCAAATAAGCAATATTCTAAAAAAGCAAGAGAAAGCACAAAATTAAGAGAAAATGCAACACAAATGATCAGCCCAAATGCAAACATTTTTTTAAGGGCGATAGAAAGGGGAGTAGATCTAAGTAACAAAGTTTTCTCAAACCTATCTATCTTAGATTAGCCACAGTAGTCTTACATCTTGAGGATCTTGGAAAGCAATGCATTATTCAACACTCGAAAGAGGCTAGCCCAACTTGCTTGGGATTAGCAGTGGAGAGCAAGGAGTTTCACACCCTTTGTTAAAGGTTCAAATCTCACAGACTTCACCTGATACTTCAACTAGGTTCATTCCCATGGGCAGTTTCAGCACCTTATGATAGCTATGAGGGCTCCTAGAGGTAAGGGGTTGAACTCTTAACACCTAGTTCATCTTTGTGTTTGAATTCGACAATCATAAAATTTGGGAAAATTTTGCCATACAAAGAACAGTTATATCAAATATATATATATACTATTAAGTTATCTAATTCGCATATCTTTTATAACAAAATTTATATATATTAAATTTTATATTCATTTTATATATAATATAGAGAACTTATGTAATAAATATTATATTTATATAATATAATATAGATGTAGTTAATTAACATAGCCAACAATTTAGTTAACGTAGTGAACTTAATGTATTTGCAATTGGCAGTTTAGTTAATGCATACGGAGTCCTCTATGCGATGATAAAGGTATTTGCAAATTATTCATTCATCCATACAAGAGATGGCATCCACATTATGGACATAGGGCACATTCAATCGCTGCATCCATAATCATAAACGGGTCACAGGGGGCACATTCAATGGCTTTGTACATTCAACAGCTGTATATGCAAACAGAGTCCTGAGGGCACATTCCCTGGCATCTCTTATTGAAAATTATTTAAAAACACATTGAAAATTAATTATTAAAAGGCAGTTAGGTTGATCAGCAAATTTAATGTCTGAACTTAACCGAATTTATGCAGGCTCTTTTCAAATGTACCAAAATTCGAATTTCATGGATGAAATCTGACGAATTCAATGTCAAGTTTTCAACTAGGGAAATTCAATGCATAGAATTTCAAATCTAAGAATTACTTCCAAGTGA
>JZKD02S1736336.1:262112-288648 GCA_000966675.3 Picea glauca | reverse complement strand
GGGCCCTCCAGGGCCATGCTCAGGTCAATCCTGCTCTCGGTACTCCATGTCTAGGACCTGTGGGCCTCGAGACATGATCTCCTAGTTATCCCTAGAAATCGGGGATAACAGAAACTTAGGAAGATTCTGATCATGCAACATTGCTTTTGCTGCACTAACAATAGCCCTATTCTTCCTCTCTGAGACCCCATTCCGTTGAGGGGTATAAGGGACTGCCAGTTCTCTTTTGATTCCAGCCTCAGCACAAAACCTCTTGAAGGCATACGAGGTGTATTCCCCCCATTATCAGACCTTAGGGCTCTTATTCTCTTTCCTATCTGGGTTTCAACAAGGGCTTTGGATTCTTTAAATTTCTTGAGTACCTCTTCTGAGGTCTTTCCCGTCAAGAAGTAAACCCAGATCTTTCTGGAGAAGTCATTTATGAAAGTGGTGTAGTATCTGAACTTCCCTCCTATGGATAATGAAGACATGGGACCACACATATCAGTGTGAATTAGGTCCAAAATGCTCTTGGACCTCGAATCACTCTTGAGGAAAGGTGCTCATACATACTTGCCTAGAACACACCCTTTACATACTTCATGGTGTTTTGTAGTGACTGAAGGCATCCTTGTCACAATCTTACCCAAAATTATGAGAGCACCATGTCTGAGGTGAGCCACACGCCTATGCCATAGCTCACAATCTCTAGTGCTGTCGCTGCTTGCTAGAGCATAGTGGGAGTCAAACTGTAATTTATACAGATTGTCCTTTCTTACTCCAATGACTTGTTCAGATCCCTTGCTCAGCCCTTTGGGCTTGATGTAGGCTCTTCAATCCTTGAAGGAGACCTTATAACCCTTGTCTTCTAGGGCTGATACTGAGACCAGATTCTTCTTCAGCCCAGGAACATAAAGGACACTTGATAGGTAGAGAGGCTTGCCAGGCTCCCTATCAAACCTTATAGTTCCAACTCCCTTTGGATGATAGGCATAGTCATCACCAAGTAGGATTTCAAACCCAAATTCCTTTTCACTCAGGCTGCTGAAGTAGTGCTTGTGGCCAGTCATATGACTGGATGCTCCACTGTCCATATACCAGACCTCACTGGTTTGGGTGGAAGATAGGCAGGCCGTACACACTTCCTCTGCCATTTTGTTTGAGGAGACCTGTTCCATTTAACCTGGCTCTGAACCATGTAAAAAAACACTAACTGAAAGCATATACACATTCTTTATGGAACATAATAGTTGCTCAACACAAAACAGAAATGAGGGAGGTAATAAACATTTTATTTGTCTCAGCAGAAAATATTACAACAGAACAATAGCAGATTTCTTACAGCCCTGTCAATACAATGGAAACCCGTACACCTGTAGCTCGTATGGACTGGTACAAATCGGGTTTTTCTTTCTCCACCCGATATAGCTTTTACTTGCCCTTTGTCTGCAGTCCTGGAGTGACACTAAGTGTCTATGACCCTGCTTGGTCTGGTTACCTGTGCTAAACCGTATGCAAAGGCAACCACTATTCTCTTGTACCAGATGCAGGTTGCCCAGGGCCGCACTAGCTAGTCTGCCCACTATGTTGTGTGTGCTTCCCGTGCGCCCCCTCTCATGTTCGAACTAACTAAAATGTGTGTGCATTACTTGCCCTTTTCCTTTTCCCCTTAGCTTAGGGTTTGTGTGTGGGCCCTCAACTTCGTGGAAGATCCCAGCCATTGAATTTTTTACAAGATCAATGGCTGGGACTTATTCTTTCATTGACCCAACTTAAAGTCACACTTTTACTTTTCCTCACTAATTTTCTTAACAAGAATTCAATAGTCCATCCATCCAAGCAAGGACTCTTATCTTTTTGACAACTGTGCATTACCTCATGAAGCTCATCCTTTGATTACTTTTTCTAGGAGTCTCACATTATCCTCTTCACCCACAAAACTGGGAAAGTAAGACGTCGTTTTAACCGCAGGGAAAGTAAGATGTCATTTTAACCACTTTAGCTATAGTAGCCCTGCTTTCTTCCTTAAAAATTCCTTCAAAATGGTCAATTCCAAGCTTTGCTATATCCTCAAAGTTTGTAGCTAAAGAACCATCAGTGCTTGAAATCTTTCAAATAGTATGAACATTCTTTCTGTAGTTTGCATATTGGTGAAACAACTTTGTGTTCTCATCACCCTTGGAAAGCCATAAAGCCCTACTCTTAAGTCACCAAGCATTCTCTTTGTTAGCTAAGAACTTCCTCCTCTTCTGTTCCAAATCCCTAACTTGGCCTTTAAAATCTTCGTCAGGAAAGCCTGCTAACTCCCTATTATATGGAATCTCCAACTCACTTTCCACAGAGATGAGTTCCTGTTCATCCCTTGCCCTCTTTTGATGAGCCCAATCTGCAACAAACTGCTTGACCTTCTTCGAACTTGCCGCAAACTGGATAGAAGCTGATTCTCTTAGTGAACCATTATAAGGAACCCACTTTTCTTTCACTAGATTGATAAACACTTTGACAGAGATGAGTTCTCGATCATCCCTTACCCTCTCTTGATGAGCCCAATCTGCAACAAATTGCTTGACCTTCTTCAAATTTGCCTCAAACTCGATACAAGCTGATTCTCTTTGTGAACCATTATAAGGAACCCACTTGTCTTCACTAGATTGATAAACCCTTCCTCTTCCAGCTAGGCTGAGTTGAATTTAAAAGGACTAGGGGCATGTTGAATTTAAAAGGACCAGGGGCCTTTCTCCCTGCCTTTACCATCTCCAAAAACACTACCAAATGATTAGAATCGCCCCCCACACCTACCCATTTCCTTATTCTAGTCTGATCATCAACTATAGATCCAGCCAGAAGAAACTGATTTATTCTCTTAGCAATTCTGCCGTCCCCTACTCTCATATTCCTCCAGGTAGGAGATAATTTAACAGGTTCCACATCTATTAGACCCACATCTTCCAACTTCTTCAAACAATAGTCTGATAAGAGATCTGGGTGTGCAGCAGAACCCCATATCTCAGCTCTGGTCAATAGAAAATTTAGGTCCCCTCCTAGTATGACATTCCTTTGTTATATTAGGTCCATTGCAAAAAATCTTTCTCAATATACCACTCTGTCTGCATATGGCCCATAACTATTTAACACAGTAAACTCCTCACCCAAAGTCCTGTGAATATAAAACACCACCTGAACCTGAATCAACAGACATAATATTAAAACATTTTATAAACATTCTGCAATATCCAATAATTAATCCCCTAGAACGACCCACAGAATCAATAGAGATAAATTTCCAATCCCCCAGCAATTTCCTTAAATCCCCAATCAATATAGAACTCCCCCCTACAGTTTCTTGAAACAAAAGGATTACTGGTTCGTGGACTTCCACAAGTCCTTTTAGGGCTTGCTTTTTTGAGGTACTGCCCAGTCCTCGGACATTCAAAGACATGTAGATCATATCCCACCCTCCTTGGGGGTTTGGTCTCCTCTAAGGACCCCCTTAAGAGATTTCTGCTTTCCTGACTTGATTTCCTTTTTAGCCTTTGCTTGTGCAATGGCCAAGTGAGATTTTCTCTCTCCCAGGCCCTAAAATCCCTTTACAATCTCCCATCCCCAAGTCACCTTCAGTCCCAGGCTCGAAAGACCCTGAAGAATCCAGTTGTCATTAATTACTAGTACTACTTTTAAATTGCTAGTACAACTATCATCAATGTGCATAGTACAATTATTATCAATTTATAAAACAACTGTTATTCAATATATAACACAACTATTAATTAGTGTTTTATATTGCTGTTCACTAAGGAAAATAACCATTTCATTTTATTTTTAATGTTGTCTTTATTTTACGTAGAATTCTTATGCAAGATTGAAATTTGTCTTGACCCCTGGGAGGCTTGTTTTCTCAAATGAGTCTTGATTCTCTTGCAAAGGATCATACTTTATAATTAACTTCTTTTATTTTGTATTAGACATCTTTTTTAAACAAAGTGAGATTTTGATTATACCCTTGCCCCTAAATTTGAAAGGTCTTTTGAATTGGTTTTTGGATTTTGATACATTTGAAAGTCAAATTTTCAATTTCCAACTCTGTGCAAATCCATGGTTTTGAACTTTGAGAATACTGGAAGTTTTGAATMGCTTTTAATTGTTTTTTATTTTTATTTTGTTTTTTTAAAAATGTTTCTTATAAATATTTACAAATATTTACAACCACACYCATTTAGGATTTTGAACCACACCCATTAGGATTTTGAACCTGGATGTCCATATTAATACAAGCCCAATCACCTMGTTGATTGCCGATATTTTGATTCRTTAATATAAAATTTTGAGTCGTGAATGTTATGACTGTTCATTGAATTGTCATACGATATCAATAATCATGATATTTTATGATTTACTATTTTGTAGTTTCTCAGTTTTGTTTATTAAAGGTTCACATCATATTTATATATATGTGATGCACCATGCACCCCAATGAATGTTGATTTGAAAAATGGTGTTATCGAACCTGCACTCAATAAACTTGGCAATATAGAATCTAGATGCCATGTCCATGTCAATATTGATTCGACGCCAGGAGTTGTGCATGTTAGCAGTACAACACAATACGTCCAGCCATATCGACAACAATATTTCGTACTGCTGTCTTCTACTCAGCTATATTCCATAATTCTTATATACCCTATATGTCCCACCTTGGAGAATCACCATTATAGCCGATTGATTTAGTACAGGGTCTGGTTTGATGTATATCTTCACTCACGCTTTACATAGAATACTCGTACTTCATTCTAGGTGCACACATTCCATAACTTGCATTCTTCCCTCTTCATTGATCTTGGAGGTGATTTTGTGCTCTTTGTTCTGGTTTATGTATGCCATTTACTTATCCTTGTATTTGTGGCTCCGTTTTCTTTTATATAGTTGTTTTATATTTAGTTCTACATTTTGAAACCCTATAAACTCTAAACTTGCATTATTATCATTCAACTCTCATTTATTTTACTGTTTCCTTGCAAGCTCACTTCCTTACTTGGGATGCATGGCCACTAAAGTAGTTACAGTTTCTTAAACAGTACATATCATTCAAATTACCCTTTATTTAGCATATCATCAACCATTATTGGGCAATAACACTCACAAATCACAGTAATGGGATATAGGGATATATCTATGCATTCATCTAAACAAAAATGAACATTCCAATCAATAGAACACCAGTCTCTTTAGTCGGGAAAACCTCAAGAATTGAGGAAAATATCCACTAGAAGATAATAACGAGACATTTATCAGATATCTCAGTTCAGTTTATTACAGTCATCCGATAACATTTTCTTTCTCCGATAGCATGACTTAACAAGACTTCTACCTCACAACTTCTAACTCTTTTTCTTAACTTACAACTTTATTTATACATGACTATAATTTGCCTTGGTTGGCTTTTGAGGGGGTTCCTTGCGCCTGGACCTTGAAACATGTGATATTCTCTCATTTCTGTTGGGATTCAATTTTTGTTGTGGAATTACATTTACAAGTACAAAATTTAAGGTTAAGGTGTTGCTCATGACTCCTAGATGAATCTTCATATACCTGCCATCCTTCTCTCTTTTAGACATGGTACTCGCAAGTTGCAACATCTTGACATGACAACATTTTGCACTTTGCAGTTTACTTTAGTTCTATAGGGCCTTTATGACCTCACAAATTCTTACTTCCAGATAGCACGCATCAGGAAATGAAGTCGCATCAATGTTGACAAATAAGCTAAAACTGAGATTGTTAGCAATGGGCATATGTGTAAGCTATCTCCAGCTTAAGCCTGAAAGCCATCTCCGCCAATAGTATTGAAAGTTGAGTATCCTAGCGCACCAAGTGGGTACTCTAGTCCTGGAATCTGCGGCTACAATCTATTGATCACAGGTTAGCTTGTAAATCTCTGAAATTAGGACATGTTTGTTGTTCTGTGGCCCAAGCCCTGGCTTTAAAGCAATTCAGTTGCTAAAGTGTGAAGCACATGTGTGTGCTATTGATAGTATTTTATGTTCTGGCTATTGGTATTATATAATGTTTTTCATCTATTTACAAGAGAATTAACTATTACATCATACTACCCTTTCTGCTTAGTTTGAATTTGTCTGTCAACGCATTTTATCCTTTCTACCTCCATGTAAACACGAGAGAGAAGATTGCGTATAATATCCTTTATTTTTTTTTGGGGTTTTTCAAACGCGAAGCTTTGCATAGCAGCTTCTGAGATATGTGTTTGGCTGCAGTGCTTCTGACGAACTGTGCTGTGAGTTTAATTTATTTCTATTGTACAGATTTAATTGTATTGCTATTTTGCAGGTTGTCTGGAAGCGATCTGAGAAAAGTTGCACTTTATTGCGTTCCAAGTACTGAAAACAAGGTTGTCCGTGCTGCAAAAAGGTTACGCTCTTTCTACATTCCAGAAGACATTGTAAGTTTAGTTTTGTACTATAATTTTCACTGAATTTCTGCCTCGTTTTATATTTGTAATATTATTGCTTGAATTACTCCTTTTTGGTACTTCATCACATTAATTGTTTTTACTTGAATGATTCCTTTTTGTTTGTGCATTTGATTACACTGCAGTACTGTCACATTAAATTTTCATCATTGATTCTGATTCTGCATTTGAAAATGCTTAGGCTTCCTTCCCTGGTAACGTGGAGGATACAAGCAAATTGGAATTGGAAGATGTTGTCAGATTGCTCTGTGCATATAGTTTGAACGCTGAGAAAAGTGAGCTACCCATTCCAGATGACATAAAACAATCTGTTGTTAATTTGCTGAAGGAACTTGTTGATGTCAGTGCCAGCTCTGCGAATGATGGTTTGGGTCTTTTACTGAAAGAGTAAACAGTCTAGGGTTGAAATGCTTATGTAAAGTTGTATTTATTACTGAAGTATTCAGACAAGAGGTTGCGGAAAAGAAGTTAGAGTTCAATTGTTTTTGATTCGATCTCGATTGGCTTTTCCATGCGAGAGAAAATGATGCATGTAACTCTTAAAGAAATTGGAGGTTTTAACAAAAATGGTTTGTTGAGGTTGGCATGGTGCTGACAGGAACATGATTATTTTTATAAGGAAAGCTTTAGAACTTTGATGTTGCAACATTACGGAGTATGTATTTCAGAAAGTTATATGAATGCTTCCATGCAAGGGCAAAGCTAGGAAAGTTAAAAAGGCGCTCTATAGCCCCGGTTTGTGTTTGGATGGTTGTTACAAGTACAGATATGGTACCACGGAATGCGAACGTTTCCTTTGAAGTGACACGGGGCATAATACGAGCTTTATCATGGGCTATTGTCATATGGACAAGGTTCTCAGGTGTTAGATTTTGTACCTGTTGCTCAGATAGTGATTCTCCCAGTGATGGCGCGGCAGAGACAGCCGAGATGGCGCCTGCAGCCTTTCCTTTCCTTACAGCAGTGAATCCAGTGATGAACAGGTTGAATGAGGGCCCAGGTGCCAGTGATATAGACGGCTGTTTGGTAGAGGGTGCATGCATGTTGAAGGAATGCATGTACCACGTTCGGTTAAATGTTGTTTCAGATTTAGATAGAGTTTTCCTATTTTCGGAGTTTGCTTTGGTTACTCTTAGTATGCATGATTGTAAGCAGGATACAGGGGTTAAATTTGACGGATATTTGTCCGTTTTTTTGGCTTACTTTATTTAATCGTTATATACTGACAACTTTAAAATGTGCACGTCAATCATGATTGTTACTTAATTTTTAAAATTATCAAATTGAAGCGAGTTAAAAATTTACCCATATATATATAATATAGATATATCTTATATATTTATATATAATTCCGAGATTTATATATGACTACGAGATTTGAGATAAAAAATTGTAAGCATTTCCAAATAGGATGGTAAAAAATAAAAAATAAAATAGGCCAACAATCCCATTGGATGAGACTCTGAGATAAGCACAGAGTGCGCCTATATTGACCTCGAGATGACACTGCGAGATATGATGAGATTGCTAGATATGCATACATTGTACTCACAATGGATCTTTTGGCATACTAGAAAAAAACCATCCCCATTGCAACGCACATCATGCAAATTGCCATCCCAAACCGTGCAGGTTGAAACCTGAAGCTTAAAGGTTGAGAATCACATCATGCAAATTGCAATCCAAGAGTGCACATTGAACATAAAATACCAACCTTTGGCGAAAGAGCACTGAGATTGAAGGGCTTTTTATCCAATAGAAATAATAGAAGTGACTTTTCTTGTTTGTTTGGGTGAAATAGAGATTTTTTGTTTGATTTTGAGAGTTTTTATGTAGTTTCTTTAGTGTTGGTAGTAGAGGATATTGAATCTTGAAGATAAAACAAGCCATCATTAAAGCGTAAGACAAGATCACTTTTCCTAATCATTGAAGGTTTTAAATGGAAATTGCTTGGAAGCACATGGCCTATGACCTACTTTGGGAGATTCGCCACACATAAATCAGAGAGTGATAGGGAAGATAGTACACCGCCTCTACGACCATTTGAAATCTAGTCAACCCATCCCATTCTTGATTGTTGTGACCATTGGCCAAGCTACCTTTATATCGTTGGGCATGTACATCTACAAAGGTACTAGAGGATTGTTGTTATAATAGAAGCATGTATGTTTGAGTATATTTATGTTCCTTACATGCAACAGGTTCTGCAATGCTTGTTTTTATTAATTTCCATTGTTGGTGGGTTTTGAAACTTCTTCATAGTTTGGATGTGCCCTTTGGCATCTCCCCGTTCACAACAAAAGTTACTCTTGCATTCACAACAAAAATTAAGAGAAACACATATAATACATAATATTCAAATGACGGACAAACATAAATACAAAACATCATGCGAAGGGCAATTTTAAAAGGAACCCGTCATAAAAAAATTGTTTGACGAGTAGGGGTTCTCGTCAAATTTATACCCTGGCAGGAGGGAGCAGATCCCTAGAGAGTGGGGGTGCTCAAGGTATAAATTTGACAGGCACGAGTGTTCGTCAAGTAAATTTTTTATGACGGGTTTCCTTTTAAAATTACCTTCACATGTCGCGTTATATTTATTTTTTCCCGTCATTTAAATGTTATGTATTATATGCGTTTTTGTTGCTTCTATTACAACAACAATTCTCTAATACTTGTGTTTTTGTTGTTTTTATTATAACGACAATTCTCTAATACATGTGTTTTTGTTGTTTCTATTATAACAACAATTCTCTAATACCTTTGTACAGGGACATGCTCAATGGTAAAAACCAATGATCACAATCAAGAATGGCACAAAGCGTCTAGATTTCAAATCATTAGGTAGTAGCATATACGGTCTACCATTTTTACCATGATTGTCTAATTTCTGTGTGACAAATCTCCCAAAGTAGGCCATATGCTTCTAGGTAGATTCCATTTAAAACCTTCAATATCCTCCTAATTGTTTCGATTAGGACAAGCCCTCTTGTCTTACCCTTTATGATGGCTTGTTTTACCTTGAGGCTTCATTATCCTCCACTATCAACACTAAAGAAACTACATAAAAACTCTCAAAATCAAATATAAAATCTCTCACCCAGATAAACAAGAAAAGTCATTTTTATTATTTCTATTGGACAACAAAGAGACCCTTCAATCTAAATACTCTTTTCTCATAGGTTGGTATTTTATATAGCATACCGATGGCCCATGGGTGTGGGCATGTCGTGTGAGTCTCAACCTTTAAGCTTCAATTTTTAATGTGCACAATGCTAGATTGCAATTTGCATGATGTGACTCTCAACCTCCAGGCTTCAGCGTGCATGGTGTGGAATTGCAATCTGCATGATGCAAGTCGCGAAAGAGATGGGATTTTTCTAGCATGCCCAAAGATCCACTATGGGTGCAATCTGTGCATTTTTCATAATCTCATCTCAGAGTCTCGACATTATGGGCATAGTTTGTGCTTATCTCAGAGTCTCATCTCGGAGAGGTGGAGTCTTGACTAGCGGGATTGCTGGCTTTTATTTTCTACAGTCTAATTTGAAAATGCTTATAGTTTCTTATGTAAGATCTCACAGTTATATATATATGGGGAATTTTTTAACCCACTCGTCAATTTAGTGGTTTTAAAAATTAATTAGATGCCATTAATGACATGTAGATTTTAAAAGTGTCGATATATGATGGTTAAATAAGTAAAAAGTAGGTAAATACCTGTCAAATTTAACAATTGGGGGTGCTCATGCATGATAAGTTTTTAGTTTAGGTAGAGGGCACAAATCTTGAGGGGATGCATGCTTGCATGTTATAGTTCATCTTCCAATTCAAGGGCATTTCACTTGGCACACTTATCCATGTGAGGGGAGGGTGTCCTAGATGATGTGATTAGGTTTAAGATTTCACTAAGTCACTTTGGTGCTTCATGCCTATGACCACAGACATTGGATCTTCCCTCTTCTTTCTATTTTATAAAGGAGATGTAGGGCATACCATTGGTTTTGTTGGTGAGTTTTTGGTTTTGAGCTACTCTATTGCATTTCTTTTTTAGTATTCAATAGAAGACAAATGTGATTAAAAGTTCAGATATGTTTCATTTATAATATGTATTTGTAAATCAACGTATTAAGTAGTAGCTATTTTGATTGAAGCTTTCATTTTTTAAGCTTTTTAGGTTTAGGGAAATCTTATTAAGTCCAAAATCTGCTTACCATGGTTTGAAATTAACATGGTATCATATTACATTTATTGAAATCTTCTAGATTTTGTTTATGGAGAGATTAGTTGCCTGTGAGAGGGGGTTGTTGGAGGGTTTCAGTGGGTGTGATGTTTGAGCTTTAGTGATTGCAGTAGATTTGTGTTAGTGAGTGGCACGTGGACTTGTGAAGAGTTGTGGGGTGTGATGCCCTAGTTGGTTTAGGGATTCAAGTGTTATTTTTGTGCCTATAAAGGTGATCTACATTTGTGAGGTTGCATATTTGATTTAGTGTTGGTGGATCTATTTTGAGAGTTTTGTTTGTAGAGCTACAACGATGACTAGTCACGGTCTTTAAGAGTGTCACATGTTGGAGGGTGCTTCCAACTTTCTAGCATGGAAGTGCAGACTTGAGATGCTATTGTAGGAAGTAGATCTATGGAGTTTTATGGGGACCAAGGTTGCAGAGCCTACTGATGTTCAATTGGCTGATGATAGAAGAAGATAGCCAAAGCAAAGAGAATCATCAACGATTTTGTGAAGGACCACTTGACCCTCACATCATTGAGAAAACAATGAAATATATGTATGATGCCTTCTTCATTATGTATAAGATATGAATGTCTCTTGTAGGATGCTTTTGAAGAACAAGCTCACTATCACTTATTGAGAAATGGGAGAGGGAGAGTAGACAATAATTACACACAACAAAATTGTACTTAGCGCTCTATTAAACAACAAAATAGAGTACATATAAATACAAGAAGCTTGTCTCAAGATAGACAACTATCTTGATCAACTGGTTGAGGAAATATCTCAACCTCACACCAAACTAGGAAGCTAACTAGTTGGAGAGAATCTCTCAAACTAACTAGGCCTCAACAACCTCCTAAAATCTAGGAACAAACTCCTCGCAAAGATTAGAACTCTGCCTAATAATGACCAATAAACTCAATAATTAAATATGAGCACACCAAAGACAAGTGGGAGTTACATATCCCAACAACACTTGCATGAACAATATTGATATTGAGGTGAGCTATATGATGATGATCATTGAGTTGAAAGATCAAATTGTAACCATAGAGACAAGGTTGACAAGGGTGAGTTAGTTTGGATAACTCTGAATGGATTCTCATAATCTTGGGAATCATTTGTTTGGAGTGTATGTGCTTGTGACAAGTTGCTTCCTTTAGAGAAATTGTGTGATGACTTTGTCCAAGAGGAGACAAGGTTGGAGACAGTGGAAGTTAGAGGTGAGGAGGTTCAAAACCTAGCCCTCATTGAGAAGGTGAATAGAGGAAGCAAGAAAGGAGGAACTGGGAAGGGTCATAAGAACAAAAAGGAATACTAAGGTTCTTTGTGTTGATATTATGGTAGGTGTGAGAGATATTAACCTCTACATGTAACCCTGGCAAGACTAGAATATTCCGGGAAGCAAGAGAAACCCTAAAACGTTGGATAATAACCCTATGAGACAAGTCAGCTCAAGAGAATATTTAGTATTGAGTTATTAGCCTCTAGAAGTAGAAGTTGACCCCGCTAGGTCACTTGGAGGACTATAAATAAGAGGACGCTAGAGCTCATTTGTCACACTCTCTCACAACTACATAAGACAAGTGGTGTGCAAGTCTAGAGAGGAGCTGCAGTTGCAACGATTGCATTTGTCATTTTGGTTTTTTCTTGGACTTTTTCTTTGGTTATGGTTTGGACTTTCTGCCTGGTACACTAGCTCTAGAGAGAGGTATGCTACCTTGGTTGGCTATTGGTTCTAGGGTTTTCTTCTGGAATTATTCTCTCTGTCAAGGTTAAGGTGCTCAGGGTGGCCTTTGTGCCTATGGTTGGGTGACAATATTGCTATATTGTCTATGGTGAAACGAGCACACCTATTATTCTAACAGGTTATGGGTCCACACTATCTTCGGACAGTCTAACCGTTGGAAGATAGATTGGGAGGATTTGCTCAGTTACAGTTGCAGTTGCAGTCAAAGTTTTGCTGCAACAACAAAACCCTAAGCCTCTTGTTAAGGAACCTTAAGTGAAGAGATTGACCTAATTCCTGGATAGCCTAGTGCGCCCTAGCCTAGCGCACCTCCTGGTACTCTCAGCAAGACAAGACGTCAAGTTTGAGTTTTTGGTGAAAGTTAAAGGTTGACCAAGTCAAAGCAGTCATGACTTACTCTACGAAGTCAGAAAACAAGTTAGAAAGGGGCTTCTAACTTTAGAGCATGGAAGACAAGGATTGAGCTCATCCTTGCCAAGAATAAAGTGTTGGATATCGTGAAAGACAAGATCATGGAACCACAATTTAAAGCGGGAAAAGAGAAGTAACCTCAGAATGTTGTAATTATGGATAAGTTCAAGGACAATGACATCAACGCTATGACTATCATAGTGGACTCTGTAAAAGACCACTTGATACCCTACATCTCTCATCTTGACTCATCTAAGAAGATGTACGATGCCCTAATTAACCTCTTCTCAGTCAGAAACATTGGACAAGTATTGAGTCTAAAGAATGAGCTCTGTGGCATGAAAATGAATGATGATGATAACATAACATCATACTTTGTGGGAATCTCTCTCAATTAATAGATCAATTACAAGCTATTGAAGAAATCATTTCAGAAAAGGAACTAGTAAATATAGTACTCAATGGCCTTCCCAAGACATGGGATGCATTTGCCACAAGCATGAACTCAAGAAAAGGATGTGTCAAAAATACAATGCTTCAATTGTCGAAAATATGGTCACTACAGGAACCACTGTCCTAAGTTAAATAAAGGAAGGAAACATACGAAGCAACAGTTGCCGAAGAAAGGGAACCCTCAAAGAAAGCCAAGAAGGATAAAACAAACTTCTTCTAGTCAAGGTAACAATATTCTTCTATAACATAGTTATTGTACATACCATGTTTACATAGTTCCTGTACATATCACGCATATCTATTTTTTAGAAGAAAAGATGGCGAGTGAAACAATACCTATGAAAGAATAACGAGATAAGGATTGCTATTACGATGACTACAAGAAGATGAAGTACGTTGGCAAATTCCTAAGGAATCTATTATATAAGTAACAACTGCCAGATAAGTTGAAATCATAATCAAACTTGGAGAGACCCAAAATGATTCAAATCATAAAGAAGTCGGTAATAAAGAGGAAATTAGAATAAGACTCATGACACTTTGCAGAAGGCAATAAGGATGCAGACATAAGCATGGACTCTCTTAGATGGAGGGAGTTGATTACAAAATTCCAAAAGAAGAGCATACATTCATGCATGAAGCGAGGATTAAGATGGAGCTAATCCTAAATGATATGATCCATTGAAGAATCTGTGAAGATTATGAAGTATCTATCCATGTTCCCATTAAAAGTAGCAGCCATGATAAGCAACACATGTTCAATTTGACTCTAGCAGAAGTCTTCTTCGAAAAGAAGCCTTAAGTATCCTTGATTGTCCATCTACATCCATGGTCCTATGATGAAAGGAAGAAGTTGGAATCTTCAAGAAGGAAGGGCATGGAATCTATAGAAGACTCCATGGACCCAAAAGCTAAAGAGGAACACGAGGAAGAACACGAAGATTCCAAGAAAGAAAGAAAAGCCAGAAAAACATGTTATTATACCGAGAATCATAAGAATACTCCCTTGGTTTGAACCCACTAGAAGCAATCAAGCAGAAGAAATGGAAGTTGTGATGAAGAATAATGTATGTAAGAAAATGTGAAAAAGACTTATGAATGGAAGCTTTGCGAGATTTAGAACTAGAGGTTCTTCTAGAAGGAGGGAGAAGACTATGACAACAGTTCGTTCCAGTAAAACATATATACCTCTTGCAGTATCCATGGATTGAAATTTACACATAATAGACTGTTCTTCCCAATAAAACAAATTGAGAAACAAGATTATACCAGAAAGAGACCCATGTATGTAGATATAAGAAGACCTTGTATGGATTCAATCAACTTGATGTAGAGTATCTCATATACAACATAAGCGTGGTGAAAACTTTCTATGATAGAGATAGTGTATCATAATGGTTACTCAGAAGTCCGCGATGATGGATTGCTAATCATTGGAAAAATCTCATGATAACAGATCTGAAGAAGTTGAAGCGACTCTAATCCAGTAAAACCGTCTTTGTATTGACAATTGATTGGCTCGTTAATGTATTTGGAGAATACTCAGCCGGATATTTGTTTTGTGGGATGTTTAAATTATGACATACAACTGCATGAATTTATCAATTTAGATTGGGCAGGGAGTACAAATGACAAAATAAGTGCTACTTGGATATGTTTCAGTTTGAGCTTTGCCACAATGTCATGAGCTAGCAGGAAACAAAAGTCAGTTGCAATCAACACTACAGAAGGAGAGTATATTGCAACTTGTGATGCTTGTACATAAGCAATACGCTAATTTTTGGACCGTCTGATCAGGTGTTGAATTCGACCATGATATATTGTAATGATCAGAGCTATGTGAAGATTTCAGAGAAACCAATGTTCCATGACATGCCAAAGTACATTAAGATCAAGCATTATATTCTCCATGATAAAGTCCAGAAGAGAGAAGTGGTTCTCCAGTATATCTCCACAAATGAGCAAATAACAAATATTTTGGTAAAGCTTCTGTCCAAGATAAAAAGTTTGCGTACTTAAGAGACAAGCTGGGGCTCGTGGAGACGACTTCCTTATTTGAAAAGGAAGTGATTACTCCCAGGTTGAGAGGGAGCATTGATATGTTATTGATTTATGGACAATCATTTTCCAGTTTGAAAAATGGTCTAGGATGCAGTTCCTTTCCAATTCAGAAAGTGGTTCGAGATTTCTGACGGACAGACATTTTCCAGTTCGGAAAATGGTCCAGATCGAACAATCATTTTTGTAATAAAAATGGCCTGATAGATTGCTGATGTACCATAGAGAGCGATTCCCCTTGTGTCCAGTGTGGGGGAATGATCTAGGACAATCATTCTTCTTGGTAGTCACTCTGAGTAGTGGTCAAGTAGAATGGTCTGCCTCGCCGGGCAGTCATTCTTTCGAAGTTCACAGTTGTGAGTAGTTTCGAAGAATGGTCCATTTTGGAGGTTGGTACAGGACAATCATTTCTATAAGAAATGGTCCGGACAATCATTCCCTAGGGCAGACTCATTCTCTCCAGGTTGCACTGTGATTAGTGCCGGAGGAAAGGCCCAGTTAGGTGAATGGTCCAGGTTCAACAATTAGGGACATGAATTCCCTAGGGTAGACTCATTCTCTCTAGGTTGTATTATGATTAGTGCCGGAGGAATGGCCCAGTTAGGTGAATGGTCGAGGCTAAGAAATCAAGGACATTTATTCTTCTGTGCTTGGGAAGAATAGTCCAGATAGCCCATGGTTGATGTTTTACTTTCTGAGGGCATATGCTCTTCCAGATCTCACATATGTGAGTGGAAGAATGGCCCAGATGACTCAATTTATATCATAATATTATTTTATGCAGGTTGATATCAGATGGTATGATTGTTGTTTAGACTGTATGTCTATGGACACTAGTTATTTGCTACTGTGGTGGATGTGATCCACTGATAATGACTATGTGTCATTGGTTAGTAGCCGTGTGCTACTAGGAGTGGTTGTGTACCACTGGGTAGTAGTTGTGTACTACTATGGATAGACACAATTGCGTTCTATTGGATGGCATTTTTTTGATTGCCATGGAGACTAACACTAGTGTTGGAGATGATTACAAGCTAGATGGATAGTCAGTATGCTGATGGACATGCATTCTCCCTATGGAAAATGGTCCAGGACAATCATTCTTCTAGGACGTATGTCTATATTAGAAGAATAGTCATTGTAGACCATGGCGTGGATTTTAGCATCTATTGGAACAATTATTTATCTAGGACATATGTCCATATTAGAAGAATGATTCTTGTATCACTCTGTATCGTGAGTGACTTATTCAACATCATGTCCGATTACTTAGATGGAGTATGGCTTCGAAGAGTTGATGCAATTGATGCTATCAAATGATATTGATAGTGATGATGGTGCTCATGATTTGACCATGAGATAGTTTGTGTGGCTATGATGATGCTACCGGTTGAATGGTCTGTTTGTGCTCAAGACCATTGCCTTTAATACCTCCCTAGCTAGGAGGGAGTGTTGATATTATGGTAGCCGTGGGATATATTAACCTCTACATGTAACCCCGACGAGACTAGAATATTCTGGGAAGCAAGAGAAACCCTAAAACGTTGGATAATAACCCTAGGAGACAAGTCAACTCAAGAGAATATTGATTATTGAGTTATTATCCTCCAGAAGTAGAAGTCCGCCCAGTTAGGTCACCTGGAGGACTATAAATAAGAGGATGCTAGAGCTCATTTGTCACACTCTATCTCACAACTGCATAAGACCAACGATGTGCAAGTCTGGAGAGGAGTTGTAGCTACAGCTGCTGCAACTGGTATTTCGGTTTTGGCTTGGACTTCCTCTTTGGTCATGGTTTGGAATTTTTGCCTGGTACTCTAGCTCTAGAGAGAGGTACGCTACCTTAGTTGGCTATTGGTTCTAGGGTTTTCTTTCGAAATTATTCTCTCTGTCAAGGTCAAGGTGCTCGGGGGTGGCCTTTGTGCCTATGGTTGGGTGACAATATTGCTATATTGTCTATGGTGAAATGAGCACACCTATTATTCTAACACTTTGAACCAAGGGATGAAAAATTTAAGGCATATAAAGTGCTTCAATTGCATTGAGAATGACCACTATGCTTCCTAGTGTCTTGAGAAGAAGGGGAAGGATAAATAGTGGCAATGGAAGCAGTTTGGTAGGAGTGGAGAAGTTTCCACAGGAGTAGATGAGCATGTATACAGATTGGAGACAACCTTCTCCATGGTGTCACGCCTTTCCATTAACACCGATTTTAGTGTTAGGTGGTTTGTGCATAGTGGAGTTTTGGTGCATAATAGTGACGATCTATGTGAGCTTTGGCATAGAGGATTAGGTCACTTGCATTATGGAGCTTTGCCTCTTTTGTAGGACATGGTGGTGGCACTACTAGATTTCAAGGTAGAGAGAACATTACTATGTAAGGATGTGCAGATGACAAGCACACCAAGACTACTTTCCCAAGAAATAATCACATATTGAGAGGGATTCTTGATTTGGTACATTTATATGTATGTGGACCCATGTCCTCAACTTTGTTGAGAGGTAATATCTATTACATTTATTTTATAGACGATTCTTCTAGGAAAACCCAAATTTATTTTATGAAGATCAATGATGAAGTTTTTAGTAGGTTCCAAGAGTTCAAGGCTCTCGTGGAGAATTAGAGAGGTAGGAAGATGAAGGCATTTATATCTAATATTGGAGGAGAGTACACCTCCAAGGAGTTTAATTCCTTTTACATAGAAGCTGGGATCAAGAGGGATTTCATAGTGCCTAACAACCTGTAGTAGACTGGGGTTGTTAAAAGAAAGAACATGGCCAATCTTGAGACAACCAAGGCTATGGTTATGAGGCCTAGATTTTCCCATGTTCCATTAGACAGAATCTTGCAGTGCAATTGTGTACATCTTGAACAAACGTCCTTTTAGGGTATTAAAAGACAAAACACCAAAGAAAGTTGTCATGGGTGAGAAACCCCATGTATCATGATTTTGTATTTTTGGTTGTCCTATATATATTCATATTCTAGAGGAGAAAATAACTAAATTGAATCCCTCTAGTGTGAAGGGTGTTTTTGTTGGATGCAATGAGTCCTTCAAGCCCACAAAGTCTACATTCTGTCACATTGGAAGATAGTAGTGAGCCAAGATGTGAAGTTTGATGAGGATGCATGGTCCCCAAGGTATCATGAACCTCTAGAAGAGGTTGAAGAGGGAGAAACACATGTTGTCCCAAATGCTAATTCACATAAATAAGATATTTTAGAATCAAATCAGCAAGGATTTAGAGGTGGAATTCACACTTCCATACCTTCTAGTTCAACCATGAAGTCTAGGTGGCCTACCCAGACATTTCAGGAGGTAGAGGAGCAAGTTGGAGCTCCAAAGATGTCTTTTGGGTAAGTCATCCTCCAAACAATTATTTGAATTATGGTGCATTAATGTCTTCCATCATTGATGTAGAGCCTTCTTGCTATGAGGAGGCAACAACATGTGAGTAAGTATGGTAGGATGCCATGGTGGAGTATAACTTCATGAAGAATGATATTTGGGAGATTGTATCAAGACTAGTGGGGAAGTCAATATTTATTCCAAGTGGTTGTACATGGTGAAGCATGTAGTAAATGGCGGTATAGAGAAGTACATGGCTTAGTTTGTTGTGAGAAGATCATCCCAGAGAGAGGGAGTTGACTATGAGGAGACCTTTGCTCTAGTTGCTACAGATACTTCAATTAGGGCCATCATGTCAAATGGATGTAAATACAATGTTCCTTCATGTTTTGATTGAGGAGGAAGTATACATCAATCAACAAAGAGGATTTGAGGTGCATGGGTGAGAGACCCATGTATGTACACTTAAGAAGGCCCTTTATGGACTAAAATATGCACCACGTCCTTGGTTCTCAATGATTGGTGAGTACTTGATAAGTTTGGGCTTCACCAAAACTATTGCATATCCCAGTGTTTATTATTTATTTGATAGATTTTATTTGTTTTCTTTGGTCCTATAGGTAAATTACTTGATACTTAGAGGTTGTTTTGAGATGATCATAGCATGGTGCAAGACATAGTTGGCAAGTGAGTTCAACATGAAGGACATTGACCTTATGCACTATTTCTCGGGTTTAGAAGCTTAACAAAGTTTAGGTGAGGTCTTTCTCAGACAAGGTAAGTATATAGTCAAGATTTTGGAGAGATTTTAGATGATGGATTGTAATCCCATGGCCACTTTGATGATATCAAATTTGAAGTTATCAATAGATTCAAATTTAGATTTGGTTGATCCATATGTGTAGGCAGTTGATAATTTCCCTTGTGTATTTGGTGAATACTAGAGTTGATATTTGTTTTGTAGTAAACACTTTGAGTTAGTGTATGATTGAGCCATGGATGATACATTGGGTCATTGAAAAACATGTGCTCTGATACTTGAGTGGCAAAATACATTATGGTATGAGGTATGTTGGAGATGGTGAGTTGACGTGGCATGGTTTTGTGGATTCTAACAGGGCAAGAGATGCAAGGGGAAGAAATAATACTTCAAGGTTTTGTTTAAGTTTGGGTTCAGGTATGATATCTTGGTTCAACAAGAAGTAGATAGCATTGGAACATAGTTTGGTAGAAAAAAAATACATGGCAACCAACTATGATAGTTGTGAAATTATCTGGGTTCACAAGTTGACTGATTAGATGTTGGAGCCTACTGTGATATATTGTAGCAATAAGAGTTGTATCAAGCTCTAAGAAACCAATGTTTCATAATCACTCCAAGCACATAAACATATGATACCATCTCCTAAGGGAGAAAATTTAGAAGGGTGTCGTGATATTAGAGTATGTTCACTTAGATTTTCATAGGTTGCAATATTTTAACAAAGCCCATGGCAAAGAGAAGTTTGAGATGTGCAACGAGACACTAGGTTTGGTGGAGACCGCTTTCCTTGCAAGGAGGGATTGTTATATTTTGTACATGTTGCCGAGCTAGCGATTCTCCCAATGATGGCGCAATAGAGAAGATCGTAGAGATGACACCTTTATCATTTCCTTACAATAGTGATGAACATGTTGAATGAGGGTACATGTGAAGTGATATAGACTAATTTTTGTTAGAAGGTGCAAGCATGTTGAAGGCATGCATACACTACCTTTAGTTAATTCTAGCTTAAATGATGTTTTAGATTCAGTAGTTCCAGTTTTAGATAGGGTTTTCCTATTTTTGAAGTTTTCTTTTGTTAGTCTCAACATGCATGATCTATCAATGTTAGTAGGAGGGTGGAAATCCCTAAATAGTGGGGGTGCTCATGCATGCTAGGTTTCTAGTTTAGGTAGAGGGTGCAAATCTCAAGGAGGCAATGCATGCTCTAGTTCATCTTACAATTGAGGTGCTCTTCACGTAGCACACTTATCCATGCGAGGAGGGTGCATTGAATGATGTGACTAGGGTTAGGGTTTGGTTGAGTCACCTTGGGCACTTCATGCATGTCACCAAATACATTGTGTCTTCCCTCTTCTTCCTATCCTATAAAGGAGATGCAAGGCACACAAATGGTTTGGTTGGAGAGTTTTTGGTTTTGAGCTATTGTAGTGTAGTTCTTATTTCAATATTAAATAGAAGATATATGTGATTGCGAGTCTAGATCCATGTATGGGTGTTCAAATTCCCAATATTATGTATTTGTAGATTAACATATTCATTAGTTGTTGTTTTGTTTGGAGATTTAAGCTTTTAAGCTATGTAGGTTTAGGGAAATCTCATCAAGTGCATAATCTACTTACCATGGTCTGATAATTAACATTTGGATGAGAATAGGAAGTTTTAAATGTAGTGAGTAGAAATTGAACTAATTTTTTTATGGTTCCACATCACTCTGAAGTCTAGGTTTGATTTAATTGCCTTATTGTATTGTTTGTATTGTTTGAGTACTATATCCTCAAATGCAACTTGTACAATATCTTATGACAACTGAGATAACAACTTGATGCCATGGATAGCATAGTTCACATGCCCTACTTGATACTTTGAAGAAAAATGAACACAAGAAACGTTAAGCATGTCAATTCAAGAAAAAATACTTTGTTATGATGTTAAATTGGCATATAAATGCACTAAGAAGTATGCTTCCTACATAACAACTAAATAAGTTATTTTTTCACTCTTTTTGATCTTGAGAATTGCAAGAGTAATTATGAACATCTCTTAATCTTTTCGTGAGGAAAGTAACTTGCAAGAATTAAAATGTGCAATATAACTTTTTGCAACATGAAAAAAACGAAATAGTGATTTGTGCCTTTTGTAGTGTTTTTCCTGTGAATGTGTAGAGGTTAAATGTTTAGTGATATCAATTCAATAAAATGGATCTTGCACTAGGGGAGGGATGATAGAGTGGGGCCCAATAATGGAGATAGAAATGAGCGCTCAACCTCCAAAAACTCAACATAGATAACATTAACAAATTCACATAACACGACTATTTAAACTAACAAAATGTACCCAAAAGTAGTTCCAAATTAGCCCATAGATTAATTGGGAACACAACTTTTAAGAAATGTCTTAAAGTGTACCGGGGTACAATGCTAACAACACTATCATAAAGAACATCATGTCCATTACCCAAGTTCAAATACTAACCATTCCACATTCTCTACATCTGTCACCAATCTTGATGTACACACATTCTAACATAACTAATTGAGATTGATTGTTAGAGAATGTGTGCACTAAATGGCACTTTACTATGACTAACATCCTGATTTGTTAATAGATGAAAAAATGCCATTTCCCACCTACACAAGAGTTCAAAAAAAGTGTTTAGCCTCACCCTTATTAGTGTTCGTCAACCCATCATCATGTGTGTAATAAATAATGCATATTTTGCATTCAGTTCTTTTTAATTTATATTTTAGTCATGACGAGAGGTAATGATGTTGCTTGTATAAGGACACAAATACCAATGACAAAGGGTGTTCATCTACAACACTCTACCTCAAATGAGGAGCCAAGTTAGGGAAAAGTTGAAGAGAAAAATCATGCAAACACCGAAGGTATTTCTCCTCCATCAATTACAGAGTAAGGTGCAAGTTCAAGAAGATATGTGTTATAAAACATGGACAAAAGGTTACATGATGAAGGGAATTGACAATGTTAAATTCAATGGATACTCTATAAGAGAAACTATGAGAAAACATGAAATTGCACCAACATTATTGCATTATTTGGTAAATGGTTTCACACATATAACAAGAAAATGCATGGTATGAAACCACCGTAGGAAGAAATGGTTCAATGGTATAAGGAGATCATTGAAATGGGCCATGGCTTGGATTTGATACAACTAAAGGCCAACATTGATCAAATCTTTCGGTGACGACCAAATCCATTCAAAGATGGTTTACCTTGCAAATCATTGTGGGAATGATTCAAGAAAAAATGTCCAAAGCTTGTATTATGAACAATGGAGGGCCTAGACAAAGAGAATTATGCTTTAGACAGAGAGAATTATGCCCTACAAAGACATTTGAATTCTATGACATTCTGTCCAAGGCATACAAATACAATTCATATGGTCCTCACAAAATATGGGACTATGACAACACTAGGTTGCAAGATGGAAGGATTTGTGGCATGCACGTAATTTCCAAAAAGGGAGCAATGATGTTCACAAAATGTTCCCTAAGAGTAGAGAGTGGATAACAATATTTTTTTGTGTAAATGCAATTGGTTTATTAATATCTGGGTTCTATTTGTTCAATGTGAAAAAAACCCTAGGAAGAACTACATCAAGAATCTTGAGTCATGAGAATGCATCTATGCATTCAAATGCATAGATGATTAAAGAATTGTCTATGAATTGACTTTACCATTTTGTTGCTTTTGTACTCTGAGGTGTCTCTCCTACTAACAAACATTTATTGAAATTTGATGGCGATGGTAGCCACATAGATTTCTAAATTGTGGAGGAGGCAAACACGATATGCATAAACTTGTTGTTGTCCCCCCCCACACTACTCACGTTGCAATTCCTTGATGTGAGTGTGTTTGGTACTTTTAAGACTTACTCTAGGGTTGAGAGAGAAAATTGGATGGATAAGAACCCAAGGTAGATGTAAAAAGGTTTGAATTCATTGAACTTGCTAGTATATGATTCAAAGGGATCTTACATCCTTCAATATTAAGGCTTATTTAGCCGGACTGGAATTTGGCCACTCAATATGATGCGCTTTCTAATCACATTAGTTGTAGCCAAAATTTTGAAATACAGGTGAACAAGATGCAAATGTTGTGGTAAACTTGGGCCTCTCTCAAGGAAATTATAGACCATTAGGTGATGACAATGAACATGGGAGTGCTATTTAAGAAGATGAGAATGCAATTTAGTCGAATATGGGGGTGTTGCATCAAATTCACCACATATAATGGATGACATTGCTAATTATAACAACATAACTAAAATGAGCATGATTACAGGTGGTCAATTGACAGAAGCAACAATAAGCAAATGACATTACCAAACCAAGTGAACTTTCTTGATTGGTTCACAAAAGATATGATGAATATGAATCAAAATATCAATACCAACACTAATGTAGAAATCCTTTATATGCCTTTGTTCTTTGCAAATATGAACAAATTGAAGAACATAATGGAGTTGGAGGTGATGAAGCACTAAATGGAGAAGACAACGAGAAGGAATACAATGTCTAGAGGAACCTTAGAATCAACCAAGTAATGGTCCATTATTGTCACAATTCCTAAGGCCATTAGTGGAGAGAATGATACAAAAATCCATGAAAGAATCAAAATATTTTCTTGGATTAAATTAGAGTTCCTTAAGACTAAATTTAGAAGATCACATCCTACTATTGGTTGAGGTAGAGGCAAAAGAAAAAAAAACATTCTTGGAATTAGAGCAAAAGAAGAATGATATTTGCAAAGGAGAATAACAATAATGTTTGTTTTTTTATAACCTAGAGGAATTGGTAGTTGGCTGAGATTACTTGGGCGAGGCCCAGGTTCAAATATGGTTGGCTTCCATTATAACCCTTAGGCTAGTGCCAACATCCCACAAGCCAATGCCTAGCATGAAACTTATGACTTAGCAAGGGATGAGATGTTTGGAGACACACCCTCAAGGGGGGTCCCACTCCTAGGGGCATCTACCCTTCTAGCCTTATCACAATGTGCCAAAGTATTGTCGGCTATTTGAACCTGGGTGGTAGAGTGTGAGAGCTACCTCCCAACCATTCTAGCAAACCACCTCAACTAGAGCAATAAGGTTTGTTATAATGGACACTAAAAAATAAGAAATGCCTCAAAAGTAAAGGGAAAGGAAAGCAAAAGAGCAACAAAAACTGTTTTCAAGACAAGAAAAAGAACAAAGGAAGGAGCTAGAAAAACTTTGAAAGGAGTAGGAGAGGAGGGAGGAGCTTGAAAAAATTAGAAGGTTGAGAAATTTGATGGATCAAATCACAGAGAATATAGAGTTCTTCCAAGATTGAATAAACATTCAAAGTCTTAACTTTCACACATGTTGTAGCACTTCCCACCCTTCCTGCTAGTTCATGGGCCATTGTCACATATTGTTTTGCAACACCTCCAATTCTTCCTAGGATATTGCACAAATGTTAGAACTATTCTTTTCCATTGTAATTATGGATGCAAGAAAACATAAGAGACTCAATCTACTCAACTAATGGTAATGGTTATACTCGATGTTCCAACTAATTAAGAAGTTTTCAATTAGCCTAGCCACATGTAATGTGGATTTTGTTGATTAGGCAAATTTAATGTTTAATTCAAAGTTTTCCTTAATTTAAACTTAATTTTATGTGATGATGCATTTTTCATATTCACTTTGTTGAAGAATATTGATATCATAGTGACAATTAACTTTCTTGAAGAATATTGATATCA
Organism: Picea glauca; assembly: GCA_000966675.3. Classification (NCBI taxonomy): domain Eukaryota; kingdom Viridiplantae; phylum Streptophyta; class Pinopsida; order Pinales; family Pinaceae; genus Picea; species Picea glauca. The sequence continues at coordinate 263,412 of JZKD02S1736336.1, read as the reverse complement.
TAGTTACAATTAATTTAGAGAGAATTTTATTTCTCATATGTTCTTGAAATCATAATAATGATTTGATTGACTATAAAATTTTCATAAACAAATAAAATGAAAATTAATGTCTTTTGCACATAATATATTTACTATATAAATATTGATATCATAGTTACAATTAATTTAGAGAGAATTTTATTTCTATGTTATTGGAATCATAATAATGATTTAATTGACTATAAAATTTTCATAAATAGAATGAAAACTAATGTCTTTTACACATAATATATTTACTATACATAATTATAGTTGAAAGCACTTGGTAACCATCCCTATTAAAAGAAAGAATTGAATACAAATCTCAAAGTATCCTAAAGAAAGAATTGGATACAAATCTCAAAATATATGTAGGAAAATAATTGAAGTTTAAATGGAAGTGAGCATAAGTTTTGTTTTTATACAAATTGGATACATATTATAAACCAGAAGAAGATATAATAAGCCCATAAGTTATGATTTATTTTGACTTGGAAAAACATAGGGTTAATGATTACTTACCCACCTTCTCATCATAATTTTAAATATATACATCAATTAAAGATTAGCATGGTTGTGAATAAGATAGATAGTTTGCAAAAATTCTGGTTAAGATCTATGTAAGATTTCCTTAAGATATTTTCGAACATTAAACCAAATTTTGTTTTTTCATAATGAGTTTTTTAAAATATTTTGTTTTTCTTAATTTTTTTTTTCAATTTTTTATTAATTTATTATATTGGTTACTCAATGTTAAAATGATTATTTTTCAATTTAAATATATGGATGTTTATAAAAAAATTAAACTTTTGATAAAATGATTTTACCTTATTTTATATATGGATGGTCTTTTTTTTTATGGGACATACGGAGTGGAGGAGTATCAATAGATGTATAAATATATATGCATATATATATATACAGATATATATTTATACATTTAGAAATGGTGTAATAATCACCAACAATGCTTTTTAAATTACACTAAAAAGGCCTTTTTTGGCTCATAACAGCCCTCGGTCCATTAAGCACCTAAAAGATATGTCATAATAACAATAAACACCTGCCTCAGATCGACTCCCATATCATAGTCGCTCCAGTCATAAACTAGAAAAGAAGGGAAGAACCGAGTTGAGATATCTCTCTCGGAAGTTCACTAATTCCTACTGGCAGGTTTCTTCTTATTAATGTTCCATTCGGAAAGGGGAGAACTCAATGATCATTCGTTCACCGGAACCAGAAGTCAAGGTCGTAGTAGAGAGGGATCCTGTCAAAACCTCTT
>JZKD02S1736336.1:206367-239637 GCA_000966675.3 Picea glauca | reverse complement strand
GCTCAAGTCCACAACGGAAGAAGGAGAAGGTTAAACAAGTCTGGATGCCAAAAACTCATTGCACGTTTTGCAACAAGAGTGGACATCAAAAGGCGAGTTGTTGGAAGCTTAATCCGGAGCTTCGTCCAAAGAAGGGCAAGAGGATTTTGCATGTACCCACGAAGGAGGAAGGATTACCCGCGAAGCAAGAAGAACACCGTGAAGGAAATAAACCAGTCACTTGGTTCTGCCAGAAGTGGATGTCTCAACTTCATTGTATTTTGCTTCCATTAATGTAATCAGATCCAAAGCAAGCCGGGTGGCCTATCCCGAGCTTGTTGAGTGGTCAGTAACCTTTTGGGGACCAAAAGGTCTTATTGTGGGGAGGTGTGATCTGAAATCAGATTCAGAAGCCTGTCAGGGCTTGAAAAATGCTCAAAAATGAAAGTGCTCAGAATCCGACGAAACCAACACCATTGCGTCCGTCTTGTCTTCCTGATTTCGGTGGTATATTTACTTTGTCAAACAGAGTCCGTATGAAGAAGATATCGCATTCTGTCCGCCAAGACAAACATGCAAAATTTTGGATGCTGACTGTACCTGTCCATACAGTCCGTACAAGACACGTGTCAGTCCATACAAGACATGTGGCGGCTCCAGGGAGTGCCACATGTCAGGCTGATTTGACATTTTTGGCATGCAGTTGGACCAATCCTGAAGTGACACATGTCACCACTGGAAGGGTGACATGTGGCACGAGATGACGTCAGCATCCTGCGACAGATGACGTGGCACATATGACTGGGATGTACGACGCAATGACGTGGCAGGTGACGTGGGTGAATCAGCGATGGACACATGGCATCTTCTGGTTGGATGACGTGAATGAATCATCGATCGACACGTGGCATGCATCGATTGGACGTGAGGGTGCCACGTGGCCCAATCACGGGCTGCCACGTGGGACCTCGGGTTTAGCCAATGAGGGCTATGTTAAAAGTTTTTGGGGCCCGGGGGATTCGAACCCCGGACCTCCTCCGCACTGCGCCTTCGTGTAAATCCTCCGACCACTGGACCACCGTATGATTCTTATTATGTAATTGGCAAAGTTTATATTTATGTTGATGTAATGTTTATGGTGGCGGGGGGTCGGGCCGGGGCTTAGCCCCGACCCCCGGTTATATGCAATGTATATGAACCGCGATTGTATGTTATATAATGTGCCTGTGTACATGTATGTGGCGCGTGGTTTACATAGCAGCGGTTGTATTAAATCATAATATGACCATAACTTTTGGCGCGTGGAGTTTGTTTAAACCCACGATTTTAATATGTATTAACCAAACGATTATTATAACCATTACCATATGTTATGCACGCGGTTACCATAGTTTACGGTTGGCACGGTTAACCATTAGCCCGTGGCCCTATGGGCAGTCACCATATGACCAATGATGGAGCGAATGGGGTGGCCCGCGCTAGCGTGTGGCCACATGGTGTTCATGTGACCAATATAAAGGAGCGCACGCCCAGGAGAAGGGGCTAAAGCCCGTTTTTAAACCAATTATATAGTTAAAAGTGGGTTTTTTAACCACTTTTGGTTAATTTTAAATGTAATTAATCTATTTTTAATGTAATTGGGAGTTATTGGGTGGTTTTTGAGCCTAACTTCTTGGAGGAAGTTGGAGATGGGCAACTAACTTCCCCACTATTTAACCAAGGCCATTTTGAGGCCAAGGGGACAGCTTTTGGACGGTTTTTGGAGAGCAGAGATGCTGAGGCAAAGCCAAGTCAAAGCCAGTTTGAGGCAGGGACGCTGTTGAGGAGGAGATGCTGTCGGGTGATTTCTGAGAGCTTCAGACATCCGTTTCAGGTGCCGTCTTTTGTGCAAGATTCTAGAGATCTGGGCGAACATGACCAGATCAGTCTGGAAGCCATTCGACATTGTAATGATGTACCATTAAGCTTTTGAAAAGAAATAAAGAAGCCTCCCCAATAGAGAAAAGGCCCGGAGACGTAGGCAAAGTTGTGACGAACTCCGTTATCAACCTGTGCATTATAGTTTGCTGTTTTTCATTGCATTTCAGATCTGCAATTATGTTAATGGCTATATAATTCCTTTTCTTTTCTCGTTCTTTCATTAAGTTTCCCAATGGTTAACTAATGCATGCAAATAAAACTCAACCATAAGTCATTCGAAAAATCCTGACGGATCATTCTCCAATACATATATCTCCACAGATGAGTAGATAAACAAACATTTTGGTAAAGCCTCTGTCCAAGATGAAAGAGTTTGCGTACTCAAGATGGAGCTCGTGGAGACGACTTCCTTATTGAAAGAGGAAGAGATGACTCCCAGGTTGGGAGGGAGCACAGATGTGTTATTGACTTATGGACAGTCATTTTTTAGTTCGAAAAATGGTCCAAGATGAACAGTTCCTTTCTAGTTCGGAAAGTGGTTTGAGATTTCTGACAGACATGCATTTTCCAGTTCGGAAAGTGGTTTGAGATTTCTAACGGAAATGCATTTTCCAGTTTGGAAAATGGTCCAGATCGAACGGTCATTTTCGTAATGAAAATGGTTCGATGAATTGCTGATGTACCATAGACAATGATTTCCCATTGTGATTAACATGGGGAATGGTCTAGGACAATATCTCTTCTTGAAGATCACTTTTATTAGTGGTCAAGAAGACTAGTCTGCCTCGCTGGACAATCATTCTCTTGAAGCTCACAGTTGTGAGAAGTTTCGAAGAATGGCCCGTTTAGGAGGTTGGTGCAGGACAATCATTTCCTTAGGAAATGGTCCGGACAGTCATTCCCTAGGGCAGATTCATTCTCTCCAGGTTTCACTTTGTTTAGTGCTGGAAGAATGGTCTAGATAGGTGAATGGTCCAGGTTCAACAATCAAGGACATACATTCCCTAGGGAAAATTCATTCTATTCAGGTTGCACTTTGTTTAGTGTTGGAGGAATGGCCCAAATAGGGAATGGTCCAGGCTCATAAATTGGGACAATTATTCTTCCTTTCTTGAGAAGAATAGTCCAGATACCTAATCATCAATTTTTTACCTTCTGAGGGCAGATGCTCTTCCAGATCTCACAGATGTGAGTGGAAGAATGGCCCAGATGATTCAGTTTATATTATAATAATTTTTTTTTGTGCAGGTTGATATCAGATGATATGATTGTTATGGAGACTATATGTTTCCAGACAATATATGTATACTACTATGGTGGATGTTTTCCACTGATTGTGACTATATGTCACTGATCAAGTATCTGTGTGCTACTTGGTGTGGTGGTGTACCACTGGATAGTAGTTGTGTACTACTATGGATAGACACAATTGTGTTCTATTGAATGACATTGTTCCGATTTCCTTGAAGACTATTAGTAGTGTTGGAAAATGTTTATCAGCTAGATGGATGATCAATGGACAGAGATTTCCTAGACGGAAAATGGTCTAGGACATTTATTCTTCCAGGACATATGTCCATATTAGAAGAATGGTTCTTGTGTCACTCTGTGGAGTGAGTGACTTATCCAACATTATGTCTGATTACTCAGATGGAGTATGGTTTCGAGAGATGATGCAGCTGATGACACTGATAGTGTTGATGGTGCTCATGATCTAGTCATGAGATAGTCTATATGACTATGTTGATGCTATCGGGTGAATGGTATGTTTGTGCTCAAGACCATTACCTTCAATACCTCCCTAGTTAGGAGGGAGTGTTGATATTATGGTAGCTGCGGGAGGTATTTACCTCCATGTGTAAACCTGACGAGAATAGAATATTCTGGGAAGCAAGAAGAAACCCTAATTAGTTGGCTAATAACCCTAGAAGACAAGTCAACTCAAGAGGATAACTTGTATTAGGTTATTAGCCTCCAAGAGAAGAAGTCGGCTAAAGGAAATATTATATACTAAGTAAATAGTCACCCATAATGAGAAATCGGCCTAAGCAGTTTTCAAAATTTAGTATAAATATAGGAGGCCAATCTTCACTTTGGCAGGCATTTTTAGAACTACAGAAGCAACACTTGTGCACACTGCAGTTGGCCAGTTTGTGCACAAGTTTGGAGGAGAGCTTTCGTTGCAGCTGCTACAGCTAGAAAATTTCAGTTTTGGCTTGGATTATCTCTTGGTTATTGTTTGGAATCTCTAATAAGATATTGTTTGGTGCACCATCCTTGGAGAGAGAGGTGCACTATCTTGTTTGGCTATGTAGCCTAAGGTTTTCTTCCAGAATGATTCTCTGTCAAGGTTAAGGTGCTTGGGGGTGGCTTCAGCCTATGGTTGGGTGACAATAGTGATATTGTCTATGGTTAAATGATCACATCCATTATATTCTAATAGTAATAACTTTGAGGGAAGCTATAGTGATGGTTGCAAGAGACGACATATTAGATGATCTCCAGTTTGAGACATGGAGCAGACTATCCAGATAAGAAGTTGTATACACAACCTTATACATCCATGTACCAAAGAAGAAGAAGATGAAGAAGGGAACTTTTGCTATATACATAGTATCTCATATGGAGATTGATTGTAAGGAGCATAAGGCTCCAAATATGTTTGAACAAATCCCTCTAGTGTAGTTGATCACTCTTCAGATCATCAAGAAGAGTTAGTAGATCCATAAGGGCCTACCCATAATCGTTGCAGTAACCAAGAAGAGACCAATGTGGTCCCATGAAACTTTGCAGGATGCAAAATTGACGAGCCATATCATGAGGAACAGATGGCTCCACCAGTGGTGGGGTGTTAGGGACCTAACCCCTTACATAGGTAGAACAATGTATTCCGATGTAATAAAGGTCAATATTAATAAGGCCTTGCAATAAGGTAGAATAAATCGAATGTAAGAAGACCTAATAGAAGATTTCACTTCTAGAAGGATCTTCCTCTAGATGGTTCTCTTGATAGACATATTTAGTATAAATAGGAGTCAAGGGTATGATAAACCTAGCTTGGATATTATTGTAATAGAGCTCTTCTTGACTGGAGGTTTCCCCCTCGAATAGGCCCGTGAACATTGATCTTAGTAATCGAAGTTATCTTTCTGGTGTTATTCTATTATCATTTTAGTATTATTGTGGTGTTATTCTGGTTATATTGTTGTTCATCTTCCATTTCTAGCATTTTATTTATGTTCTGCATACTTTTTATATTTGGAATATTACAAGTGGTATTAGAGCACTTTCCTTGGCAAAAAATTGTGGGTTAAATTTTTTTTCAGGGTAGAGACGTATTCCAACATCTTTAAGCCATAGAGTTCTGTTGTTACGTGCATAAAACCGTGGTTGAGGGATTCACACATGCAAGAAATACAAGTGGTTCTTAAGCGCACATCTGTTGGCCACCCTTGTAACCCCTGTTGGTACCCCTTCGAGTGGTAGTGCATCAGACAACACCTGTGTACGGATCAACCTATATTTCATGAAGCTCTCTTTAGATAAACCGATCGGCTGCATGACTGCTATAGTGCCATCGAGAACAACACTCGGGAAGATACTCTCTAGTTCCTGGGTAGTCAGGTAGTACGGATAAGGGCATAGTCTAGCCTCCTTAGTTATTGCCCTGAGATATTGGGCCGAGTACTACTGTTGGATCCCACACGTATATTAGAGAGCTATAGCACAGGGCAAAGCCTTGTCTGTAGAACCCTTGAATACCTAACCCTTGGGGATGAAAACAAAAAAATTAAAACAAACAAGATCTATTGCGACACAACTGTGTTCAGGTTGCCAAATCACTACACATTCCTTCCCGATTAAGAATTTGGGCATTTCATCACTGTAGAATTCTTCAGACCGGAGTATAACTCTGTAGGTGTAAAAAAAAAGTCTGGAAATTTTTGCACCATTATTTGAGACCTATTCCATTAGATTCATCTCTTCGCCCTTATCACATTCATACATATCATTTTTCAGCAAAAGTTTTGACCCCACCTGCCCCGTTTCGGTTCCCTCATCATCATGGCCCATACCCGTAGCCAAGACTTGAAAGCTTGCTTCAATACCTTTCAATATAGTTTCACAGAGACCCAACAAGAAGTGAAACATCTTAGTTCCAATGTTGCCACCATCAATTCAACCATGCAGTCCTCCATTGCCGCCTCAATTGAGGAACTCAAACAAGACATGACTACCCATCTTGAATTTGTCGTTTCGATGATCTGCACCAAGCTGCATATCCCTGCAAATAACCCTTTATCTGACCCACCCCCACATACCAAAGCTGAAACTTCCTCTCATTCCCATAATTTTCAGCCCCATCACTTTCAACGTGACCTACGCCTTTTGTGGGTGGATGAGACCAAATTTGATGGCTCAGATCCCACTGGTTGGGTAACCCAAATGGAACATTATTTCTCTTTATATGACATTACAGATGACTTGGCCAAACTCAGGTATGGTGTTATCCATATAGATCAATAACGTGGGCAATGGTTGCAATGGAGAAAAAATTCCCGTCAAGGGTATATTGCTTGGACACACTTTGTGGAAGAGCTTTATGAACGACTTGACACTGACACCAACCATTTAGGATGTTTGACAAAGTTGAAACAATCCAGAACAATGGAAGACTTTATAGCTTCTTTTGAGCGCCTGGCTTTTCGGACAAAGGACATGTCTGATGCCTTTTTCTGAGAATGTTTTATCAGTGGCCTCAAGGATGAGATTTGTGCCCATGTCCTCATGGCTTGTCCTCAGAGTTGGGTGGAGACTACTAAAAGAGATAAAGAAGCACAACATGTTGTATCTTCTCAAAACCCGAAACCTTCTTTTATTCCTCACACTAAACTAGTAAATCCCACTACTCCCTCTGCTCCACTAAAGATCCAAAAATTGACCAAAGCTGAAATGGATGAATGCCAACTCAAAGGCCTTTGTTATAATTGTGATGAAAAATATTTTCCGGGCCACAAGTGTAAGGAACAAAATATTTTTATGGCCATCTCCGAGGATTTTTTGAAAGAGGATGTTGAAACTCCTCTTGTGTCTGAGTCACCTGAAACCACAGACATAACCCCTCCCTCAGACGCTCCCGAAGTAGAACCAGTCATTTCCCTAAATTCTCTCACTGGTTTCTCTCTCCCCAAACCCTCAAGCTAATTGGTTACATCAATCATAGGAAGGTCATCATTTTGGTTGATAGTGGAAAGACCCATAATTTTAATCTTCATTGCCCAAGAAACTCATTATTATATCCATGCAGTTAATAATTTCCAAATCATGATTGCTAATGGCGGCTCCATGAAATGTGGAGGGCATTGTGAAAATGTGAGTCTCCAAATTGGTGACTACCACCTGAAATCTCATATGTTTGCTATCGACATGGGTGGTTGTGACATTATGTTGGGTGCAGACTGGCTAAGGACTTTGGGTCCCATTCTCATGGATTATAAGGAATTAACCATGCAATTCGACCAGGAGGGCCAAAAATATAAGTTCCAAGGCATCACCCCCAGTTCACCGGAGATCATTAGTTCCCATCGCATGGAAAATCTTCTTAAAAAAGGTCATTCTGGCGTTATTGCCCAACTCCATGCCATACAGGCAACTGAGACACCCTCTGTGCCGCAAGACCTCCAATCCATCCTCTCTAAACATCAAGTGGTATTTTCCACTCCCCAGGGACTCCTGCCTTCCCGTGGTGTTCATGATCATTCCATTCCCCTTATACCAAGAATCCTCCCTCCCAATATTCGTCCCTATTGTCACCCCTTTTCCCCAAAAAATGAAATTGAGAAAATGGTTCAAGAACTAATCAATGCAGGCGTTATCTGCCCTAGTATGAGCCCCTACTTGTCTCCTATGGTCATGGTCCTAAAGAAAGAAGGTTCTTGGCGCATGTGTCCTAACTTCTGCGCCCTCAACAAACTCACCATTAAAGACAAATTTCCCATTCCTGTCATTGATGGCCTCTTGGATGAATTGAGTGGCGCCCAGTTCTTTACTAAACTTGATCTTTGTTCTGGCTACCGCCAGATCTATATGAAAGAGGTAGACATTCCTAAGACTACCTTTAGAACTCATGAGGGCCACTATGATTTTTTAGTCATGCCCTTTGGCTTGTGTAATTCCCCCTCCACCTTCCAAAGCGTCACGAATCATGTCTTTCGCCCCTTTCTCCGTCATTTTGTCTTAGTTTTCTTTGATGATATCCTCATCTATAGAAAAACTTGGACATACCACCTTGCTCATGTGGACCGAGTTCTCCATCTACTCTCTCAGCACCAACTTTTCCTAAAACAATCTAAATGTGCTTTTGGCAATTTAGAAGTCGAGTACTTGGGCCATTTTGTTGGCAAGAATGACGTCAGGGTGGATCCTAAAAAGATTGAAGCTATGCAAGATTGGCCTCACCCAAATACTCTCAAAATCTTGCGAGTATTTATGTGCCTAACCTGTTATTATCATAAGTTTGTTAATAATTATGGAAAGATTGCGGCACCTCTCATGACACTCAAAAATAATTATTTCACTTGGACCCCAGCAGCTGCTCAGGCTTTTCAAACCTTGAAGATGGCCATGTGCACCACTCCAGTCCCGACCCTTCCTGATTTCACAAAGACCTTTGTCCTGGAATGTGATGCTTCAGGGAAAGGTATTGGCACTATCCTTATGCAAGAGGGCCAACCTTTGGCCTTTACCAACAAACAACTGTCTGAATGAAATTTGGGAAAATCAATCTATGAAAAGGAAATGTTGGCTATTTTGCAAGCCGTTGATTTGTGGCACCCTTATCTATTGGGGCAATGCTTCCAAATTAAGACATACCATCAAAGCCTCAAGTATTTTTTGGAATAACGCATTTCCTCCCTAGAGCAACAAAAATGGGTGACTAAGCTATTTGGATATGATTATGAGATCATTTACAAGAAAGGCAAAGAAAATGTGGTGGCCGATGCACTTTCCCGAAAATATGAAGATGAAGGCTCCCTTTTTTCTCTCTCCTTCATTGTACCAGATTGGCTCTAAGCCATTCGCTAGGAATGGCTACATGATCCCAAAAGTTCACATCTGATACAACAATTGCAGTCCAATTCTCTAGTTTCCGCAAGGTACTCATGGCTCCATGATGAGCTTCGATACAAAGGCCGTTTGTATTTAAGTAAATAGTCAAAACTTAAATCCATAGTGCTTTATGAGCTTCATGCTACACCAAGAGATGGGCACTCCGGGTTTACCAAAACCTATGACAGGGTCAAACGTTCTTTTTTCTAGATGGTATGAAATAAGAAGTTCGTAATTTTGTGGCCAAATGTGATGCGTGTCAACTCAACAAGGGAGAAACAATCAAATCTTCGGGCACACTTCAACCGCTTCCGATTCCACCTGCTATTTGGAGGGATATCTCTATGGATTTTATTACAGGCTTACCTAAATCGGGTAATAAATCAATCGTCATGGTGGTAGTTGATCGCCTTTCCAGGTATGCTCATTTCTGTGCTTTTCAACACCCATTTACAACATCCACAGTGGCTCAAATTTTCATGGATCAGGTCTTCATGCTTCATGGCATGCCACATTCTATTGTTTCTGATCGCGACCCAACTTTCACCAACAATTTTTGGAAAAAACTATTCAAGCTACAAGGCACCCAATTGCATCTCAGCACAACTTATCATCCCCAGATGGATGGTCAAACTGAAGTTGTCAACAAGTGTTTGGAAACATATCTGAGGTGTTTTGCATCAAAAAATCAAAATCAGTGGGCTCAATGGTTACCCCTAGCGGAATGGTGGTACAACAATTCATACCATAAAACTACACGCATGACTCCTTTTGAAGCGGTCTATGGACAAAAGCCACCTTCAATTCTCTCATATTTACCAGTTGTCTCGAAGGTCTAAGCAGTTGACCAAACACTTACAGTTCGAGAGGCTATTCTCCATACCCTCAAAGAGAATTTGGTCATGGCTCAAAATCGAATGAAGCAAAAAGAAGATCAAGGTCGCTCTGAACATCAATTTACAGAAGGGGATCAAGTGTTTCTTTGACTACAACCAAAAGAAAAATTCCCTCAAGGACGACCATTGTCAGAAGCTGGCACCCAAATTTTATGGTCCTTATACAGTTCTCAAGCGTGTGGGACAGGTGGCCTATCAGTTAGCTTGGCCCAGTCATTCTAAGCTACATCCTGTTTTTCATGTTTCATGCTTGAAGAAAGTGATTGGAACTAAGTGCCAAACTCAAACCAACCTTCCCGAGTTGGACGAAGAAGGCTCCATTTGGCTACAACCACAAGCAGTTTTGCACCAGAGTGAGCGTCACCTGCGTCAGCGAACCATCAAGGAAGTGTTAGTCTAGTGGAAATATACAACTCCAGCAGATTCCACTTGGGAACCAACTACCATTCTGCAACAATTTCCACATCTCAAGCCTTGAGGACAAGGCTTTTTTTAAGGGGGCGGACATGTTAGGGACCTAACCCATTACGTAGGTAGACCAATGTATTCTGATGTAATAAAGGTCAATATTAATAAGGCCTTGCAATAAGGTAGAATAAATCGAATGTAAGAAGACCTAATAAAAGCTTCCACTTCTAGAAGGATCTTCCTCTAGATGGTTCTCTTGATAGACATATTTAGTATAAATAGGAGTCGAGGGTATGAGAACCCTAGCTTGGATATTATTGTAATAGGGATCTTCTCAACTGGAGGTTTCCCCCTCGAAGAGGCCCGTGAACATTTCTCTCAATAATCAAAGTGCTCTTTCTGGTGTTATTCTGTTATCATTTCAGTGTTATTGTGGTGTTATTATGGTTATATTGTTGTTCATCTGCCATTTCTAGCATTTTATTTCTTTTCTGCATACTTTTTATATCTGGAATATTACATGGGGCATGTGACCCCACTGAGTACCGACTCAGAGGGATTCAAGCTTCTGAGGGATAATAGAGACTCAAATACTTTCAGATTTATATGGAAGAGAGAGACGTCTTCCATGATTGACAGACAGGTGCCATGGGTTGAGAAGGCTAGATCAAAGCTTCAAAGGCTTTGATGAGATATGAGATCTTATGGGAATATTCCCTTTCTTCAGTAGACTTTTCTAAAGTGACCAAGGAGGAAGCCATTCAGAAGGACTGTGATATATATATTTTCCTTAGTTCCGAGACCAGAAGGGAAGTCAATGGTGACATCCAAGTTGATCTACAAGATCAAGCATGCTGCAAATAAATAGCCCAGAGATGTACATAGCCTGGTTTGTGTTAAGAGGATTCTCCCAACAAGAGGGAGAAGACTATGACGAGACACTTTCTCTAGTATATTGCTACCAATGAACATGTAGCAGATATGTTGACCAAGCCTCTATCAGGAACAATCTTGGAGTGGTCCAAATTTTTTTCTCTAGTAGTGAGAATTGATGTATTCCCCAGTAGCGGGAAGTGATGTGATTCCCAGTAGTGGGAGCTACTCCAACGTATGATGATATGCTACGCCAACGTAGATTGGTACTCCAACGCAGGCTGGTATGCTACCCCAACGCAGGTTGGTACTCCAACGCACACTAGTATTCTATCCCAACGCAGGTTGGTATGCTACTTCAACGCAGGTTGGTATGCTACTCCAACAAAGGATGGTATGCTACTCCAGTGAAAGCGCAAAACTCCTTATGATGGCTAATGTGAAGCTATGATGGTGATACTTATTACATGATTTGTTTGATCATATGATAGCTTGTGTGGCTATGGTGATGCTACTTGTAGATTTGTCTGTAAGACCATGTGAGTCTTTCCCATGCCATGTGAGATGGATGGATGTGTTTGAGACCACTACATAAAGAACATCTTAGTTAATACCTCCCTAGCTAAGAGAGAGTGTTGATGTTTTGGTAGCTGCGGGAGGTATTAACCTCTACATGTAACCTATGACTTAGAATAAAATATTCTGGAAGCAAGAGAACCATTAAACAGATGTGTGGAAACCATAGAAGACAAGTCGGCCTAGAAGAATAAATAATACTAGAATATTATCTTCCAGAAATCCAATTTGGCTCCATAGGAAAAAAAGATAAAAAAAAAATATAATTACAAGAAAGTTTGGTCGGCCCAGCTAGAAAAGTCACTGGATATATTAATATAAATAGAGGATGTTTTAGCTCATTTGTACACCCATTTAGAGTGCAAGTCTTGTGGAGAGATGCAGTTGTAGTTGCAACTGTAGCTGCAAGGAGGAATAAGAGCACATGGTCATCTCTTGGTGATTCTCTTGGTGAAATTCTTGGTGATTTTCTTGGTGACATTCTTGGTGATACTCTTGGTGATATTCTTAGTCTTGTGGAGAGATGCAGTTGTAGTTGCAACTGTAGCTGCAAGGAGGAATAAGAGCACATGGTCATCTCTTGGTCTTGGTCTCTCTCTTGGTGATTCTCTTGGTGAAATTCTTGGTGATTTTCTTGGTGACATTCTTGGTGATACTCTTGGTGATATTCTTGCTAAGTATGGTGCAAGTTTGAGAGAGTAGTGCAACTGCAACTGCTGCAGTTGTGTATAGTACTTGTTCTGTGGATATGGAGACTCTCTCTCTCTTGTGTGCTACCCTTGGAGAAGGAGTGCTCTACTTATATTGAGTTGTTGTTGCAGTTAGCAGCTAGGGTTTATCTGTTGGTTCTGGAGTAGGCTTGTCAAAATTATTCTAAGTAAAGGTTAGTGTGCTCAGGGGAAGCATATGTGAATGCCTATGGTTGGGTGACAATGATGTGACATTATCTATGGTTAAACGAGCATACCAAAATTTCATCACCAAGTTCATGTCATATATGACATCCAAAGACTTTTTGTAAAAAAATTGACAACTTTATTCCCTTGAAATGTGTGTTGTGCCTAATTTTTTTCCTAAATCCATATTTTTATGGTTAAATCTTATGTAAATTATAGATGGTCCAATGCAAATATGTAATGAATGGGCACCAAATTGAGTTTTCTACATCTAATGGATTTGTTATTTCCTAGGATATGATCCCATAGAGGAGACAAGTCTATTTTCATTCCGTTTTTAATAGGATTACAGGGAACAAATTTGTTCATGCACACTTTTATATACATAACTGTGTATCCAACAAGGGCATCAAATCACTCTTGTTTGGTAGGAATTCCATATATGGATATCTCTCACAAAGAAAACATTCAATTCAATTGTTAAGTATATGCTTGTAAGTATGCAACAAGACTTATCTCCATTTATTGGCTTCTATAAGTAAACTATTGTTGCAATGCACTCTTTTTGGTAGTATAAATGGCTCTTAGTCTTAGTTTTAGGTTATTCACCTCCAACTATGAGAAATCACAAAATGATGGCATAGAGTCTAGGTGTTGAGAAGTCTCTTTATGATGAGGAATGGATACTCTAAGCCTAGATTAACAATGGCCAAGTTATCATGCAACCACATTATGTCTATCTCTTGGATGTGTTACTCTAGCTTGCTTATGTGGGAAAGATCAAGGTGAGTGGAAACTCCATGTCATTCTAACTTATAAGTTCCAAGGAAAAACGTGTGATGAGAAAACACTATTTGCCTTTCTCTTAGACATTTTTCTCGTTCTTGAAATATAATCCATGAACATTTAAAGCATAGTCCCTTTGAGGACTATATTTATAATTCCTTTGTGCATAAAACTTGTGAATGGTAGTCTATAGCCTCCTAAATTAGAGATATAAAACTCAAAGTAAGACTTAATGTCTAGAGGTCTCTAGGAAGATCTATGCATTGTTTGGTAAAGTACTGGGTTATTGGTTATTTTGTGTTGGAAAACACTTGTGAATATCTATACTTCAAATGTGGTATAATACCCCTAGGAAGACAACCCTAATTGTAAATGCACATATGATTTATAAGCTGGTGAGCGAGGATGTTTTGGGCCACAATGTCTTTGAAGAATGGATACTCTAAGCCAAGATTAACAATGGTCAAGCGATCATGCAACCACATTATGTCTATCTCTTGGATGTGTTACTCTAGCTTGCTTATGTGGGAAAGATCAAGGTGAGTGGAAACTCCATGTCATTCTAACTTATACGTCCCAAGGAAAAACATATGACGAGAAAACACAATTTGTCTTTCTCTTAGACATTGTTCTTGTTCTTGAAATACACCCCATGAACATTTAAAGCATAGTCCCTTTGAGGACTATATTTAGAATTCCTTTGTGCATAAAACTTGTGAATGGTAGTCTATAGACTCCTCGATTAGAGATATAAAACTCAAAGTAAGACTTCATGTCTAGAGGTCTATGGGAAGATTTATGCATTGTTTGGAAAAGTATTGGTTTATTGGTTATTTGTGTTGGAAAACACTTGTGAATATATATACTTCAAGTGTGGTGTAATTCCCCTAGGATGAGCCTCAATTGTAAATGCACATATTCTTTATATGTTTTGGGATAGAGTGCCTTTGTGTGTGTGTAAATATAATTGGCAAGACCGTTATCCACTAGGAGGTGTGCTTCAATTAAGGTTGTCCATTGGATCATGATTGAGTTGCAAAATCCTCCTATCTGTTGATGAATGAAGCTATAGGAGACATCCTCCAGCTTACAAACCTGTGAGATGTGGAATATAGCAGAC
Source organism: Picea glauca (assembly GCA_000966675.3). Taxonomy (NCBI): domain Eukaryota; kingdom Viridiplantae; phylum Streptophyta; class Pinopsida; order Pinales; family Pinaceae; genus Picea; species Picea glauca. The sequence continues at coordinate 225,073 of JZKD02S1736336.1, read as the reverse complement.
ATGTGAAGTCTTACTCTCAGCTTTCAAACCTGAGAGAAATCCCCTAATAAAGGGTTTGTTGGCCCTTGACCAAGTTTTGGGAGATTCTTGGTCAAGTTTGACCATTTTGGACTTCAACAGCCTGTCGAAGATGGAGTGCAAGACGAAGCAGAGATCACGGGATCTCAGCCCCTTTTTGGGTCCTTTTAGGGTTTTGGGATTATGTAATGGGTATGGGATGTCGACCCATGGGTTTACCCATGATTAGGTCTATTTTGCATGTATATATAGATGTCTAGGCAATATAGAGAATACATTTGTGTGATGGAAGGCCGATAAGCTAAGTGCTAAGTGCAAGAAGGGTTTGTAAATGCTTTGTGCATACTACAAGAGACTTGCAGAGCTAGGTGCAAGTGATTGTAGCAAGACTATGGAGGGATTTGTGCTGTAACGCAAGGAAGAAGGATCTAACGAACTGTGTAGATATTCTGTCCTATGCGAAGTAGGGTTCCGAGGCTTTGTGCATGTAACCTATTGAAGAAGATAATAAAGAAGAAGAGTTGGTGGACATAGCCCCAGGGTGGGGGTGAACCACGTAAATACCGTGTTATTCTACTCTGTCCGATGTTCTGATGTATTTATGTGTTATTTGCTAAGTGCTGGATAAAGATAGATAGATAGATATATTTGGTTGTGCTTTGTGCTTATGATGAATCTGGATGTTAGATCTGATATAGATGGATGTGCTTAGTGCTTGAATCTGCTAGATCTGATTCATTTAGTATGCTAAGTGCTTAAATACTATAGATCTGAGTGAATGCTGCGATGCTCCTTTTTATCTGCGGAGTAGACATTGGGTAAATAATGATGAACTAATAGTGCTAAGTAATCTATTAAGTATTATAATCACAGATCAGTGTCCCAGCTAATGTTGCAGACACCTGAGTCCTGCAACCACCCTTGTCTCTACCTCGGGTGAGACTTCATCTACTTCGCAGGTGTTGCCAAAAGGGACGGTAGTTAGGGTTTTATTGGTGCACTGTTGTAGCATTGAACCCTGGGTCTGCCCCTGTGCCAAAAAATGGTTTTGTTGCCGGGATCTGAAACTGTGATTGTTGGGAACTGAGGAAGACGAAGATTTGTGAAAAAGTTCGACCTAAAATTGTGGAAGCTCTGTATGTAGATCTGTTGCTCTAGTGCACAGTACTCTACTTAGATTGTCAAGCTGCTGAAGAAAAAGAGGTCAGATCTGAAGAAAAGAAGTCATATCTGAAGAAAAAGAAGTCGGATCTAAAGAAAAGAGGTCAGTTCTGAAGAAAAGAAGTCAGATCTGAAGAGAAAGAAGTCAGATATGAAGGAAAGAATTCAGATCTGAAGAAAAAGAATTTAGATCTGAAGAAAAAGAAGTTTGATCTGAAGAAAAGAGGTAAGATCTAAAAGCTCTGTGCTCTGATAAAGGTAAGAATAGTGAAAAAGTTCTAGATCTGAAATCTTTGTGCTCTGTAGAAGTAAGATTAGTGGAAATTTTTGTTTCAAAAGTATGGATCTAGGTATATTTGATCGATTCTGTCCAAGCTTCAAAAATAGGGTATTAATAGAACAAATAAGATTTGATATGAATAGATCTGATATGAATAGTGGAAAATATGTTATACCTATGCATAGAAGGAATGTTTGGACTAATCAATGTATGCAGGATCCTAGAAATAATTTTTTGCAGGTGAGCCACTATGATGCTAGTGCGCAGTACAGGAAAGGTTGGGGGCCATTTAAACGAAAGAGAGGATTAACCCTCTGTTACAGTTGCAGAAAACCTGAACATATTTCTAAGGAATGCCCTGATAGAAGACCTAGTTGTCTTTGTTGTAAATCTATGGACCATGAAGTATTGGATTTCCATAGAATGATTGCAAAGGTTGAAAGAAAGAATATGAACCAAGAAAACACTACGGCAGATCCAAAAACTAAGATTATGCCAGAATCCCAACAAGAATTAGAGAAAGTATTGCTACAGATAAGAGAAACCCTAAATGATCACAGACATGTCAACTTATCAGAGATCTTCAAAGAAAAAGAATGCCTTGAAGCAAGAATAGGAGACTTCGACATTGACCGTGTTCTCGATGAGGAAACACAGGTGAATATCATGACAGAAAAAACTTGGGAAGCTATAGGAAGACCTGCTATGATTCCTTCATTAGGAGGAATAAGACTATTCAAAGGGACGCTGATAAACCTATGTGGAAAGCTCACTCAGATACCTATGAATGCCAATGGAACTTCGACAGAGGAAGATTTTGAGATTGTTAAATTCAACGAGAACAATGCTCCATTTACCATGCTACTAGGAAAACCTTGGATTGAAAAAGATTAGGCCAGAAGACAACAAAAAGAAGAAGTTTTAGAACAACAAAAGAAAGAGTTAAAAGAATCCATGACTAGAAGGATCACACACTTGATTGAATAACAAAAGAACAAACCAAAGCTACTTAACACTAGAAACCCGGATGTCGAAGTTGCAACAACACTATAAGAACCATTGAATATTGAAGTACCTATTCTAGATAAAGAAGAAAGGTTACCCTTGAATCTTAGGAAGGAATCTTAACAAGGTGAAGTAACTATGCCAAAAGAAGCTAAAGATAAAAACGGTAAAAGGCATACCGAGACGAAACTCACTGGGAAGAAGGCTAGAAAGCTAGGTAAAAAGAGAGACAAGATCGACAAGTTGCAGAAGATTCCAGAGGGAACCTTGCAGAGGGAAAAATTGCAAAATTGTAGCTTTGCCGGGATATTAAAACAACGACACATGACACTTTTCCATGAAGAAGCAATATAGCCGTTGGGGACATTATAACCATTAGATCAATGCTTCGAATGGATGGAAATCCATTTATGGTTAGACAGCTCGCCATCCAACCATTGGGACCGCGCCATAACGGACATAACTGAGTTAACAAAGGCTTCATACCTGTTGGAAGTGACCCGTTACCTATTTATCTCACCGAGCCACACACCAAGAACACTTTTGCCAATCGAGAATTTGAGCCCGCAGACTAAGTTGAGTTTATACAGTGATCATTGTGCCTTTGATATCTATCTCATAACTGTGTCTGAGTTACCCCCCGAACTCGAGCTTGTTAACGCCGAGCGTGTATGTCGGACGAGTTGAGCATTGCAGAGCACGCTGTTGAGGAAGTTTTGATTGACCTCATGACTGACAGATTCATGTCGATGTCCATAGGGATACAAGCATCATCCACGAGAGGACTGCCACCCTCTCCATTCACTGCTAGCAGAGCCGAACCATCCCAACCATCTGATGAAAAGCGAACCAAGCACAGGGATGACCTAGAGAATGCTAAATTGATCCCAACCATCTTACCCACCTATCTACCACCTCTGAGCAGCGCAATAAATTGAGATAGCGTGCCCAAAGATTTCGACTACACCTTGGTCACTGCGTACCTGCCGAGGGGGGTACATGCAGTCCGAGAATACCAAGATAAGATCGCAGCGTTGAAGTTTAGCGACTTCAACCTTGGAAATCACAAAGCCTATAACATGCTTGCCCCACATAGGTACCTCACCATAACTAAGGGGAAAAATTCGAAGATAATCACCTAGTTGTGGACTATGAACCTCGCACAGTCCACACTGCTCAACGTCATGAAGATCCCTGACTTCAGACGATACCAAGAGGTAAATTCATGTGTTAAGCTACTCTGTCCTGTTACCATGGAGGTTACTTATGGTTAAACACCTGTATAACAGTTGATCCGACGTTGATCCATCAGATCACAAGATTAAGCATGCAAGGACCTGATCCACAAGACTTTTACCCCAGAAAAGCCATGGATCACACTATAGCACAACGAATCAAGGACACATATGGCGATGTCGAGAAGGGAACGCAAGGCTACAAGGTAGCTTCTATCTAGAGTGGCGTAGTGCACCTCGCCTATCAATTGATCGTAGGAAAGTTAGTATGAAAGAATCGACTCACCCAAGTCACTGGTTTTGTAGTTGATCTCGCAGGGAAGTGTGCAGAAGGACTTTAGATGAACTGGGCGAAGTACCTGGTGAACCAATTATAACTCGACTGCAGAGAAGCCCAAGATCAAGGGTACGGATTTCATTTCAACTGGCTATTGATCCTGATTTCTTTTATTGTCTGGGAGATGCCGGAAGGTGCGACCTTCCCGGACATCAAGCCTTTCGAACCATTGGCCGTGAAGTTTAGTACACTATGGTACTCAAGCGATATGAATTAACAGTGGCAGTCCAATGATTTTTTTCATACCTATTACAACCAGCTGAAGACAACCATCCAGTCTGAGCCTCACATCACTCCAAACACTCTGCACCGGTTCATGCCCTTGATGAAGTTCAACGCAGACCGACATTTTATTTACATCACAATGCGCGCTGACGAACACAAGCAATAACTCCAATCCTACTACAAGATGACAGAGGAGGACTTGGAGGAAATTACTAAGGACTGTTTGGCGGACCTCCTTATTCCAATAGAACCTGCAGAGATATCCGACATCGAAATCCCAGAAACTGTGTAGGATACACCCAGACCTAGCAAGACAAAGAAGACTGAAGAGGTTCAGGATTTAGATAATGCATCTGTGAAGACTGCTTCCATATCACCAGAGCAGGGAGGTGATGGTGGAGAGTTAAATAACAAAGAGGTCGAACATCAACAGGGTGATGAGGCTAATCCCCTGAAGAAGAGGAAAGTTTCTCCTCCAAAACCTTCCTCCCAGAAGAAATTGAAGGCCACCTTGACCAAGATACAGACCGTCCTCACCCCCGATGATTTCAACTTCCTCGTAGCAGCCCTGAATGATGCTTCACTAGAAATAACAGAGAAACAAGAAGCGAAGCAAGATGAGATGTATGACCGCATCGAGACTGAACTCCGAGGGGTACAACAAGACCTACAATGAAGCTGCACAGCCTCCACGACACCAGGAGAACCAGAAGTAGGAGATGAACCAGCTCAACTCCACTGCTTAGTTGATTCAGTCGAAGCTTGCCTTCGATGAGCGCAAGAAGAAATAGAGCAAGCCACCTAGGCTTTGACACAAGTACATGAGTCCTTCTAGAGAAACACAGTGCTGCAGAATGGGAAAATATTTCTCTCCAAGCAAAGTTTGATGAAGAAAAAGCACAACTGCAACAGGAAAAGGAACAGTTGCTCGCGGAGCAACTCGAAGTAAAGGAAATGGTCAACAGAGCACTGTGCTCTGTGACAGTCGTAGAAGTAAAGGCCGAAGAGAAAGTTCCACAACAGGTAGCGCAACTTGAAGAAGTGATCCAACAACTACAACAATGCATCACAGATTTGGAACTACGTGCAGTACCCGAGACCCCACAAGATGTAAGAGACCAACGAGAAACAACCGCTAGGAACTTAGTTGAAAGGCTAAAGGCTTTTACCCTGGAATGTAAGAAACTCACTGATCGCAGTTCCCTGGAATATGAACGAATCGCTGAGAGTCCATAATTAAGAGCACTGGAGTCACAAATCCAAGAGGCGAAGTACCAAGCTGAAAATATACAGGCGCAACTGAAGCCCCTGTAATCTGTGGAAAGAATGAAGAGATCCCAAGAACAACGGACCGCCCAACAACAAATACACACTATCCAGAGTAAAGTTATGGAGGTAACTCAAAAGCTCCAACCTATACAAGATCAGGCCTATCATTTGTTTATAGAGGTGGAAGGCCAAGGAGCAGAGTTAGAGCAGGTTGCCACTACAATCGAAAAACGTTTAGAGGGACCTATCAATGATGCAGTCATTCAAGCATTCATTGAACATGAGGCCGTGGCACAGCAACAGGTCGAAGCAGCTCGAGCCAAGATCGAGGAAGAACTAGTCAGACCAAAGTGACTTGGGATGAGTCACAGGTGAGTGTTGGGGGCTTGTTGACCCTTGACCAAGTTTTGGGAGATTCTTGGTCAAGTTTGACCATTTTGGACTTCGACAGCCTGTCGAAGATGGAGCACAAGACGAAGCAGAGATCGTGGGATGTCGGCCCCATTTTGGTTCTTTTTAGGGTTTTGGGATTATGTAATGGGTATGGGATGTCGGCCCATGGGTTTACCCATGATTAGACCTATTTTGGATGTATATATAGATGTCTAGGCAATATAGAGAATACATTTGTGTGATGGAAGGCCGATAAGCTAAGTGCTAAGTGCAAGTAGGGTTTGTAAATGCTTTGTGCATACTGTAAGAGACTTGCAGAGCTAGGTGCAAGTGATTGTAGCAAGACTGTGGAGGGCTTTGTGCTGTAACACAAGGAAGAAGGTGTTGGAATGTTTTTCAGACAGAGGCAGAGTATGCGTGTTTGTCATTGATGGTAAAGATCAAGACCAACAACACAACGATGATCACATAGCAAGATCAGAAGCGTAAACTCCATTTCAGAGTTTCGGATACCGGGACTTGGAGGTGTCAAGAATAATCACAACAAGAATGCCGAAATCGCAAATTGCGAAATGCCGAAATACGTTGATCCGACTCCATTTCGGATTTTAGGATACCGAGACTTGGAGGTGTCAAGAACACTCACAATAAGAATGCCGAAATCGCGAAATGTGAAACGTCGAAATATGTTGATCCGACTCCATTTCGGAGTTTCGGATACCGGGACTTGGAGGTGTCAAGAACACTCACAACAAGAATGTTGAAATCGCGAAATGCGAAATGCCGAAATATGTTGATCCGACTCCATTTCGGAGTTTCAGGTACCAGGAGATGGAGGAGTCAAGAGTCGAGACTCTTCATTAACAGGAGTCCCGAAATCGCAAAATGCAAAATGGCGAAATGACTGAGCCATTGGATCGAGGAGATTGTGGACCGTTGATCCGACTCCATTTCGGAGTTTCGGATACCGGGAGATGGAGGAGTGAAGTGTCGAGACTCTTCATCAACAGGAGTCCCGAAATCGCGAAATGCGAAATTGCAAAATGTCAAAGACTCCATGGTGGAGTTTCGGATACCGGGAGTTGGAGGAGTCAAGAGTCGAGACTCTTCAACACAGGAGTCCTGAAGTCGCGAAATGCGAAACGCTGAAATTGCGAAAGCGCTTTATGGATAAGTGCTTGGTCACCACCGATGGTCACATCGTCGAAGAGATGTAGAGAAGAGATTAAAGAACCAAGCTCCATTTTGGAGTTTCGGGGATCGCGACATGGAGCGTCAAGAAACTTTACCACAGGAATGCCGAAATTCCGAAATGCCGAAATGCGAAATGGCGAAATAAACGCAAGACCCTACGGATCCAATCCAACGGTGCAGGTGAATTTGAATATGATCGGAGGGTTACTGTTTCACTTCATAGTGTAACTTATAGATAGCACTGATGGCTTCTGCCAGAGGACTCGAAGAGAGTTCAGGGTGATCGCCAGAGAAGATAAAGAGTCTCAAGGCATCTTCTAGTAGAATCAAGACTGCTCATAGAGGCTATTGACAGATGTAAGACAGTTGGAGCCTGGAACTGCGACAGAGTGAATGAGCTCGACTAGGACAGAGAAGACGAAGAGTCTCAACTGCTGGAGAGGCTAAAGAATCTCGGCATAACACCCAATGATGATGAATGCATGGGTTTAACCGCCAGAGAAGCTGAAGAGTTTCCATGATGATCAGGCAGAGCACTTGACATGGGGAGAGGATGCATAAGCATTGCGTATAGAGCATACACAAGGTGCACAGATACTTGAGGTATGCTGAACAGAGAAGAGAAAAAGTGGTTGTTGAGAGTGATTCATGGGTGTAGAAGAAGGCAGAGTGCAACAACTGAAATGCATAGAAGAGGAATGGTGCATAGAATGGATATGGCGCACAGAGCATAATAAACAGAAGAACATAAAGCATAAGGAATGTGTGCAGGAAGACACTGATGAAGACAGAGCAGGGTAGTGTAGCAGAATAGTGATGAGACTGGTAAGCCATTGATGAACATTATATCACTATAATTAGTTTCAGTAGCAAAGATTTATATTTAAGGGTGGTAGGGAGGTGCTAGGGAAGACTATTTTCCTCAGAGGTTCAAGTGGGTGCTTGAACACAGGGAGTTGTAGCTTCCATCTGGTTACAGCCAGAGAAACCAGGGTGGCAGGGTGGTGCAAGGGAGAACATTTATTCTCTGATATACATGTTGGTGCCTGTGTAATTGGAAGTTGGTGCTTCCATCTAGTTGGTGTTGGAACTCTTAGGGAGTTGGTGCTTCCTTCTAGTGGATGCTAGAGAAACCAGGGAGTCGGTGCTTCCTTCTAGTGGGTGCTAGAGAAACCAGGGAGTCTGTGCTTCATTCTAGTGGGTGCTAGAGAAAACAGAGAGTTGGTGCTCTCAGCAAGTTGCAGCTTGCAAAACAGAGGTTGTAGCCTCACAATGAGTTGGAGCTCATATGTATGATAATGTAGAGAATGTAAAGATTACTTATCATATAAAGAAGAATAAGTTTTTACCCTTTATGGGTTTCCTTAGGAAATATCTGTCTCTGTGTATCTCATATGTGTGACTGATGCTAAATGTTCTATTGTTTACTTCCCTGCATTATTGTGATCATCATTGAGAGTTCTGTAATGAATTTAAAATGAGCATAATTGTTTAAGCAAGGTAACAATTGATTCACCCCCCCCCTCTCAGTTGTCCAACAAAAGGATCTAGCGAGCTGCACAGATCTTCTGTCCTATGTGGAGTAGGGTTCTGAGGCTCTGTGCATGTAACCTATTGAAGAAAATAATAAAGAAGAAGAGTTGGTGGACGTAGCCCTAGGGTGGGGGTGAACCACGTAAATACTGTGTTATTATGTTATGTGCGATGTTCTAGTGTATTTATGTGTTATTTGCTAAGTGCTGTATAAAGATAGATAGATAGATCTGGTTGTGCTTTGTGCTTATGATGAATCTAGATGTTAGATCTGATATAGATGGATGTGCTTAGTGCTTGAATTTGCTAGATCTGATCCATTTAGTATGCTAAGTACTTAAATACTATAGATCTGGGTGAATGATGCGATGCTCTGTTTTATTTGCGGAGTAGACATTGGGTAAATAATGATGAACTAACAGTGCTAAGTGATCTATTAAGTATTATAATCACAGATCGACGTCCTAGATAAGGTTGCAGACACTTGAGTCCTGCAACCACCCCTGCCTCTACCTCGGGTGAGACTTCATCTGCTTCGCAAGTGTTGCTGAAAGGGCCGATAGTTAGGGTTTTGTTGGTGCGTTGTTGTAGCGTTGAACCCTGGGTCTGCCCCTGTGCCAATAGGGTTCGTGGTTCCAACCTAGGACAAGGGCTAGGAATGTATATGGCCTCCTCCATGACGTGAGAGAGAAGAACTCCAGATGATTATCCAATGTAAGAGCAATCTACTGAGTTAGGATGTGCCTGTGGCTGAGCACAAGGTGAACGTGGGAAATCCCTAAAAAGTACCGGGCACATCATCATGTGAATATAAATGAAGATGATGTGATGGCCTCCTCTGAGCAACAACATAGTTGATGAGAAGACTCCAGATGATCCTTCTGTTGGTGACAGTGGATCTGTTGAGCAGACGTGCTTCTGGACGAGCACATGCACATGTGTGAAGACCTAGTTCATCTGTGTGATGCAGTGAATAAGGTCCATGACATCCCTATGGATGTGCCCCTAGTGGATGAACACTAGTGGGTGTATCAGATCCTTTGCTATATGTTGTTCAAGATTCAGACCTACCTGTAACCCTAGTTATTGTGTAAAGGGTACAGGTCGACCCTATCTTATTGTGTCTAAAGATAAACTGTAAAAGATAATTAATATTAATATTAATATTAATTATTATAATAATAAATAATTAATATGTCTAAGTGAGGTCGGCCCTATTGTGCCAATAGACACTTTAGTTGACAGGACAAGTCTAATATAAGTAACATGAAATCTTTCATTGTAGACACACACACACACTTGTAAGTTTTGGAAATTTGAACAAGTACACTTCTTGGTCAAAGTTGCACACCTCTCTTGGGCGCTAGGGTTTCTAGGATTTTGTGCACCCTCTTGTGTGCTAGGATATTCTTGGTGGTAAAGGTGTTTCTCTTGAAGATTATAGCAAAAGATTTGGCCGGTTTTTTCTCCCTTGTTTGAGAAGGGTTTCCCAGGATATATCTTGTGTTCTTGTGCATTGTGCTTCTTCATGTGATCTTGGTTGCAGCAGCATTTATGGTTATGGTAAATTGTTAAAATGGAATGAACTTCATGCTTAACCTAATGCTTATGAAAAATCAACGATGGGATAGGCGCGGTCAAAGACTTCTTAGATGCCATGGAATACAGAGTTTTGAATGAGAAACGAGTTCCAACTATGCATGTAGTATGAAAGGGTGCTCCTACTCATTGGTGGGTGGGCCATGCACAAGGAAGATCTTCCCACCTACGATGTTTTTTAGCCAGCCATGATGCACATGTTTGTTTCCCCACCAAAGTTTGAATGTGAGGACTTGTCCGCAACCAATGGAGAACCCTTTAAGTTCGTGGAGTTGTATGAAGGTAAGACAAATCCTACTATTCATGTTGAGAACTGTTTACAGAAATGGGGTAGAGAGGGCCTTCAACCTGAACAATGGGTCCATAAGTATCTACGTACCTTAGGACCAATCCCTAAAGCATGGTACTTGCATGAAGAATATAGGGGGCATACTAGGGATTGGACTATGATCCATGAGCATTTTTGTGCTGCGTTTTACTACACGAGCAAAACTCATAAGATCACTGCTGCTTTTTAAGAGCTCCATCAGTTGCACTTCCAAAGCGAGTAGTCTCACCAGCAGCATAGTCAGTTGACTGAAATGATGACCCCACAGACTTGCAGAAGCACATGTGCACTTATTTACCTAAATACGCAGTTGGAGATCGAGATCTGGCACGCTATCAAAACCAGAGGCACAAGGAGTAGAGGCAACATTCGAGCCGGGCAAATAGAGAAGCGCCAGAACATGCAGTAATTGTTTATATAGAGCGACTACTTCATAATCGTTAAGTACTTATTATTTACCTTGCAGTAGCAATAGTTTGCTCCATCAAAGAGTAAGTTTCCATCTTGGCGGATCTGAATCGTTGATGTCCTATATATATATAACAACATTACCGTCATCTCTTCGAATTGGAGGCATCCCAGGTCGCTGCATAGGGGCATTATATATATATATATATATACAAATTTGTTTATCACACCAATCATAGAATTACAAAGGTTCTTGATGGTAGGTCTGTATTTATTCATTGGTGGATTTTTGGGCTTTCCGTCTATCTTATTCACTTTGGTTAAGTAATACTTATCATGTACTAAGTCAATCATTCATAGTGTATCTTTTTTATTTGATAAATGTAATGTACAAATAAAAAAAAAGGGTACACTACGATGATTGATTTACTATATGGTGCATAATTTCATCCCTGGTCTGTCGTTAACATCAATAATCTTCTCATGTAAATCCATAACTGCAACTATCTGACACCACCACCATTTACAATATTATTATCCCCAGCCTGGTGGATTCAAACCCCTGTACTATTAGTAGTTATCGAATGAATAAGAAGAGATTCAACCCACTGCTGCAGTGGCCTGCAACCACTATAGCTTACGATATATTTAGATCAAGCTTTGGTATTCAAACCTCTGTATTACTAGTAGTTACTAGTAGTTCTTGAAGGAATATGAAGGGATTCAGAGATATTTTCCATCTCTAGCTTGGGCTAAATTAACGCCGCACAGAAGTCCTTCCCAAGGAATTGACCAAAGAAATCACCCTCGCCTTATCGACAAACAATTTATGACTCGGTGGTGATAAGCAGAAAACATAGAAGCAGTTTTCTCGGAAGAACCGGTTTACCTTTAATTATAGACAAAGTAAAAGAAATCGATATGGTGAGAGTGGGGTCCGTGGCTTTGGTGAGGCTGTAAGCATGTGTTACAAGGAAGCCCCCTGCAAGCACAGACTCTGATTAGTTCTCGAAGGAATAGGAAGGTATTTGGTCCACTGTTGCAACTGTCTACAACCACCACCACTTGCAATATAATTATCCCAATCCAGTGGATTCAAAACCCTGTAATATTAGAGTTCTGGAAGGAATGCGAAGGGATTCCAAGATTTTTTTCATCTCCAGCTTTGACTAAATTAGTGTTGAAAATAAATCTTTTCCAAGGAATTGACCAAAAAAGGCACCCCCACTTTATTAATGAACAATGATAGCTACAACATGGTAAGCAGAATAAGCAGAAAAGGCAGACACATTTTCTCGTTAACCTTCATTCATTATGGGAGACACATTTTCTAGTTAACCTTTCATTCAGTATGGGAATCAAGAAAATGGAATCCGTAATCAATAACCAGCATAATAAACTTACATTTAGCTTTAAATCAATTGAACTAACCTTATAATGAAAACTGTTATGTTTGAAAACTCTTCAGATTAAATATTTCACATCAACATATCATACATATAGAGGCACACATATGTAATTTGTTTATGGTACAATGTCAACCTGTTACACAGACTTTGTCATCAAAGATGGTTGACTGATTGATGGAACTGACTAACTGAGACCGAACTGACTTGGAAGGGAGGAGAAGCAGGCGTAAATAACTATTAGGCGTAAATTACTATTCAGACAGGAAGAAAAGTGGGCGAAATCACATTATAGAAGGAACCCATTTTTTATTAAGTACAGTTTGAAATGTATTTCATGGTTATGGTTGATTTTGTGCATGGTTGTGGATTACATTCATGGATTTAAGGCTTTTCGGATGTTTGTTAGGATTTTGGTATTTTTTTTTAAAATTGAAATTGTACTTTGTGTTATATATTTATGGACTTTCTTTGCATAAATGTATTTCATGGTTATGGTTGATTTTGTGCATGGTTGTGGATTATATTCATAGATTTAAGGCCTTTTGGATGTTTGTTAGGATTTTGGTATTTTTTTTTTTTTAAATTGAAATTATACTTTGTGTTATATATTTATGGACTTTCTTTGCATACTTTTAGTAATGATTTTTGAACATATTTTTCTGAAACAATGATTATTAAATATAATGAAATGCTATTATGTTGAATGTTAAACTAGTTTTATTATGTTGAATGTTAAACTAGTTTTAGTTTTAAATGAAAAATTTTATTGAAAAAATAATTAGATTTCTAAATTTAAAAATTTTAATTAAAAATTGTAAAGACTACTAAATCTTTTAGACTTTGTATAAAAAACTTACACATAACAAGCTCATTGTGATTCCTAATAATATCATATCGTAAGATAGTTATTGATGATACAAAGAAAAAGAAATGTACTTATGTTTGTGAAGAGGAATCGAAGCCCTCACAAGTAAAAGCTTACCATACTCTAGCTACCTACAACTCCCTTTAAAGAGGTTGACACGTATCAGTTATAACAGTCCAACTAACTCCCTTTAAGAAGGTTCACACTTATCAGTTATTAACAGTCCAACTGAGTATCGGTGCACTTCCATTGGAGGGAATCTGATAATTAGTTTTTTCAAATATCTTTTGCCTTATCTCTCCACAAAGTTCTCTCATGGGTTAATTCGAAGAAAAGGGACTCAACCTCTACATGAGAAGATGACCATTCTTTCAGATATGAATTCAAAACGAGACTAAGTCATGTTGCTCATGAATATATAAGCACACCTATCTAAGCATAGAAGTAGTAAACCCATGAAAATACTGAATAAAATCATATCAAATAGTGTTATAGAGATTGTCATCTACGTTGAGATGTTTATTGTTGAGGATGCAGTATAAATATCTTTAAACTCGAAAGTTTGATTCGTTTCTTAGATGTAAATTGATTATGGCTATGGCTATGGCTAGATTCCCAACTTCATTTCCATGGTGTGCATGGAGAATGAGATAATATCCATCATTTCAATCAATGTCAATGCTTTGATAAAATGAGTAGTCGACAACCATCATTGTGTAAAATTGGTTATGGCCTTAATTTGGGAGTGTTTGGAGTCCTAGCTAGCCCTTGATACTTTCAATAGACAATTTCTCGGGATCCATTCTCACTCAAACCTTAGCCCTTGATACTTCCAATAGATAATTTCTTGGGATCCATTCTCACTCAAACCTTGGCTTCTTGAAAACACGGAGTGATGGAAGCCAACATAACTATAGAAAATATGTGTAGACCTCCTATGTATGCACCCATCTAGATAAGAGTATGTACCCACTAAATCCTCGATTGATAGAGATGCCTTGAATGCAGAGGTCAAGTTATGAAAGAAAATTACATATTGTGAGAGGAAATATCCATGCTGAGTATTGGGTGTGGTTGACAATTACATAAATGATAGATGTATTACTGGAAACAAGGTTGGCATAAACCATCAACATATAAGGAATAATGGATGACATGATCCCCATACAAGCAAAAACTTTGAGAACTCTTCAAAGTGAGTATTTCACATTGAAATATCAACATGCATGTAGACACATAGAAGTATTTACATGTAAGCTTTGTAAACATAGATAATTTGTTTACAGGTATTGTGTCAACATAGATGATTTCTTTATGGGTATTTTGTCAACATGTTATACAAACTTTCTCAACATAGATTGTTTTTACTAGGTGCCATCTTAAGTGTATTTCATGGCTATCGTTGATTTTGTACATAGTTTGGAATTAACATTCTCATCAAGATACACATGTACAAGAAAACCCTACAAAAACTAGAAAATGGACTTTATCCTTGGAAATGGTGTAAAAAATGTTACCGCCTAAACTAGCACCCTAGTGAAAAGTCCAATTATGTGTGCTACCTTGGGGAAACTAGATAGGGATTGCACCATTGTTACCTTAGTACAATATACCCTTGACTTTAGGCCAACTCAAAAATCCAAGGGAGTATCCCTATTAATGATAGATCTTAAGTAAATCTCTTAGTGAATTAATTACCATGCGAGCTTATGATTTACTTCAATGAATCCACAATATGTATGATATTGTAAAGTACAATCATTCCAACAAGTGATTAAATGATCCAAGATAAACAACTAAGATCAATATCATAAACCACAATATATTCCACTTGAGAGATAAGAGTTAGGAGCTAGTGGATGTTTGTGAAAAATTTGATTTAAACATCAACAACAAAGAGAACTTCAAATTTGCATTAAGATGATTATTATACCAATAAATGACTCTTAGAAAAGGTTACTTGAAATAAACCACTTTAAGCTACTTTAAGGCACTAGGAATGAAATTGGTTAGCATAAATGGATGGTGTAATGTGTGTTTTAGGTGCCAATCAATAATATACTAGATCATGGACTATCTTAGGGATGTCCCACACCTCTAAATATGTTTAAATGATGAAATAACATAGAATTCCATATTTAGAGTGAAGAATAAACCATCTAAAAGAAATATTTTCCACTTCTATGCAAGACATCTTGGATGTTTTAGCTAGAGCTTGAAGTATGCAATGAAATAAAAACCCAACTATGTTAGATTTAATCTCACAATATATATATCAATGTATAATAAATTGAAACAAAAGAGTGAATTTCCCCTTAGGGTTTCCAATGTTAGCACTAGAATTCACTCAAACAATCTCCAAACGAATGATAAACAATTATAAATGATTTAGAGATGGAATTCGCCACTATAAATGTAATATAAACACATAGCAATGTAATAGCAAATGAATTAGAAGCTAGGTCTATGTACACATCAACTTTTAAGCATAAAACCTAGTTCTAGGGTTTCCTGAAATCTAATGTTTATTGACGTTATGTAATTTCCAGATTTGAGAAAGCCCTAAAATAACCCAAAATAAGATAAATAAAACTTTGAATCACAATGCTAGAGGGCTGCTTTTCCTTATTAGTCTTTAGAAATATGAAATTAAGCACAAATCCTTGATAAAATAGCGTAGGAAATGAAATAAACCATGAACTTTGCACTAGACTAGGAAATAAATACAACTTGCGATATTTTCTTTTATTTTTACTGTTATATTTCTTTCTAAACAATACAAAATAAAAAAATTGAATTTCAAGGTTTTATGGTTGGTTGTTGGGAGAATACAAGTGCCTTATTCCAACTAGGTCTTATGGAGTCAAGAATTATACCCCTCTTAGAATTGGTCTATCTTTTCTTAATGGATTGGGGATAAGATATTAGAATTCTAGGGGTAAAATAATCTCCTATCTAATCAAGATAAGCTATGTCGATAGAGGCCGTACAAGAAGAGGCTCCCAAAGGAAGCATCTTCACCAACAAGATCAACTATAGCTTGAATAAAGTATTAAATACCCTTGCTAGGGAACCAAAGAAAAAACAAGCAAGTAATTGAGCACTTACCAAACTAACAAAGGAAGAAGGAAGGGATAAATCCTAGAATGTTTTCCCTCCAAGTGGTAGACTTACCCCTCAAATGGATCAATCTTGAAAGATTGTAGTAATCTTGAGAAAACACACAAACTGTAACATCCCGCTCTTGCGCACACATGATTTGACTTATTCTTTGAGGACACTTGTGTGCAAGTGATCCGATTCATTATATGATTGTCTACTTTGGTTAGGGATTCCGATGATGATGCTTATGGATTATGATGTTATGTCATTTGATTATTTATGTATAGACATGTACTATTGACGTGTTTCTTTTGAGAGTGCAGGACACTTGACATATTCAAGATGCCTATGGCGTTGGTGGACCTCCTTGGACTCCAGATCGAGTAAGGGAGTGGATTGTATATGGTTTGGGTATTTCTGTTTAGGAATATGTGATATATGAGCAGGTATATTATGATGTTTTTATGGATCGTTGACATGTTTTGTTGATGGATGCAGGCTAACGATTGCTTGCTAATCATACTCACATTAGGAGTAAAGGGGCCATGCACAACAACCAGAGATATTGAGGTAGAGGTGTGGCAGCAACCCTACCAAAATCTACTAGCACTCCCGCAGTGGCTCAAATTGTAGGTTAATGACTACCTAGTTCAAGAGATCCACGATGCTATGAGGGAAAACTGAGACAGTCGCTCACGAAGATTCTAAGGGGCGTGCAATAAGGTAAGGTCCTTATTCCTTAGAGGTCCTTAGTCTCCCACAAGGTCGCCTAATGGAGTATTGACTCCAAGGGTTGGACAACTATCAAAACTAGTCAAAGACAAGTGGCACCCTCTGAACATGTAGTGTGTCTTGAAGGGAACATCACATAATTAAAACATGAACAAAGACGAGTGACACCCTTGGAGAACGAAGTCCATCTTGAAAGACACATCGCGATTTTAACACAGACGAGTCAATGAACCTAGGTGCCTAGAAAACAATATTTTATTTTGACATGATCAACCTTAAAATAAATGTTGAATGAGTAAATTTTATTAATTATAAATTTCCCTTAAAAAATGCTAAGCCTAGTTGAAATTTAAGCCTAGGTCTAAATAGTGTAAGAAGACAAAAAAACTAATTAATCCATTAATAAAAGGGGGATGAAGAAAAAAAAATCAATTAAGAATTTAAAGGAGAAATAATTTATCTAGGAATTAATTACTGTTTATGTGCAAGACATGCTAATTTGGAACTTAGACAAAAGTGGAAATGAATGCAAAAAGGAATGTGGAACATAGAAAGGAATCTAGTCTAGAGAAATTTCCTAAATAAAACACAACTAAGTTTTAAGAAAGACGTCAGTCATTAAAGAAAATTGAGGGAATAAAGGGACAATAATGAGGGTTTTTAGGAACACTTTTAGGATGGGTGAGAGAAATTGATAATTAACTAAATTAAATAAATGAATATCTGGTGCAACTAAGGGATCGGGTGACAAGTTGTTGACGGCGAAATTGACCGTTCGTCAACTGGGAGAGTGGAACCGGTCCGGGGTTGTCTAAATAACCCAAGCCGTTTGGAATGGACCACCCTGACGAGTTTAACGGCTCCGTTGGCTGCTCTAAGGTCTCCTACAAAAACAAAAGAGAGAATTGATCTGAGCTAAGTAATCTAAACAAAATAACACTAAATAAAACTAACTAAAATTAACTAAAACAAACTAACTAACTCACTAATCTAATTAAAACAAACTACTAATTAAACTAAAGCTAAATATAACTATTCTAATTATTATATACAATCTACTAATAACTCAAATCAACTATCTAATTATCAGCTGTAATATTACTTATTCACAAATGTACAATATAAACAACCTACAGATTTAATTAAAACCTGCAAAACTCATGTGTTTTCTGCCCTAAGACAGTCAAGAATCTTTTTTTGATTTTTTATATTTTATGAAAAAAAAATAAACATTACTGAAATTAAACAATCTAATATATTTACTGAAATTAAACAATCTAATATATATCTAATTAAACGTAAATCTAAACTGAACTACTTAATGAAAACAACAAAGAACAAACTAATTGACCTGGAAACGCTCCAAGTCTGCCCTGTGTATGATGGATTCAAAGCTGGTTGGAGGAGGAAACTCGCACCGGTTAGTCCGTAAGCTTTTCGTAAACGATTGGCTGTGCTGCTTCTTGAAGTGTTTTATAGGACAAACAAGACATAAAATAAAATCATAACAATCTTATGATTATAAATTCCTGCAATAAGGGAAACCTGTTATGCAACAACTTATATATAACAATTCAATTTATGAAGAAGATAAACCTGTCATTCACAAACTG
>JZKD02S1736336.1:158175-170524 GCA_000966675.3 Picea glauca | reverse complement strand
TGAGTACATGGTTGAGACAAGTAGTTGATGAGTTGGCACATACATGAGGTGTATAGTTGATGATGTTGGTACATATTGATGAGTCACAATTGATGAGTAGTTGACACATGATTGGAACATACTTGGTACATGGTTGGATGGATGTACAGGTTGATTGGTACAGGTTGGTGCATGGTTGATGCACTTGTTTATGGTACAGGTTGATTACAGGTTGAGGTACAAGTTGATGCATGGTTGATGCATGGTTCAGATTTATTGGTACATGTTTACAATGGTATATCTCATAGTGACAGGTTGACAGTGGTTCCATCATTCTACTTCTACTTCAGGGTGGCAGGATGGGGCAAGGACAGGTGGTTGTAGCCGAAGAACATAGGGGGTTGTAGCCTCCTTCTGGTTGTCGCCAGAGAATTGGGGAGTTGGAGATTCCCTCATGTTGTAGCCTGAGAAACTAGGGGGTTGGAACCTCCTTCCAGTTGTAGCTGGAAAACAAAGGAAGTTGGTGCTTCCGATGAATGTAATTCTTCAAGACATATAAGAAAAATCATTTCATGGTTTTCTCCCGATTTGGGTTTCCACGTAAAACACTGGTGTACTGTGTATGTGTATCTTTGTTCATTTGTTCATTGCTTATTTACTCTGCAGTTATTGGATGATAATGCTTCATTGATATAAAACTTGGATTATATGGTTAAAAATTATTAAATTTCTCTATTCCTGATTCACCCCCCTTCTCAGTAATCCAACAAGCCAATCCTCATTATGGACCATCACATTCAATAGCTACGACGTCGAACAATCGACCAGGTCAAGGTCCAGTGGGACAATTGTGGTCCACACTCGGCTACCTCGGAAGATGCATATGATGTGCACCAACAATTTCCATTTTTGTTTAATAGATAGTCATTTAGATCTTGTCAGATACTTTATATACTACACTTACATACTGTGAAACTTCGGGATGAAGTTTAAAACAAGAGGGGGTGTATGTAACATCCGTCTCTTGTGCACACATGATTTGACTTATTCTTTGAGGGCACTTGCGTGTAAGTGATCTGGTTCATTATATAATTGTCTACTTCTCTTAGGGATTCTGATGATGATGCTTATGGATTATGATGTTATTCCATTTGATAATCTATGTATAGATAGGTGCTATTGACGAGTTTCTCCTGAGTGTGAAAGACACTTGACAGATTGAGGATGCCGATGGCGTCGGTGGACCTCCTTGGACTCCGGATCAAGTCAGGGAGTGGACTGTATATGGTTTGGGTATTTCTGATTAGGAATATGTGACATATGAGTAGGTATATTATAATGTTTTTATGGATCATTGACATGTTTCGTTGATGGATGAAGGATGACGATTGCTTGCTAATCATACTCACATTAGGATTAAAGGGGACATGCACAACAACCATAGATATTGAGGGAGAGGTGTGGCAGCAACCCTGCCACAACCTAATAGCACTCCCATCGTGGCTCAAATTGTAGGTTAACGATTACCTAGTTCGAGAGATCCATGATGTCATGAGGGCAGAATGAGATAGTCGCTCACGCAGATTCTAAAGGGCGCACAATAAGACAGAGTTATTATTCCTTAGAGGCCCTTAGTCTCCCATAAGGTCGCCTGATGGAGTATTGACTCCAAGGGTTGGACAACTACCAAAATCAGTCAAAGGCGAGTGACACCCTTGGAGCACGTAGTGCGTCTTGAAGGGAACATCACATAATTAAAACATGAATAAAGGCGAGTGGCACCTTGGAGCACGTAGTGCGTCTTGAAGGGCACATCGCGATTTTAACACAGTTGAGTCAATGAACCTAGGTGCCTTGAAAAAAATATTTTATTTTGACATGATCAACCTTAAAATAAATGTGGAATGAGTAAATTTTATTAATTATAAATTTCATTAAAAAATGCTAAGCCTAGTTGAAATTTAAGCCTAGGTCTAAATAGGGTAAGATGACAAAAAAACTAATTAATCAATTAATAAAAGGGGGATGAAGAAAAAAAATCAATTAAGAATTTAAAGGAAAAATAATTTATCTAAGAATTAATTACTGTTTATGTGCAAGACATGCTAATTTGGAACTTAGACAAAAGGGAAATGAATGCAAAAAGGAATGTGGAACATAGAAAGGAATTTAGTCTAGAGAACTTTCCTAAATAAAACTCAACTAAGTTTTAAGAAAGGCGTTAGTCATTAAAGGAAATTGAGGGAATAAAGGGACAACAATGAGCGTGTTTAGGAACACTTTTGGGATGGGTGAGGGAAATTGGAAATTAACTAAATTAAATAAATGAATATTTGGTGCAACTAAGGGATCATGTGACAAGTGTACAGGGGAGAGTATTTCCTAAGTAATTTTTGATAAAAAGAATTTAACGTGCAAGTGGCAAGTGTCACTAAGAAGAACTTTATAAAATTAATGACAAATAAGAGGAAGGGATCACAACCGGTATGCGTAAGGTTATGCTGCCGAAATTTCTTGACTGATTTTTCTTGTGGGAGTTGGGATACCCATCTCGAAAAAGAGAGTGGTAGATCAACCTTGCGAGGCGAGCTGGGAGATAGATTTCTATGGTTTGTGTGTGTTCCCACTTTGCGGCTTGGGGGGGGGGGCAGCGTAAGGGGGAAGAAGAGTACCCCTAGCATTGGATGGGAGGTACCGATGAAGTCTTTGCGGTTAGCAAGTGAGGATCTAGATGGAGCGAGATCATAGGAGGAATTCTTCGAGATTCAACTCGCTCGATACGATATTTTTATTTTTAAAATTTGCACTTGTAAAAGATTAAATTGTGAACAAGTTTTAACAGTTGCCGCAACCATTTGTATTCTGAATATCGTTGATAATTTCCTTGTCGTTGAAAATAAATATTGGATGTGAAGAACGAAGAGTATAGCTTACGTTCTTGGAGAAAACTATAAAATGTAATAAGATTTACGTTCTAAGAGGGTTGCTTGATTATCCCACCAATCAATTTGTCAATGATGGGGAAATTCAATTTTATAATATTGTTATTAAGTTTTTTTTTTATATTTTATTTTTGGGATGTTGTAAAAAAAAATATTTTTCCCTCAACAAAATTTTCTACCCTTATGTTCTCATCTGCTTGAATTGATTTAAACCTATATCGAAACCTGGTTAAAATAAATCCTTGTTACTGTGAAAACCAATAATGTTCTTCGTCTCTTGGAATGCCTATAAATTATATTATTATGGAAATTGTTCTATGTTCTACAGGATTAGCGCAACTTTATTCCGAGTTATGAATATCTTGGTTTTTCCACCGAGTAGGATTAGCGCTGCCTTCTTCTGCTAACTTGATATTCGATTTGCTTCTATGGAAATAAGGTTGATTGGCGTTGTCACCTAGATCGTGCTTGTAAGACTAATTTGGGTCTGCATTGTTTTCTGCGTTGCACAGTTTTCTCTGCGTATTTAGGGAGATAAGGGGACTCTGAGTCTCCACCCTTGC
This sequence comes from Picea glauca, assembly GCA_000966675.3. NCBI lineage: Eukaryota > Viridiplantae > Streptophyta > Pinopsida > Pinales > Pinaceae > Picea > Picea glauca. The sequence goes on along the minus strand of JZKD02S1736336.1, from coordinate 167,040 downwards.
CCAACTTTTTCTTCATAAACTCGACATTCTTATCCTTTCTCAATGCCTAAACCCTTGCCCAGTGATTTCCTTCACACTGTTGTTCAACCTCTTTTTTAGTCTTTTTGTTTTGCATTTTTTTTCCTTCTCTACCCTCCACGAATGCCAGAATTAACCTCGGCGAATTCGTTTTCCCGTATCCTCTGCAAATAGGGGAAGAATGTACTTGAGTTTTTGCTGGACGTCCCTGCCAAATCATTTGCTGACATCCTCTGCGGGTTGGGGGAGAATGTAAATGCGTTTTTGTTGGACGTCCCTGTGATTTTCGTGTGTAAAAACCACCCAGTGAGATAGGGAAACCACCTCGCATTTTCCCCTTTCCCCTGCGTTTTCTTGAGGTTTTTGTTTTTCTAGTCCCGTAGTGATGTTTCTCAATGTAAATTTGTGTTGTGGTCTCTCTTCAGGTGGCTACGTGATCTAGAATACAGACTGGCTTTAGTCGTTGAGATCCTCATGGATGATGCAATTTCTTTCGTGGAAAATCACCCCTGCACATGAGCATAATCGCCCAACATTTGATCCTTCTCCCTGCGATTTTTCATGTGTAAAACATTCCCAGTGAGTTAAGAGAAACCACCTCACATTTCCCCCTTCTCCCTGTGAATTGTGGTATGCAATTTTCACCCCTGTGTTTGAGCTATCACCCAACGATTTTGTTGGCATTCACCCAATGATGTTGCTCCTTTATCCTCAGCATTGGGAATAAGATTAATCCTATGCATTTTACCCTGATCTCTTTGCATTTTTTCCTTAAGGACGCCCCGTGTGTTTGGGGAGGGGGAATGCCTTGTGTCTTCTTGTTTTTCTATACATTTTTACTGGTGCTCTCAAGCTGCTCCCTAACATAAATAACTACTGTGCTCTCCCTAGAGTATCCACTATTTTCAGAATTTATTAATGGACTCCTTTTTGACAACCACCAATTTTGGCCAGGCCCGCAAGCTTTCTCTGAATTTTAATTTAAGCCTTTAATGACATCCACCAATTCCTGTTAGGCCTGCAAGTTTTTGATTTAGAATTTACGCCTTAATGACAACAACTATATTCTTGTCGTGCCCCAAATGTTTTTAGATTAGACTCCATGCGCCTTAGATTAATTGACAATTATGTTGCGCCTTGAACGAATGCATTGTTCGGATGATTGGTGATTATCTTACTCTTGCGCTTTTTAGAACACTAATGACATATGATGGTTTTAGATTTGGACTTATTGCACAAATGGATTTTATGTAGTGTATGATGGCTTAGATATTAGACTTCTTGCGTTTATGGATTTTATGTACTGTATGATGGTTTAGATCTTAGACTTCTCGCGCAAATGGATTTTATGTCATAATGATAGTTATAGATTAGACTTGCACAAATGGATTTTAAGTAATAAAAGATTGGTTTAGATTTTATAATTCTTGCGCAAATGGATTTTATGTAATAAAAGATGGTATTATAAATTATTCTTCTAGCGCGTAATGAAAATTCATTAAGACAAATGACTCTATTTGTGACTGGGCCTTGTGCCTCAAAAATAACTGAAAATGCTTGCGCCTTGGATTTAATATGGTCTATTATGTGTTATGTGAATGAGTACCCTTGTGCCTCGATTAATTAGGTTTGATGGATTGATGTGATCGATGATCGTAGACTGTTGGTTTAGCGAGTGGCTTGGATTGAATGTGTTATTGGGATGTAGACACCTCCTTGTTCCTCAGAACAATTGCCAACCTTGAGACCTTAAATGGTTAAAATCAATTGGAACCTGGGCTTGAGTGTTGCTTATGTGTCCTGAAGATCCTAACCTTGCAGGGTAGGTTGGGCGGGTAGTATCTGATGTCATTTTATGGTTATATTTATTCTCCTTGAGTTAGTGTTATGTTATCTCATGTTATCATGGTGTTATCTGGTGATTATCTTGATGGAAGGAGTTTAGAGCTTTATGATTCGTACTGTTTACGCGTCATCATTTATTGTATGAATGCAATGATTATGTCTTGCTATTTATTTGTGTTAATGCGTCGATATGTGTATCGTTATTCATGGAAATAATGTGATGGATTTATGTCACATTGAATGATATTGTGTTATTATTGTTTCATTAATATATTGGACGAGGTTTCAATGATGTTGTTATTAATTGTGATGATTATTTCTGTTGGCCCTTGACCAAGTTTTGAGGAATAATTGGTCATATTTGACCGTTTTCGGTACTCTGATATCTAATCGAAGAAGGAGCGCATGGCGAAGAGAAGATCACAAGATCCCCGCCCCTTTTTAGGGATTTTTGGGAATATTGTAATGGGAAAGCGATATCGGCCCTTATTTAGGCCTTTTGTATGTATACATAGAAGGGTAGGAGATGTGTATAAAGGGTGTGTGTGTGTGTGATGTAAAGTGAATGGCTTAGTGCATAAAGTAGATCTATGTGATTAGACGTCTGTGTGACTGTAAGAGCTCTGTGCCTACTGTAGGTATTGTAAGTGCTGAGTGCACGGGTCAGGGGAGGACTTAGTGCTTGAATCTACCCGGGGAAAGAGGATCTAGCGAGCTACGCAGATCTCTTTTCCTAGGTGGGGTAGGATCTTGAAGGCTTTGTGCTATAACTTGGTTTACATAAGATAATAACAAAAGAAGACTTTGTGGATGTAGCCCCAGAGTGGGGGTGAAGCATGATAACTTTGTGTATTGTGTTGATGTGTTTGTCTCTCTCTTGCTAAGTGTTCTGATATGTTTAGATAGATCTATTGATGCTTTGTGCTTATGAGATATGAATGCATGCTAGATATGATACATAAGATGCTAAGTGCTTAATCTATTAAGTATAACTTGTTTATCATTGCTAAGTGCTAGATCTGAGTAATTACTACAGTGCTCTGTTCTTTCTGCGAAGTGTATTAATGAATGTATGTTAAGGAATAACTGATGCTAAGTGCTCTGTAAGGAAGATAATCATAGATCAAGTGTCCCAGATAAGGTTGCATACATCTGAGTCCTACAACCACCCCTGCCTCTACCTCGGGTGAGACTTCATCTGCTTCGCAGGTGTTGCTGAAAGGGCCAGTAGTTAGGGCTTTGTTGGTGCTCTCTTGAGCATTGAACCTTGGGTCTGCCCCTGTGCTAACAAATGGTTCTGTTGCCGAGACTTGGAACTGTGATTGCTGGGAGCTGAAGAAGAAGAAGCTTTGTGTGAAATAAGCTCTGTGCGTAGATCTGTTGCTCTAGTGAGTAGTGTTATGTTTGACCTGTGAAGATTTGTGCCAAGAAAAGAGGTTAGATCTGAAGAAAGAGAGGTTAGATCTGAAGAAAAGAAGTCAGATCTGTGAAGAAACAGGTAATATCTGTAAGCTCTATTCCTTGATAAAGGTAAGAATAGTTAAAAGTCTTAGATCTGGAAGCTTTGTGCTCTGTAGAAGTAAGAGTGAGATTATTTTTTTTGTTTATAAAGCATGGATCTAGGTATGTTTGATAGATTCTGTCCTAGCTTCAAAACTAGGGCATTAATAGATGAAAGAAAGTTTGATATGAATAGATCTGATAAGTATAGTGATAGATATGTTATACCTATGCATCAAAAGAATGTCTGGACTAACAAGTGGATGCGGGATCCTAGAAATATTTTTTTGCATGCTAGCCACCATGATCTTGGTGCACAGTACATAAGGAGTTGGGGAACAACTAAGCAGACGAGAGGATTAACCCTCTGTTATAGTTATAGACGACCGAGACATATTGCTAAAGAATGCCCTGGGAGAAGGCCTAGTTGCCTTTGTTGTAAGGCTAGGGACGATGAAGTATTGGATTGCCCTATAATAATTGCTAGGCTTGAGAAGATGAATATGGAACAAGCAAACCCTGAGGGAGATCAAGAGACCAAGATTATAGCAGAAACCCAAAGAGAATCAGAAAATATATTGCTACAGATGAAAGATACCTTGAATGACCATCAACATGTTAGGCTATCAGAGATCTTCAAAGAAAAGGAGAAAATCGAAGCAAGAATAGGGGACTTTGACATTGAATGTACTCTTGATGAAGAAGCACAAGTAAACATTATGCCAGAAAGAAGTTGGGAAGCTATAGGAAAGCCTGCCATGATCCCTTCCCTAGGAGGAACGCGTTTCTTCAGAGGAAAACTAGTAAACCTATGTGGAAGGCTCTCTCAGATACCTATGAATGTCAATGAAAATTCGACAGAGGAAGACTTTGAGATCATTAAATTTGTTGAAGAAAGCACCCCGTTTACCATGCTCATAGGAAAACCCTGGATTGATAGAGAACATGCCAGACGAATAAAAGAAGAAAAAGTTTTGGAATAGAAGAAGCAAGAGTTAAAAGACTTTATGACCAGAAGGATCATGCACTTGATTGAAGAACAGAAGAGCAGATCACAGATATTTAATAGTAGCAACTCTGATGTCGAAGCTAAGAGAACACTTGAGGATCTGCAGAAGATCGAGTTAACTATTTTTCATACAGAAGAAGTATTATCAAGGAACCCTAGGAAAGACTTTCAACAATGCAAAGTAACTAAGACCACAAAAGATAAACATCATAATGTTAAAATCATTACTAAGACGAAACTCACTGGGAAGAAGGCTAGGAAGTTAAGAAAGAAAAGGGCTAATACTGTAAGGTTACAAGAGGTTCTAGAGGACACTTCATAGCAAGAAGAATTACAGAATTGGAGCTTCGCCAAGATATCAGAACAACGACATAGAGTGCTTCACCATGATGAAGCAATATAGCCATTGGAACCGATATACCTGTTCGACCGCCACTCCGAACAGATCAAAAAATAGTTATGGGTTACCACTAGACTGTTGGATATCACCAAAATGGATAGAACAGAGTTAATGAAAGCTTCATATCTATTGCAAGCAGTCTGTTTCAGAGTTACTTACTTATCTCGTCACGCCATGCCTGGAAGACACTTTTTCCAATTGAGAACTTGAGCGTACAGAATACCTGCGTTATGAAACAATGATTACTCCAGTTTTATTCTCTATCTGATTACGGTACTGACAGTCCATTGACAACCCAAGACAGTGATCCCGAGCTTACATGTTTGATGAGCTTAGCGCATCAGAAGAATTGGTGAGAGAAGTACTTGCTAGCTTAAGGAAAAAAAGAATCATGTTGGAAAGAGGGATGTCCACTGGAGTCCAAGTCTCGTCGTTGAGAGGTGTGGCAGCCTCCCCATCGACTTCTCGAGCTGGAACATCTTGAGCCGATGCAGAGTTGAGAACTAAGCATGGGGATGATGCAGGAAATGCGAAGTTAGTGCCAACCATCCTACCAACTTACATTCCCCCTCTAAGTGGTGAGATTAATAGGGACAGGGTCCCTAGATACTTTGAATACACCCTAGTCCTTGCATATCTACCGAAATGAGTTCACACCTACCACGTAGATCAAGACAAGGTTACAACATTGAAGTTTTGCGACTTCAACCTGGGAGAACGTAAAGCCTACAACATGCTCGCACCATCTAAATACTTAATGAGGACTAAGGACTGGAACTCAAAGATCGTCCCTCAGAAATGGACGATGAACCTTGTGCAGTCTACTCTGCTCAATGTTATGAAGATACCACACTTCGACTGACATCAGGAGGTGACTGCTTGTGTGAAATTGCTGCTAGCAAGTTACCACGGAGGATACTTGTGGTTAAACCATCGCATAACTGTTGATCCGACGCTGATAAATAGGATTAACATGCTTAGCATGTAGGGTCTTGATCCCCATGAGTACTACCCTGGAAAGACCGCGAACCGTGCTCTTTCACAAAATATTAAAGAGGCTTGTGGAAATGTTGAAAAAGGCACGTGAGGTTATAAGGTAGCCTCTATCGAGAGTGGTGCAGTGCGCCTTGCATGTCAGCTGATAGTAGGGAAGATGGTACGTAAGAATATACCTACACAAGTATCCGAATTTGTATTTGACCTCGTAGGGAAGTGCACGGAGGGACTACAAATGAATTGGGGAAAATACTTGGTCAATCAGCTAGAAATTTACTGTAGAGAAGCCTAGGACTAGGGGCATGAATTCCACTTTAGCTGGTCGCTAATATTGATCGCCTTTGTTGCATGGGAGCTACCGGAAGGCAAAACCTTCCCCGACCTCGACCCATTTGAACCATTAGCTGCGAAGTTCAGTACCTTATGGTACTTGATGGACATGAGCAAGCAGTGGCAATCAAATTTCATTTTTCACAGATACTATAACCAACTAAAAGTAGCCATAGCGGGTGAACCTCACATAACCCATAACACTTTACAAAGGTTCCAGCCTTTGATAAAGTTCAGCGCAAACTGCCACTTTATATATCTAACTCCACGTGTTGATGAACACCAAGAACAACTTCAGTCCTATTATAATCTATCCGAAGAAGACCTAGAAGAAATCACCAAGGAATGGTCGACGAACCTCCTTGTTCTAGTAGATCCAGTGGACATTTCAGATATTGACAACCCAGAAGCTGCACAGGACACACCTGGGCCCAGTAAGATGAAGAAGACAAAGAAGACAAAGGAAACAAAGAAGACAGAAGAGGTTTAGGATGTAGATAGCTACTCTGTAAAGACGACTTCCATCACACCTGATCAAGAAGGTAACAACGACGACCTAGAGGAATTCGAACAACAGCCAGAAGAAGAAGTTGAAGTTCCAAAGAAAAGAAAAGGGTCACCTTCAAAGTCTTCCTCTAAGAAGAAAGAAAAAGTGACCGTGACCAAGATGAAGACCACACTCAACCCCGATGACTTCAGCTTTCTCCTCGCAACTTTGAATGAACCCATAGAAGAAATTATAGAAAAGCAGGAGGCCAAGCAACAGGCGATGTATGACATAATTGAATCTGAGCTCCAAGGAGTGCAGTGAGCACTTCAGTCTAACTGCACAGTCTCCACTGCGCCCATACCAGAAGGAACAACAGAAGCAAGAGATGAATCAGTTCAACTCCGCAGGATTGCCGACATAGTCGAAGTACACCTTCAGAAAGTGGCAGAAGTAACAATGCATGCCACCTAGGCCCTAAAGAAAGCATAGGAGGAAATCATAGAGAAGCGCCGAGCTGCACATCAAGAGAAGGAGGCCATCCAAAAGGAGAAGGGGGAACTTCTCATGAAGTAGATCAAAATTGAAGAAGCTGTTAACAGAGCATTTCGCTCTGTGACCGACTTAGAATAAAAGGCCAAAGAACCCTTAGACTGTCAAGTGATGAAGCTTGCTGAAGTTATTCAATAACTGCAGCAAAGAGTCGTGGACTTAGATCTTCGGATCATCCCAAGTACCCCACAAGAAGAGCACGACCAGCGAGAAATAACTGCTCGGGGTACAGTAGAAAGGATTAAAGAACTCACTGAAGAATGCAAACAACTAAGTACCAGAAGTGCGCAAACACATGAGGACCTGACCGAGTACCCAAAATTACATAAACTGGAGTTGTAGCTCCAAGAGGCGAAGCAACATGCATATAGACTTCAGATGCAATTGAAGACCCTATCAACTATAAAGAAAATGAAGTGATCCCACAAGCAACATATTGCACAGCAACAGATCCAAATGATCCAGCGCAAGGTCATGGAAGTGACGCAACAACTTCAACCTTTGCAGGATAATGCATGTCAACTACTTTTAGAGATTGAGAACCAAGGGATAGAACTACAACAGGTCATGATTACAACAGAGCAGTGCCTAGAAGGACCAGTCAATAACGCACTCATAGAGGAGTTTGCTGAGCAGGAGGAAGTCGCAATGCAGTAGGTCGAAGCAGCTTGAGGCGTTTGAAGCGGAACTGGTCAGACCTGAGTGACTCGGGACGAGTCACAAGTGAGTGTTGGGGGCTTGTTGGCCCTTGACCAAGTTTTGAGGAATACTTGGTCATATTTGACCATTTTCGGTACTCCAATATCTAGTCGGAGAAGGAGCACATGGAGAAGAGGAGATCATGAGATCCCCGCCCCTTTTGAGGGATTTTTGGGATTTTTGGGAATATTGTAATGGGAAAGGGATATTGACCCTTATTTAGGCCTTTTGTATGTATAAATAGAAGGGTAGGAGATGCGCATAAAGGGTGTGTGTGTGTGATGTAAAGTAAATGGCTTAGTGTATAAAGTAGATCTGTGTGACTATAAGAGCTCTGTGCCTACTGTAGGTATTGTAAGTGCTGAGTGCATGGGTCAGGGGAGGACTTAGTGCTTGGATATACCCGGGGAAAGAGGATCTAGCGAGCTGTGAAAATCTCTTGTCCTAGGTGGGGTAGGATCTTGAAGGCTTTGTGTTGTAACTTGGTTTACAAAAGATAATAATAGAAGAAGACTTTGTGGATGTAGCCCCAGGGTGGGGGTGAACCACAGTAACTCTGTGTATTATGATGATGTGTTTGTATCTCTCTTGCTAAGTGCTCTGATATGTTTAGATAGATCTATTGATGCTTTGTTCTTATGAGATATGAATGCATGCTAGATATGATACATAAGATGCTAAGTTCTTAATCTATTAAGTATAACCTGTTTATCATTGCTAAGTGCTAGATCTGAGTAATTACTTCAGTGCTTTGTGCTTTCTGCGAAGTGTATTAATGAATGTATGTTAAGGAATAATTGATGCTAAGTGCTCTGTAAGGAAGATAATCACAGATCAAGTGTCCTAGCTAAGGTTGCAAACATTTGAGTCCTGCAACCACCCTTGCCTCTACCTCAGCTGAGACTTCATCTGCTTCACAGGTGTTGCCGAAAGGGCCGGTAGTTAGGACTTTGTTGGTGCGCTCTTGAGCATTGAACCCTGGGTTTGCCCCCGTGCCAACAATTTCCTACGCAATTTATTTTTTACTTT
>JZKD02S1736336.1:136772-157992 GCA_000966675.3 Picea glauca | reverse complement strand
TCAATACATAGATCTTCAATAAAATTGTATTGTCAAAGAAGTAGCCAACAAATACAACAATTTGGAATGAGAGGGGAGACTCTGTTTATAGATGAGGCATCTAAATCCTTCTCATTCTTTATTATTTTTTATTTCCTTAGATATATCCTAGGAGAATTACAAAAATACTTGTCTTCTAATTAATCTAAAGATACCAAGTCACAATAAAATAAGAATGTGCCACATGTACCATAAATGCTCCAATAGAGGAGTCCGTCCAACTAAATGAGGTTTACCAGGGTCCAAATAGGATCAACGTCTTTCCCAAGTGCAAGGAGATACCCTCAAATCATTCTATAATTCTCCCCCATTGAAGAAATGTCCACAAAAATCCAATTTCTAGCCTCAAATGAAGGGATAGTCACACATGTGAGGTCTCTAAGGTCCAAAAGAGAGGAAGAATCCTCTAATAAAGCTCCAAAGTCTAAGTGTGAGTCTCGATGGTGAAACAATGTACTCATATTATGCAAGTAACCTCTACAAGTCATGGAATGACCCTCTCCAAGTCAAATGATGTCTACACGTTCTAAAACAGCTAGAAGACAAGTCATCAAAAGGGGTTGGCACTCAAATAAAGTTAAGACTAGCTCCAAAAGTGTTGAAGGAAGAGATATCTCAAGGATATTGAACTTGGCATGTCAAGAGGTGAACCATGCAAGTGAAAATAGCCCCAAAATGACTCAAATGATGTGACCAGTGCCTTGGGATCTATGTACTACCTCGAGATCTATGAAACTTCCTTGAAAAATGTGAAAATGCATGAGTAACTGTAGAATCATCTCCAAGAGTGCATGGAAAAAGTGTGAAAAATACATAAGAGGGGATCCATTCTTATGCATAAGATAAGTGTGCTCCCATATGTATGAAATCATTTACAACACGAGCAACACTTTTACATAGAGTAAAACGGGTCTAGAGGCACTCTAAGTCATGTGTACTAGTAGCTTCATCCAATGACCCTTGCATACCTACTCGAGCCATAAATGCCATACTTAGGATCAAATTAATGATCCAAGGGGTAGTCATATAAGCTAGAATATTAAGGACTATCTTGAAATGGGGACTAAGAGGATGAGGCATGGCCAACCACAAAGGGTCTAGAGATACCACCTAGACAATACAATGCTTTTACATAGATCAAGCATGTAACACCCTGTTTCCCCCCAAGAATGTAATTATGATTAGTACTTCATATGATTATGTTTATTAAGCATGTAATTGTGTTTTAATTAATGAAAACACCAAAAAACTAACTGAGAGGTAACAACCTTCAAAGTATTGGCCATGATACACAAGTGGGAATTCATGAAGCTGAGATTGATTGAGTGATTGGGTAAGGTGGAGTTGAGATGTTTTTATGAAGAAAAAAAGAATCGTGTTTATCAAGCCATATTGTGCTTGAAAAGCATGTATATACACCTACCAACATACCCAAATCAATAGGAAACCACCTGACCAATTATGAAGGTCAGAATGGTAGTTGAGGCAGTTAATAACTGTTAACAATATTTGAATATTTTGGAGAAGGAAAGGGTATGTTGAAGTGACTTGACATATAGGGCACCATGGATTTATCCCTTCAGGATGGGAACTACAAGATACATGTTACGTTTATAGGAATCCATGAGAATCTCGAGAAGACTGGTGGAGGAAGACACCAAAGGTGGAAAGACACCACCAGACTAAATGATTCGACCAATAGAGAGTGGTGTAAAAAAAATAGAGGAGACACATATAAGGAGAGACGATCAATAGATAGAGATCTGTAGGAAGGCTACCCAAATGTACAGAGAAAAAAAATGAAGATAATCACACAATGCACAAAGAAGAGAACACTTAGAGGGATATTGAGTGACTGACTAGCTCACAGGTAAAGAGCGCAGTGAGTAAAAGTGTTCATTGGAGCAACTCAAAGAGAAGAGAAAGTGGAGAGATTTCCTTGAATAAAATAGGAAGCTTGTCAAATTTTATGATGATCACCTTGAAACAGATAATACTCGAATCTAAACTGGAGCAACATAGGGCTATATCTTGGTACTTACTGGAAAGAAATTGGAATTGGTAAGGGGAGGTTGCTGAGGGAATTTATAGAAGAGAAGGGAATCCCTTGTGTAGAGGAAATCCAATTGATAAAATATGTGATAAACCTGTAGAGACCCTGAGCTCAGTAGGAAGATGGAAACTTCTATTGTTTCTAGAGAAGGAAGGAGAGTGAATTTACTGGATCATATTAAGCTTGGAAAACCAACTAAATCATTGTCCTTATGGTATCATGGCTTGGAATGGGGGTGGCATACTATAGGAAGGAATTATACAGTATGGAATAAGGTTGGGAGGAAATGCGTCCTCTCTTAGTCAGTTGGTGTTGGCCATTTCCCTGATCAGATAAGTATTTAACTTGTTCTGTTTAACAATGAATGAATGATGTTAAATATGTATTTTTTTGATTTGATGGGAAATGCAAATGTTTGTAATGAATGAAATGAGTCCTTGAATAAATGGGATATACCTGGCATGGTTCTTATGTAAAATTTTAAATTATGAAAACAAACCAGTATGACTAGTCTGTATCCCTAAGGATCTTGTAGCTTTGAAAGGATAATTCTCAAGATATGGACAAAATATTCATTTCACAGTAGACCAAATGATCTGGTTTAGGGAATGTTCTTATGAGGAAGAAAGGGATGTGTGTTTCGAGGAAAAACCCAAATCCTCAAGTGGAAAGCTTGCAAGATATGCAAGAAATTCCTTTTGATGAAGTTAGCAAGTTTTCGACAACCTCAGAGTAGGCTTCAAATTCCTGTAAATATGACAAGGTCTTGTAGAACCCCTGAAATTAGCTAAGTCCCAAAATTAGAGTGTTAGCCAGTGGAAAAACCTAGTATTAATTCGGGAGATTTCATAATCGTTGATTCAGGGGGGTGAGTGGATCTCAACCCTTTGTTGAGAATGCATCATCATTATGAACGGTTGAGTGATGGGACTTATGTAAAGTGAAACGACGACAAAAAACTGAACACAAGATGAGGACCATTGATTTAGTGTCCTAAGTGGATCTAGACCGTTGGTCGTATGGTGCAACCATCAGAGTGGCCATGGGGAAGGTTGTGTTATGACCCCAATGGGGAAAAATATTATTTAACAAGACCATCGATCTATTGGAGAGTGACTAGGAAGAAAATTGGACCGTTGGATATTTTTGTTGGTGTGTCAGAGGTTTTGTAAGAAGGATCATGGTGGAAGTACGAAGATGGGGAAGTCCATGGATCGTGGATCTCTTAGGGAAGTATCCTGCAAGATCATAGCCGTTGGATCTAGCATAGCTCGATTCAAGAATTTGGCCCTAGAATCAATATCTTCCGAGTGATTGTGACCTACGAGTAATCCTAGACCATTAGATGGTGTAATTAAGGACCGCCAGATCCATCAGAGATATGCCGTTGGAGTGGCTTTGAATGTTGAAGTGGAGAGACTTCGATGGTCAAGGATCTGAGAGTAAATCTGAGCCGTTGATATAAAATTTACTGATGGGAAGAAAAAGCCATGGATCTATCATAGGAACCACTTATCCATTTAAGGATTCCAAATGAATCGGGGAATAACAATCGGGTAATTTGAGGCCCCGAGAGTAAATCATAGCCATCGATCTTTATCTCTGAGGACCATTGGATTCACCAACAAAAACTTGTCAGAGAAAGCTTGTTGGTGTGGATTTTTAACGGGTACGTAGTTGATATTTATGTGAGAGATTTTGAGGTTCTTTAGATAGAAAATATGATGTTGAGGGGCGATCCTATCCATTTGATTAAGGGTGTTTATAACCTGAGGTGTTGTTACTAAGTCCGAGAAGGGATTTTGTTGTGATTGGGAATCGAACGAGGGAACTTGTAGAGAAACTTGTGTGTGAGTTAAATGGAATTAAGAAAGATAATTGAATGCCCCACCAACCTAAGATACATTAGTGGGTCGGGTGTGTTATAGAGTGGTATCAGAGTATAGTTCAAATTCTAGGCTTGAATGGGTCACTAAGACCGCTTGAAACCATTTAAGAAAGTTTTGATGTTGATTAACATGCATGATTTAAATTGGTAATTTAATTACTACTAATTGTTATTGTTTCAACACATAGGATGTACTGAAAGGAAGGAGAGGTAAATTATGCAATGTAGCATGGAAGAAACCTCACATCTTAGAGATGATGAATTTTATGGCCGAAGGGATAGAGAAACCCCTATATATTTGATGGCTATTGTTAGAAGTCTGAAGGTAGAAAATGTGAGGCTCATGAGAGCTCAGGCCGAGTAGGCAGAGTTGAATGCAATGTTACTGGTATAAAATGAGAGGCTCATGAGAGCTTCAGTCGAGCAGATGGAGTTGAATGAAGTGTTACTACAAATCTTGTCGAAGATTCAAAAAAATATGCAACAAGGCCCAAGTAATGTAGAGTTGTAGTAGTCAAAGACGTTGAAAACCCCTTTAGGTGATCAGAAGCATGGATTGGCTCACAACAATGTGGAAAATATTTCTTCCAGAAAGAGGCATCAAGATTCCAAGAAGTGTATATATGATGGAAGTGTTTCCATAGAGTCATCTAGAAGAAAGACTACTTTGGTATATCTGTCCAGTAGTGGAACAGAGTCAAGTGTCCATAAGAAGAGAAAGAGGAATAATTCCTAGAGTTCTCTAATTGAAAAATTGAATAAGGCTAAGCCGCCTACCTTCGATGGAGAAATTAAGAAAGGAGAAGAATATGAGGCATGGATATTTGGTTTGAAGAAGTACTCCTAGGTACATAATTACTCCGAGAATACCAAGGAAATGATTTCCATTTTTAATCTGAATGGAGGAGCCTCCATTTGGTGGGAATACCTCACGAAAATCAAGGGATTGAAGGAAAGAAACCTGATGTGGAAGAAATTTGAGAAATACTTCCAACAAGCATATTTTTCGGAGAATTATTATGATGATAAAATCAACGAACTCCATGAGCATAAGTTGGGACAACTTACCATGGATGATTATGCCAAAAGGTTTATGGAGCTATTGAGGTATGTCCCTTATCTCAAGGATGAGAAAGAAAGAGTGAAAAATTTTCTCAGTGGATTGCCACCGTCTTAACAAGACAAGATTGAGTTTTATAATCTGAAGACGTTGGAGGAAACTATTCAGAAGGCACAATGTTTCTATGATTAGTCTAAACATAATTAGGATCCTTCAAGGGATTATAAAATAAAAGACAAGGGTGGATTTCAAAAAAAGGGATTCAATTAATTTCCACATAAGAATTCAAGAAATAATGCACAGTTTGGTCAGCCAAGGATAAGTGTATATCAACAGAATTTTCCATCTGAAAGTGGAAATAACCCAAAAGAGAAAGAAAAAGAAAGAGTAGAGGAACCCAAGAAAGGAACTTTGCAATGCTGGGGATGTGGAGAGCCACACCTATTGAGGGATTTACCCCATAGAAAACATGACAACATGAAGGTGTATAATGTATAGAAAGTAACTACAGTCAATGATGTAGCCAAAAGTATGCCGAGAATATATGCAGCCGTGGAAAATTGACAAGAATACCACCAAGCCTTTGTGGTGGAGCTATAAGGTATTATTATCAATCAACCTATCTCTATTTTGATTGACCCAAGATCTAACCTCAGTTATATTTCACCTCGAGTTGTTGAGGCATGTTCATTAAAGAGAAAGAAACATGCAAGAGAATGGTTGGCTCTAGCCACTGGAACACAGAGAAAAGTGGGTGAGGCAATAAAAACATGTCTATTTGTGATGAGTGGACTGCAGACTCGGGAAACCTTTAATATCCTACCCCTAGGCTCATATGACATGTTGTTGGGTATGGATTGGATAGCTTCCCACAAGACAAAATTAAATTGTTATGAGAAGGTTTTGTAATGTTAATATAATGAGGGCAATACAAGGATTTTGCAAGGCATTTGGTTGTTCTTTCATGGCTATTTATTTGACTTGGACATGTATGGAAATTTTTGACTCTTCTGGCATCAATAAGCTACTATGCTTAGATAATTTTGAATATTGGATCAAGATTGGTTGCATGCTGTATGTGTGTTATGAGTTTGACATTGTGTTGTCCATGAATATTTAAGAGACTGTGAATGGCGAGTTATTATGTGTTTTGAGTTAATATGAAATAAAACAATCACTGGGTTTCGAACAACAATGATACTTGCGACCTGGGTTTTTCATTGCAACTTATGATACAATTTGGTTTTAAAAGGAAAATGGAATTTCGAATGGACTTACATATTTCACTAGTGTTGAATACATTCTGGTCTTACTTATATGGGTTTGTTATGGTTATGTCTTGTTATCGTGCACCATTGGTTTCTTTTTACATTTGTTATGAATTTTTTTTTCAAAAACGAAAGAAACAATATACACTACCAAATTATCATTTCAACAATTGTTCAAAAGGAAATATCAATCAATTATTTGCGATCAGTGTAATGGTAGCCCGGTTTGTTGTGAAAATTGCTTGAGGCATATGAATGGGTTTTGAACTGGTTTTAGTTTGACATACATCTTGCTGGAATCCGCTTGCAGTTAATGGGTTATGGTTTTGTGATTCTAAATGGATTCAAAATCTAGGGTTTCGACTTTCCTTTCTGTCTCGACTTGCTCTATTTTTTGATTCAAGAATAATTTTTGAGTTATTATGAAACCCTACATTCAGTTTTCTTGACTTTGTCATCAACATTCGTGCATGCTTGTTGATATTCAATTTTGCAAGTAATTATATACACATAATAGTATTGGAAATGTTGTATGAAATTGATAAGCCAGTGTGTAGTCAACATCATATTTTTGGGCTTCCAGTTGATTGGCATATTGATTTCAAATCTTGTCATTTACAAAATTTTTCAAAAGAAATCCCTACTTCGATGATACCCAGTCTTCGACACTTATTTAATTGCCAATTTATATGAACAATATATATGGCAACTCAAGGACGAGAATTACTCTTGTACTCTGTTGGATTAATATTAGATTGGATTCATCCTGTTCTTATGATGAATTCTATGGATTAAGTATGTTTGGTAAAAAAAAGTTCAAATGGTCATATTTTAAAAGAATTTAGATATGGTCCTTCTTACAGGAATCTATAAAGAAGAATTTTCCAGAATGTTTGTTAATACATTTTGATTAATGAATTGGATTTCAAAGAATCAAAAGGAAACAATACAGGTTTATATTTTGAGGCCTGGAATTGATCACATTAGTTGATGGTTGATGGATTATAAGTTGTATACAAAAAATAAAAACATTGATCATTTTCATTTTCCATCCATAATTTCACTTTACACAAATCATAAAGCCCTCATTTTTTCCCAAAATCATTTTATTATTTCTGTGATTTGTTCTAAAGGGAACTGTGATTTTATATAGGCCTTGTAATTTGGAAATATTGATAAAAGGAAATTGAATTGGAACAATAAGTAATATTGATGAAATCCATAGTCCAGTATGGAAGTTGATATGATTATAAAAGTTGATTATTGGGTTGAGAACTAATCTTGTTTAGAACAATAACCATTGTTTCCCTTTCATGGATTCCACTTTTCATTCATTACACATCCAATCACATCCCATATTTCATTAAATATCCCTATTATAAATAATGACAATTGTGGATCTAAGCTATCAAAATGACTATGATTGTTACATGTAGAGTAATGGATTGATTGCATGCATGCTAGTGTGTGAACCAATAAGATCCAATATTTTAAATTTATCTTTAGGAAAGTAAATTGATGGTTGATTAGTCTTTCTTGTTTCATATTATGATCTAATTTTTCTTTCAGACAATGAGTTTTTTAGCAGAGGAAGCCATGGTAGAGGTGGGGGAAGAGGCAACAACAATTTTTGGCAAAGAGGCAATATGAGATCTAGATTCTCCATTCATTTTGATGTTGATCCTGAAGAGTTGAATTAGCTATTTCAAGATGGTTTCTTTAACTTAGTGGGCCAAGGAGCGTTTCAACCACATCCTAGACTAGAAAGGCCTCCTTACCAACCTTACCCAGGTCTTTCAAATTTCATGTTACAACTCATGTGTCCCTCCAACCATAGGTTCCTACAAATGATGCCTAGCATGATATTGTTCATTCCCCTGTAGTTCATCATGATGGATGACCCATAATTTCATTTCCATTGACACCTCCACCTCCACTCAACCAACGTGCCCAACATATTGATCATATTTCATCCCCTGTTCAGTCCTCACATGCAAGAAAAAGACTCAATAGAACCATCCATGAGCCTATGGCAAGAAAAGGTAAAAAAGTGGTCACTCATTCTAAGTCATCTAATTATTTATCTCAGTCAGTCACCTCACATTCCCCAAAAATAAATGATCCATCTCCATCTCTCAGTGAAGTTAATCCTCAAGAATCCTATCAACCACACACTGAGAAGGTCCACTCAACAAACAAAACAAGAAAAACAACAAGGAGTGAGAAGAAGCAGACTGCTTCACACAACAAATATGGCTTTTGATATTTCATGTTTCTTTCTGGTGGTGGACAATTTGTTTATGTTTTGACTTTTCTGACAGCTTGATACTATTATCCTCATTTTTGGATAACCAATCAATAATTTCCTTTCTGGTGAAAAATGCATTTTATTAATTTGGCATATATATGGATTATTTTGGCCGACACAAGGGGGATGATACAAGTGACTTTTTATGTATATGCTTGATGAGGTGGCATGATTTATTGTTTAAATAAATTATGGAGCAACAAGAAGGAAATCAAACTTAAGTATTTAAAGAATTAGGGGCCCCACCTATTAGTTATTGTTTATTTACCCTTTATCTATCTATTATAATTATTTAATATTTGTCCCTAACTAATATTGAGTCATTTATGACTTAACTAAAGGTAGTTTGAAACTACCACAACTTCTTTTGAGAAAATAAAAGATGATCATAAGAAGGGACAAAGGGAGAGAGAACAAAGAAAGAAATTTCTGATAAATGTCTACTCTTAAACTAGTGAGATTAATTACTTTCATTCATTCTGAGTTATCATAGAGTCTTAACATTTTTGTTGATAGCAGAGTATTCTTGAAGATAACAAGATTCAAATATTGAGATACATTTTTCAGAAACTTATTCTAGAAAGGTTGACCATTTGAACTTGGCAGTTTGTGTATTCATATCTATTCATGAATTAGTTTTCATTACTAACAAAGAATATTTTGCAGAGTCAGTAAATGATACTTTCGTGGCTAAGATGATCCATATTTCTAGTCTCAGTCTTCACTTGTTGTTAGATTCTTTTTGTATGGTTCCCATCGAATATCTCTAAATATGATCCCAGTCCTTACCATCACAGGGGTTTGAAAAGAAGGTTATGATTGTAACTTGGAGTGAAATCAATAAAATTTCTTTGCTGATTTTGATCTCACATGTTTATTCTCTGATATTACTTTTAGATTTGTATTTCATTTGTTCCTTAATTCTCAAACACAATACATATATATTTTTACATTCTTCTTTTGCATAGTTTAATTATAAAAAGGATAACAACAGTTCTTTGTACTTATTACTTGAGAATCAATCGATAATTTTCTCTAAGGCTATAAACCTTAGGTGATAATCCAAACTATCTTACCATAGACAATTAAGATTCGAAAATGTTAGAGTGAGGTTCCTCATACCTTTTCCTAAACACTTGTGCTATGGGAATTCAAGGATGTTTTTCCAGAGGAAGTGCCTGTACTACCTCCAAAAAGAGATCTTGATTTTTCAATAGATCTTGTGCTTGGAGCAGAACCTACATCCAAATTACCTTACATAATGAGTACACTAGATTTGGTGGAGATGAGGGTACATATGAAAGAGATGTTGGATAAAGGTTACATTAGGCCGAGCTTATCTCCATGAGGAGCACCAACCATGTTTGTAAACAAGAAGGATGGTACCTTGAGACTATGAATTGACTATAGATAGTTGAACAAGATGACTATCAAGAACAAGTATCCTTTGCCTAGGATAGATGATCTCTTTTACCAGTTTAGAGGAGATAAAATATTCTCAAAGATTGATTTGAGGTCAGGATATCACCAAGTCAAAATCAAGGATGAGGACATCCACAAGACAACCTTTAGAACAAGGTACTAGCACTATGAGTTTGAGTGGTGCCATTTGATATTACAAATGCACCAACCACATTCATGTGTCCGATGAATAATGTTCTCAACAAGTATTTGGACAAGTTTGCCTTAGTATTTGTGGATGAAATTTTGGTGTATTCCAAGAACAGAGAAAATCATATTAGGATGGTGTTACAAGTGATAAGGGAGAATTAGTTGTATGCCAAGTTCAACAAGTGTGATTTCTTCCAAAATGAAATCTAGTATTTAGGCCATGTAATATCCTTAGAATGAGTGGTAGTGGATCCTGAAAAGATAAAGGAAATCATGGATTGGCATACCCATAAGAATGTCACATAAGTAATATCCTTCATGGGACTGGATTGATATTCCAAAAGGTTCATAAATGGATTTTACAAGATTTGTAATCCTATTACCTCATTGCAAATAAAGGGGAAGAGATTTGTATGGTCACCAAAGTGTGAAGATAACTTCCAACAACTGAAGCATCTCCTAAATAATTCCCATGTTCTGAAGATTACAGACCCTGGGAAATATTTCTTGGTTTGCATTGATGCTTGCAAAGAGGGACTAAGTAGAGTTCTTATGCAAGATGGGAAAGTTATTTTTTTATGAATCACAGAAATTGAATGAGCATGAGCATACGTATGTTACCCATGATCTAGAATTGGTAGCAATCGTGCATGAATTAAATATGTGGAGGGATTACTTGCTAGGGATGAGATTTGTTCTAATGCCAGACCACTATGGTTTGAACTATTTGTTTGACCAACCAAGGTTGAATGCCAGACATTCCATATGGATGACGTTGATTAGCGAATTTATTTCAAAATAAAACAAATAAAAGGAAAAGAGAATAGAGTGGTAGATGCACTTAGTTAGAGTGTTCATACTATACATTTAGCAACAACAAGTGTACAAGAGTTTGACATTCAACAAAGGTTTAAAAACCTACCGCAAGAAGATGAGTTCTTGAATCAAGTGAAAGAAGGGTTACAATAAGAACCCAAACAAAAGATATTAGTTTGGGTTCGATAGTTTGTTGTTGTATAACAACATGATGTATGTGCCTAATTCAGAAGATTTGAGGCACTTGATCATGGACGATTTCCATAAAATACCCTATGTAGGTTACCCTGGTTACTGGAAAATGGTGACAACAGTAAGACAAATGTACTATTGGCCAGGAATGAAGCAAGACATTGCTTAGTACATTGCAAAATGTTTAGAGTGCCAACAGGTGAAAGTTGAGAAAAAACATCCCGTTGGGCTATTGCAGCCTTTTCCAATTCCATAGTGGAAATGGGAAATGATTTCCATGGATTTTATTACAGGCCTACCAAGAACAACCAATATACATTATGTGATCCTGGTTGTAGTGTATAGTATGAGCAAGGAAACTCACTTCATCCCCATTAAATATAATTTCAAAGCCATAGACGTTGCTAATGTTTTTATGAAGGAAATTTTCAGAGTGCATGGTTTTCCCAAGACCATAATCTCATACAAAGATGCCAAATTCACTTCAAGTTTGTGGAAAATATTTTTTGTAGGATTGGGAACGTAATTGGAGTTTAGCATGGTCTACCATCCTCAAATAGATGGTCATACCGAGAGAGTGAACAAAATGATAGAGGACATGTTGATGATGCATGTTATGCATCAACCTAAGCAGTGGGAAGAGTATCTACCCCTGGTAGAGTTTCCCTACAATAATGGTTATAAAGAATCATAAAAAATGAGCTTGTTTGAGGTTCTGCATGGAAGGAAGTGTACAATTCTAATCAACTGGGACAATCTGATGGATATAATCACACTTGAACTAGAATTGATTAAAGAGATGGAACACGCCATGGTTAAGATAAGGCATAATATGAAAGTAGCTCATGATAGAAAAAATAACTATGCAAAAAGTAAGAGGACTCATAAAGAGTTCAAAGTGGGAGATCATGTGTATCTCCAAGTGAAACCCAAGATAAGTTCCTTGAGAATGGTAACGTGTGCTAAGTTAGCACCCCACTACTCTGGACCATCTGAAGTTATGGAAAGAATAGGACCAATATCATATAAACTTGCATTATCACATACTGTTAGAGTCCATAATGTGTTCCATGTGTCTTTATTAAAGAAATATGTACATGATTCTAATCATGTTATTGATTGGACTATGATACATGTGGAACTAGAGGGAGGATTCCATCTCGAACCTTAATGCATCCTGGACAGGAGAGAAAAAATGCTCCAAAACTGAGACATTATGTAGGTCAAGGTGCAATGGAAGCACTTTGGAGAAAATGAGGCTACCTGGGAGCTAGAACATGAAATGAGACTAGTATACCCATTTTTGTTTTGGTATGATAGTATATACATTGTGTTTTAAACACTGAGGACAATGTTTCTTTAAGGGGGAGGGGAATGTAATACACTGTTTTCCCCCAAGACTTTAATTATGCTTAAGAATTCATATGATTATGTTTATGAAGCATGCAATTATGTTTTAATTAATGAAAACAACAAACAACTAATTGAGAGGGAACAACCTTTAAAGTAATGACCATGATACACAAGTAATAATTGATGAAGCCATGATTGATTGAGTGGTTGGGTAAGGTGGAGATGATATATTTTTATGAAGAAAAAATGAATCTTGTTTAGAAAGCTAGATTATGCTTACAAATCATGAATATACACCCACCAATGTACCCATATCAACAGGAAACCACGTGGCCAATTATGGAGGTCAAAATGGTAGTTGAGGTAGTTAATAACAACTGACAGTGTTTGGGCGTCTTGGAGAAGGCAAGCGTCAACTGAAGTGACTTGACGCAGAGGACACAATGGATATTCCCCTTCAGGATGGGAATTGTAGGCTACATGTTATATTTGCAGGAAGCAATGAGAATCTCGAGAGGACTAGTGGAGAAAGAGGCCAAAGGTGGAAAGACACCAACAAACCAGATGAGTTGACCAATAGAGAGTATTATCAAAAAAGAGAGGAGACACGGATAAGGATATATGACCAATAGAGGGAGATATGCGAGAAGGATACCAAAATGTGCAAAGGAAAACATCAAACAGAATATTGTAGTACACACAGAAGAGAACATTCAGAGGGAGAGTGAGTGAGGGATGAGATCGTAGGTAAAGAACGCAATGAGAAGAGGTGTTCAGTGGAACAAATTGAAGAGAAGAGAAATTGGATAGCTTTCCTTGAAGAAAATAGGAAGCTTTTCCAATTTTACAATGATCACCTTGAAACGGAGAAGACCCAGATCCAAAATGGAGCAAGAGAGGGCTATGACTTGGTACTTACTGGAAAGAAACTGACGCTGGTAAGGGGAGGTCATTGAGGACTATATAATAGAGAAGGGAATCCCTTGTGTAGAGGAAATCCAATTGATAAATTACCTGATAAATATGTAGAGACCTTGAGCTCAGTGGAAAGGGGGAAACTTCTATTGTTGTCAAAGGAGGAAGGATAGTAACCTTCTTGGATCATCTTAATCTTGGAAAACCAACTGAATCATTCCCCTTGTGGTATCATGGTTTGGAACGAGGGAGCCATACTGTAGGAAGGAACTCTATAATATGGCCTAAGGTTTGGAGGAAAGGAATCCTCTCTCAGTCAGTTGGTGTTGTCTATTTCCCTGATCAGATAAGTGTTTAACTTGATCTATTTAAGAGTGCATGAATGCTGTAAATTACATATTTGTCCAATTTAATGGGAAATGTAAATGGTTGTAATGAATGAAATGATTCCTTGAATAAACATGATATACTTAGCATGGTTCTTATGTAATATTTTAAATTATGAAAATAGACCAGTATGAGTAGTCTGTATCCCTAAGGATCTTGTAGCTTTGAGAGGAAAGTTCACAAGATATGGACAAAATCTTCATTGCACAATAACTCGAATGCTTTGGTGTAAGGAAGGTTCCTATGAGTGATCCAGATTTATAAATGGAATGATATGAAATACAGATGTATAACAATGAAAAACATAGAGACACAATAAAACTTTAATTCTATTAATAAATAGAACATGCTGAAATTGTAAAATGCAGAATGAAACAAACTCGCTCGAATGGTGGCAACTTATCTCAGAGAAGAGATGTGACGACTATCCTCATTCACAAGAAGATGAGTACAATGAGACTCCAAAGGAATTTTCAACATAAAAAATAAATGAGAAAACCATAAACATCCAAAACCCTTACCCCTAGAGGCGAAACACCAAAAGGTTTGTGGCCCCCGATGGGGGTAGTTGATACGTCAACTTCCCGAGGGCATAAATTTTGCACATGATATCTATTTAGGGTGATCAATACACTGTTGGAAAGGTCTAGCTAGGGATTACACATTCCATTAATCTTATCATGTGCCTTTCGCTACATGCCAGGTGCTGCCGAGCCAAGAAAACATCGTTTAGGGCCTCAAAATGGCCCTAGAAGTTTGAGACCCGAAAAATGGTAAAAAACTGCCAAAATGGAAAATTGTTCTTTGAGCTAGTGGAATAGGTGGGTGGCCACCAATATCCACCTGGATCAGTGAGGAAGAAAGGGATGTGTGTTTCAAGGAAAAACCCAAATCCTTAAGTGGAAATCTTGCAAGATATGCAATAAATTCATTTTGATGAAGTTAGAAGGTCTTCGACAGCCTCAAAGTAGGCTTCAAACTCTTGGAAATATGATAAGATATTTTAGAAACCCTGAAATTAGCTAAGTCCCAAAATTGGAGCATTAGCCAGTGGAAAAACCTAGTGTTAATTCAGGAGAGTTCAAATTCGTTGATTTGGTGGAGTGAGTGGATCTAAGCCCTTCACCGAGAAGGTATCGTCGTTGCGAACGATCTAGTGATGGGACTTATGTAAAGTTAGAAAATGAAAAAAACATAAAGACGTGATGAGGACCATCGATTTAGTGTCATAAGTGGATCTATACTGTTGGTCGTATGCTGAAACCATGAGAGTGACTATGGGGAGGTTTTTTTAGGACCCTGATGGGGAAAAATCTGATTTAATATAACCATCGATCAATCAGAGAGTGACTAGGAATAAACGTAGACCATTGGATCCATTTGTTATTGTTTCATAGGTTTTGTAAAGAGGATTATGGTGGAATTCCGATGACAGGGAAGTTTGTGGACCGTGGATCTCTCAGGGAAGTATCCTGAAATATCATAGCCATTGGATCTAGCGTATATTGATATGAGAATTTGGCCCTAGAACTCATATCTTTCAAGTGATTGTGACCTTCAAGTAATCCTATACCATTATATGGTGTAATCTAGGACCATCAGATCTGTCGAAGCAATTCCATTGGAGTGGACATGAACGTTGAAGTGGAGAGACTCTGATGGTGAAGGCTCCTAGGGTAAATACGAGCCATTTATAGAAAGGTGACTGAGGGGTGTTGATGATTAAAACTACGCGAGACATCCTCCAGGACACATACTGAGTGAGTCGGCTTGAGAGAAAGTCCATGAGTTGTGTGTTCCCATGATATGGGTGTGTAGTTCCTCTCTGAGACATAGATGGAACACCGTGTGCCCCTGTGTAGGGAAGATTCCCATGAGTTGGGTGTTTATTTCTCTCTGAGAGGGAGATGAAACACTGTGTTCTCCCGAGAATGGAATATTTCCATGAGATGGGTGTATCATTTGAGATGAAATGATGTGTACCCCTGTGAGGGTGTTATAACCCTAAATTGCACCACACATGCTTACCTGGCATCAGGCCAACTCATATCCCTTCTTTGCCAAAAACTACTGAACAACTCTTATAAAAACTCCATTTTTAAAAGTCCACGCTAGCTAGCCCACTACAGCCCGCGTGGATCTACAGTATCCATGCTAGTAGGCCCACTACAGCCCGCGTGGACCTTCAGAATCACGAAAAAAAGGAAAGTTGCCGACATGACAAAAAACTATGGGTGAGTTAACTGAAACTCTCGACCATGCATGGCCGAGGGTTCGACCAAAACCCTAGCTCCTTCTAGCCTATAAAATAAGGGGTAGGGGTACCATTTGGAGGAGGAAAAAATATAGTGAAGAAACTCTGCCCATTTACGTATTCCATTGTCCCAACCCTTTAGCCTTTCCTCATGGAAAAGGAGATTTAACGCAAAGCAGTTGAAGGACAGAAGAAGAGGAGCCCAGGATCAGGTTCAAGGAGTGGTGGCCGGTCTCAGCTTTTGTAAGTTGATTCACTTTACGTAATAAAAATAATGCTTTTCTCGTCCCCATTCATGAACTGTCTATGATTCGATTAGTTTATGTTTGATTTCTAACCCTTGAGTATGGAAGTAGCATGCATGCATATTTGTTGTTTTTCTTGAGTGCAGGTCATCTTTGGAAGGAGCAACGCAAACAAGTAATCAAGCACAATGGAGGATCGACATCGAACGCCGGTAATAAGGTAGGTGATCCTTTCCATGCATTTACTGAGGAAAAGGGATTTAAATCTAGGGATGTAGGTAGAAGGTAGTTTCTATTCGGTCAAATTTGCATGCAAAGTCTGAACTCTATTTTTCTAGTTCGTAGGGTGTTTTTCCAACAACAGAATTGGCGACCATACTGGGGAGAATACTATTTAGGGGTCTTGGAATTTTTGTTTAAGTTTTTGAGTAGTTTAAAGACCGGGTTTTCTGTTTTTCTTTGCCTGTCTTTTTCATTCATTTTTGTAAGGTTTGAGCTAGTAGGGAGTCTGGTTTTCCATGCCAGCTTTCCTTGCCTTTTGCTTGACTATGTTTTTCTGGACACACAGAGGTACACGCAGCATACATAAGACTTGAACGTGTGTACCCACACCCTATTCTCTTACAGCCCACGTGTGAACGCTAGCTATAGAGATAACAGTAGTGTGTAGGAGTTTAGAGAACCTTAGAGGCAGTCCTCCTCTTCCCTGTCAGAATCACACATTCTCAGGGGGTTTTCTGGAATTCTGTCTGGGTCTTGTTTGCTAACGGTCCTATCTCAGATTGTTTTTTGCCTTATTGTTTTTCCTTGCATTATTTGTTTTTCTGTTAGAAAGAGTATCCAAGCCTTCAAGGGATCCTGGTTATCAATACCAGAGGCCCCTTCCTGGTCTGGTTTGTCTATTTTCATATTTTTCCTTAGATTTTAGATATACACGCGGCCTGTACAAGGTCAGCCCGCGTGTACACGCCCTCTGTCTCTGTTCAGCACGCGTTTGCATGCATTCTATTTAAGTGACAGTCGCGTGCTTGTACAGGCTACTTTTTGTTCAGGGTGGGGCAGTCATCCCCTCCTTTGATAAGAAGTATTCGTCTCAGGTGTTTGAATATAGGTTTGAATAGTCATTAGCTTAGGATTCATCTTACCCTTAGCTTGCTTTTTCTCAGTTAATAGTTGACAGAAAAATATATATAAAAAAAAAAAAATCTCTTTTCATTTTCTTCTTTGGTTGAAGAGTCTGTTTCCGCATCATTAGCTAGGGAAAAGTCTTTCATTTCGTAAGTTTTTTCAGTTCACTTAGATCATAAGTAGCTCGTAGTCGAGTGAAATTCCTCTGAGTTTGCTGTCCAAAATCTTAGAAAAATTAAAAATCTTTCTTTGTGAAAAGTTGTTGAAATTTTTCATTTGGTAAAAGTTTTTTTATTGTTTCCAGCTTTTTCATTTATTTTTTCTTTCATCTTTTACACATCATTAGTTTCACCCTCATACCCCTTGACGTAAGACAAAGCCATAAAAGCAATGCTAATTTTAAAATCTACTAGACTTTTATGTTTGTAGGGTTCACAAACTAGTTCAGGATTAGGGCCTTGGATTAGGTTGGAGAGGAAACTCTTCAAGGCCATTCAAAACCAAACATTGGAGTCTGAGATAGGGAGTGTCTAAGTCCAGTTTCGTGGAAGTTATCCGGGACCCCTCTCTAACACAGGGGATAAACACGAGGTCGCGTGCCGAAAGGTAGCAGAGATAACCCCTCCAAAGCTGGACCAATCGTAGTGGAGAACACATATAGAGGGCTTGTTTTGGGATTCTATCGTTTGCATTTTCCACGAGGCTTCGTGGGTCTCGAATCCGTTCGAGGTCCTCATTTGTATTCCGGACCATTTTCTCTTGATACCCTTGACATGTTTCAGGTTCGATACCCTGCTCATTGTGGTCTACCCGACTTTCGATTGTACCCGCCTGGTGACTGTTCGCGTGCTGGCAACCTAGTTGCTAATATTTTTAGGGACATACACAGGTGACTGCGGGAGTATACCGCAGTACCTAGAATAGACATCAGGCCACACTTTGCAGAGTATACCTAGAGGGTGCTTCCATGTTTGAGTTGCACTTGCACCGGTAAGTTTCTCTAGTGTTGGTTGTTGTAACTGTTCTTCCAAGTAGTTTAGTGATTGCTTGTCTTATCTCTTAGGGGCTTCTTTTTAGTGGTGTTGCTTTTGAACGTTTAGAATACCTTATCATGTCTTATATCTTCTCACACAATGGAGGATCCATAGCTCCACCGGTCACGAAGGCTTCTTGGCCTGCCACCGGTTACACTGGATCCACCCCCGCCACCATTAAGGCGGAATCTAGACCAACAAGGGTCTTTTGAAGCGACCGGGTTACAAACCTTTGTGCCCGAACAACTCCCGGAGGAATCAACCATTTTGGACCTTGAAGCAACCGCTCTTGGCTCGGTTGAAACCCCAACCACTGATATCTTGGCACCGTTTATTGTACCAATCCAATTTCATGAACACCAGATAGTGCCTCACACATCAATGGAAACAAATGCTGTTACTCCTTCTGGGATTTCGTCAATTCCCATCACAGTTTCCACCACAGGAGAGTCATCTCTTAACCTACCATCATCGGTCCAAGCCACCATGGTCTCAGCCATAACTATGTCGCACAGTGGACCGAACCCGTCTATGGCGACGCCCACAACCCCCTTCACACCTAGTGCGACAGGCCCTCCGTTCTCATACGGTATGCCTAGTTCGGGTACAATTCCTGTACTAACCTACTCCACTTTAAAGACTTTGGGTTTGGGGGCAGGGAGCTCTAACGCTCCTCTGCAAGGTCACCTTGGGGGCACTCCTGTCCCTTTTAATGCTTTTCCTTATGCAGGAGGTCATATCCCTCCTTCATCCCCTTCGCTTGGTGGTCCACATCAGCAATCCGCGGGCAACCTTCACACAATAGTTTATTTGGAGCCGGGAGTCAGGGACCACCTTCGCACAGTATGCCGGTAGGTTCGACACCATTTTCTTGGAACAAAATGTTTGGTAACAAAACTTTCTCGTCAACCGCTTTCCCATCTGGGGGCAACCCCATTTTTGGACAATCTACTCCTGTGCAGGGTACTATTCCTGCACAGGGGGCATACATAGCGGGACCTTGGAATTCAGGACAAGGATTCATTCCCTCCTCTGGAATGCCGTTCTGGGGTAATTATTTCAATGGTCAATAGAACCTCGGACAAACCACTATGCCTCTCCCCACAGGACCGGCATGGGGTAATCCTTCCCAAAGTCCTGTGAATACAATGCATGCCCAACACTCTATGTCCTTTTTGGGAAATCAGCCGATGATGTCTCCACAGATGCAAAATCCTTACGCTGGCCAGGACCATGGTTTCTACCAGAACCCAGGCTAGCATCCAAACTTTTCTTGGAAACGTGGTGCCAGTCAAACTCCAGGACCCTTTTTCCCAGGTTATCAGCAGCAACCCAAACTACCATTCCTGGCGACTTTACACTTGCCAGATTTGACAAGGTTGTTGAATGATCCTATTTTTCATGATCCACGTTGGCCTCCTATGCCGACGAAGTTGCCTTCGGACATTCCAAAGTTTGAGGCCAAGCCTAATGAATATCCAGGTGATCATGTGACTACCTTTCATCTTTGGTGCTCATCTAACTCATTGAAAGATGACTCCGTACAATTGCGATTGTTTCAACGTACTCTTATTGGGAGTGCCGTGAAATGGTACATTGATCTCGATCGCTCAAGATACTCTTCTTTTGGCGAAATGGCGATGGCCTTCCTTAACCATTTCCAGTTACCTGTGAGATACGATGCTGGCACAGAGCTTCTCGCCAATTTTGAACAGACAACATCGGACCATATCTCTGATCATATCCAAGAGTGGAGACACCGGAAGAGTTTAATTAAGGTACCAATCCCACCAACATTCCTGCTTGAGTGGTTCCTTAAGTCTTTGGTCCCACAGTTATCCAAAGACATCGCAACATCTGGAGTTTTCTCCGAAGAAGATGCCATCATGAGGGCTGAACAATTTGAGCTCATCTATTCTCAGTCTAGTTTATTATACAACATCTTGCAAGATGCGCCACGTTCGATACTGGATAAAACTAGACAGAGAGCTGGACCACATGCCGATGGTATTGCTGGTTCAACACAAACCAAGCCCGCTGAGCAATTGACAAAACAGTTGCAACAGTTATCCATACAACACACAACGGCCAACCAAACTACTGCTTTGGCTGCTCCCCCTACCCAAACATCGGAAGTACACACTGTGAATTTGACTAACCTAAAGGCCACCCAACAGCCTGAAGGGAAGAAAAAAAAATGAAAGAAGGGTACGGGGGATAAAAAACCCACTGATAATGCTGGCGAGGACAACACGAAAAAATAAAAAGCGAGGTATCCGTGCAACTTGTGCGCGGAAGACCACCCGACCCATCTTTGTCCTTGACTTGCAGAGGCTCAAAAGTTTGTCACACAACAACAACAAGCAGTGTTGACTAATCCCTTTCAACATGGGAAAAATCTAACTCAAACCTCTACAAGCACAGAAGGGGGCAACCAAGAAACCTGCCCGCCTCCAAACAATCCCTCATCCATGAACGTATATATGGTTAGGGGTGATGCTTTCATATCAACTAGAGCGCACAACTATAGTAAACCAAGAGCTTCTGAGAAGGTTAAAGAAGCTGATCTCCCATCTCTTCCTCTACAGATTGAGAAGACGTTGGGAGAAACAATGACACGCATTCCAAAGGGTGCATTTAAAAAAGCTTCTCACAACCCAAATGCAAGG
>JZKD02S1736336.1:60645-94404 GCA_000966675.3 Picea glauca | reverse complement strand
GAAGAGGCTTTTCACAGGATTCCTGCGCATGTTTCACTGGTGATGTGTTTTTCTTAGTTATATGTTTTCTTGCTTTGTGACCATCTTGTCTTTCTATAACTAATCTATAAGAATAACGTTATGTTGCAAGATTTATCACTGATACCCTGTCTCCGATTCTGTAGATTTTAATGTTCATTTTCTAAATATCTTCAGTTAAGAGATTCTTAAGTGCTTGTTAATTGGAGTTATTTTCCTAATCTTTCTTCTGTCCATCACTTAAATTATTAAAGATCCAGTAAGCTTGTTATCTCGCCTTGTGAAAGATTTCTTCAGCGTTTCTGGTTGCATCTCGAATTTTGAGTACAGACCCCATAGCCCAATGGATGTGTAATTTGTTCCAACCAACTTTAAAAAACCTTTTACAACAAAACAAACCAATGATTTCTTTAACTAGCCTAAAACCTAAAAGTAAACAAAGCTAAATCATACAGAGAGATCCCTCTCTGGAGCTGGAAGGGCTAGAATCCATCTCTGAAAGTGGTTGGTTAAGGTTACCTTTGCAAGTTTCCTCTTCTTCAAC
This sequence comes from Picea glauca, assembly GCA_000966675.3. Taxonomy (NCBI): domain Eukaryota; kingdom Viridiplantae; phylum Streptophyta; class Pinopsida; order Pinales; family Pinaceae; genus Picea; species Picea glauca. Next base: position 93,842 of record JZKD02S1736336.1, on the reverse strand, counting down.
CTCTAGGAAATTTACAGAGTGATAACACTCTCTATTCTATCTCTGATAGTTTCCTTGTAGATATAGAATATGACATTAGTGTCCATTTGGCACACCTTATGTGTAGTGTACCAAAGGTTCTAATAGCGTGCGACTAAGCAAGGCTTCTCCTTGATGCCCAAAAACTGACTATCGTCCAACTTTTCCAAGATTATAGCATGATTATTATCAATAACCAAGAGTAGTGGAATTATGTCCCTTGTCTCGCGCTTCCTTGCAGTCAATCAAAAATTGGTTCAATAAAAAGGTTGCCTAGTTCGTCTGGACACCCTCTACACATTGTTCTATAGGCGCTATAACCGTTGCTGGCACTTGATATATTATGCATTTCATCAATAATTTATAGGCTAAGGCTTGGATCACAAACCTTACTATTGGGTCACATATGCTAGCGACCTCTAGACCACATTGTCCATAGAATGTATGGAAATTTTCCTTCATTCTCTCAGCGAGAGCTGTCTCATTCTTCTTGTCAAAATTTTTTTGTGCAGGGTCCTTCTCCTGTGAAAAAATACCTGTAATGCGCACTATTAAATAAATATTAAGAGATATTGGCCTATCAAGCCACATGTATCCTCCATGCACACAAATTAGCAACATTTTCACACATGGGTTGATCGCCTAGCTCTATCCAAAATGTGGTATATCAAACAGGTTTAGAAGACCTTCTTTTTGACAGCCCCTATCCCACCCATGTGGTTCTATGACCATCATGTGGGTCTCAGAACTAATGGATTTCATCAAAAACTTGCTGGGTACAAGATCTTGAAAATTATTTTCGTCCATGAGGTCATGGTCAACATATTTCAGAGATGGTATCATACCTAACATATCCCCTTCCACTATGAATCCCTCTGGAATCAATGGCTCAACTAATGGGTACCTTTCCTCCTTCTGTAAATGGACATGTTTTGTTGATGGATGTTTTGGTGGGATATAATTCCTGGGAAATATTTTGGCTGAGCATGAGGCCTCTTGTGTTTCTTCCACTATCGGCAGTGTTGCAGGCTGGCTGCACGACTTCTTTGGTACTGAGGCTGATGCTGCTGTTGCCTTAGGTGCCATCTTCCTTTGCGACGTTGGTCTCAACTTCCAACTAGTTCTGGAAATCTAATCTATACTTTGGCTCCGTAACTTCGACTCTTTGGCTATATAATATTCAACTCTCTATGTAAGCTTTGATGAACAATAATATTCTCTCATTGGCCCTATGCATGATTTTATACTGCATTGCCAACTATTGTTTTCCTTCGCGCCTAAACTCTCCATCTAATCCACTAATAATTGTCATTCATTACCTTCTTTTATTGCTCCATTACTTCATATCTTCAGGGAATTATTTGTTCGGTTCTACAATCGATCAATATCTTCTATATTTAATGTTACACGGTGCCACTAATTCTCCTTCATGATAACTTTTTATTGCACGGCTCATCATGGATTGTGTTAAATTCTCTTAGCTGTCATCTGCACAGTCTCATCTCTCTATGCGATCTCTTCCTTCTGTGCAATTTTGGTTCCTTCATCTGTGCATCCTTCTATTGAATTTTCTCTCATATGCAACAATTTCCTTCTTTTCCTCTTTACTTACTAACCAAAACTTCTTTTCCTCCTCAACTTCTGACCTCTTTCCTTAACCTGTTTCTCACTTTTTCCTGTTTTACCTACTTTTATTTCTTTTTCCGTATTTTCTTCCTATATTACACTATGATACATATTTAACCTGTGAAAATCCTCTAGTGCGCAGAAGGAAAACTGCCCCTATACAGTTTCATACAACTCCCATTCACCAGTCCTTCCATGACTTGTCATTCCAACTGCTCTAACTGAACAATACCTGTGTCAGTCACATATTTGATCATGTATGGCCCTAGCCAGTGCGTCTTGAACTTTCTTGGGTGTTGTAATAACTTGATGTCTTAAAGAAGTACTAGATCTCATGTCTGGAACTTCTTCTTCTTGATGTGTCTATCATGCCATGCTTTTTCTTGTGCTTTTTTTTACTTACCGATGGAATCTTCTGATAAATCGATAAGTGTGATAATATTTCTTCTACTATGCTGAAATATGAAAGGTTTTCCATTGTAGCAATGTGTAGACTCGGTACAAGAAACTCCATGGGCATGACTGCTTCCTGACCATATGCTAATTAAAGGGTGTTTGTGTTGAAATATGCACTTGACATTGAGAGGGGGGGGTGAATCAATGTCTAAAACTTTGTCTACTTTTCACATTATCATATATCAACTGAATTAACTGAATAATATATATGCATCTCAATTAATAATTCATTAAAATCTAAAACACAAACTATATGAAGTAGATATAATATATTTCTTTTATTTATCTAACTTGTATGAATACATATAAAATCAATCCTTTAATATCTTCGAATTCAACTGAATATGAGAGATCCAACTCTCTGATACAAGACCCAACTTGTAGTTCTCATATCCAACTGAGAAATGAGGAATACAACCCTCATAAAAAGATCCAACTTGATGATCTCAGTTCCAACTGATATGTGAGGAATCCAACCCTCATAACAAGACTCAACTTGTAAATATGCACTAACTTGATAGAATGAACTTCCATTCAATCCATTATATATACATATATTTAATTCACCAAGACACTTTAGATTCAACACCACTTCTGGTTTATATAGTATTTCAATAGGTATAGGATTCAACCATTGTGTCTTTTAGACATGAACCATTGCACCTCTTCATTTAATTTTAACATAAATAATCTTTTTCTTTTATTCATTAATTTATCATGTAACTTTCTCAATGATTCAATTTTTGTCCTGATGAGTTGATCACATATATGGATCGACTCATTATATCGTTCCCATGCTTTTGCTACGTCCCTAGTTCGCAAACATGTCATATTCGAGCTTTTACCAACTCTCTGTATTGTTATGGTGTTAATCTTTGTTGAATTACTCTACATACCTTAAGTTGTTTACATAAATGAATTATGTATGAGGGCTTCCTTCAACCCAATGTTTAAATGACCGTGGGTTCATAACCTCAGGTTTATTCTTCATTTGTGATTCCTCTTTAAGCTCCTTATCTTACTATATGTCTGCCGCTGGAAACACGTCTTTTGTGCTTAAGAATTCTTTCCATTTTTCTTTTTAGCCCCCATATGTCCAATGCTGGGACCATTTTCTCTGGGCTTCGACACTCCATAAATTTTCTTCTCTTCACCAAATTCTTTTTATTTCCGAAGCGATATCTTCTGGAGTGTTAAATCTCGAACAACTTCAATTCACAATTTTTAATCCTCATCATTGATCACGATTTCGGATCAATGGTCTGATCATTATTTTAAAGGACTCATTTCTCACAATTTTCTTATCCTTATCCAATTGCTGGGATTCAATCATGAGATGGACGACTGTCGTTTCCTTCAGTACTTCACAACTTCGGTAGTTTTGTTCTTTTCTAACCTCCCAATTCTCCTGGACTAAATTTCGTTGAAGTGTGTATAGTTTAGATTTTCTCCATGTAGCTACACCATTCAATGGTTCATATCAAAAGAACACTACCTCTACCATGTTAATCTTAATGCACGTTACTTTGTGCTTTAGGATATTGATAATGGATCTTCCTCCTCAATGGGCGGTCAGATCTTATTTCAGAGCTTTGGCACTTCGGGACTCCGGGTTACTAGAAATCTAAATTAATTCAATTTCTATGGAGGTTTATGCACTGAATAATTCATAAAATGATAGTGACCACTTGCCATCGGTTAACATCTCATGCTTACACTATTCTTCCATTGCGCTTGATCACAGGTCAAGAATTCTCCCAAAGTAGATCAATGGTTATAATTACTTCGTAATTCATGATTACTCTATCTTTCCACTACACTTGATCTAACAATCATGAGATATCCTGGAGGATATTAGATCAACGACCAACGTTAGTTCAAGACTTCAGCCTTCGGAGCTTCGAGAATTTTCCAGGTAGGATAAGATGGATATACCCGAATTTTGTAGTCTCAGAGTGACATGGTATGTTGATGTCACCTAGGTTGATGTGGACCCATAGTTGTTATAACCCTAATTTGCACCATACATGCTTACCTGGCATCAGACCATCTCAGATCCCTTCTTTGCCAAAACATTGCTGAACAACTCTTAAAAAGACCTCTTTTATAAGGGCCCACGCGCCCTACTCCATTATTGAATGTGTGTACACACTAGATGACCTAAAACAACCTGTGTGGACCTACAAAAGCACGAAAAAAGGAAAGTTTCCGATGGAACACACAACTTTGGATGAATTAATTGAAACTCCCGGCCATGCATGGTCGAGGCTTCATCCAAATACCTAGCTTCTTCTAGCCTATAAAAGAAGGGTTAGGGGTCCTATTTGGAAGAGGAGAATAAGAGTAAAGAAACTCTACCCAATCACACATTCCCATTGTCCCAACCCTTTAGCCATCCTTGTGCAAAGAGAGATACAAAGAAAAGAAGTTGGAGGACATTTGAAGAGGATCCTAGGATCAAGTTCGCAGACCAGTGGCCGGTCTCGACATTGTAAGTTGATTCATTAAAGTTAATAATAAAGAAATGCTTTTCCCATCCCACTATACGAGTTCTTCATAGTTTAGTGAATATATGTTTGAATCTCTAACCCATTATTCTGTAGAACAAATGCATGTAGAGTTTGTTTCTTGTTTTGTACGCAGTTCAGTCTTGGGAGGATAGCTTCTAGCAAGCGATCAAGCGTGAAGAAGGATCGACATCGAACGTCCAGAACAAGGTATGTTTGTTTAACCATGTATTTGCTTAAAAGAAATGGGGATTAGGTTTGGGACGATGGTAGAAAGTAGGATTCTTTTAGTCTTATCTGCATGCATAATATAACCCTAAATGCTAGTCCGTAGGGGGATTTCCCACCACAACAGAATTGGCGACCGTACTGGGGAGATCTCTAGGGTTCCTAGGAATATTTTTGGGTATTTTTAAAAGATTGGTTTTCTTTCCTGTTTTTTGAAGTTTCTGCAAAGTTTGAGCTAACAGAGATTCTGGTCTTCCATACCAGCTATCTTTGTTTCTTTGCTTGACTGTGTTTTTTGACTCACAGAGGTACACGTGGCCTGCATAAGGTTTGCACGCGTGTACCAATGCTCTACTTTCTTACAACCCACATGTAAACGCTAGCTGAAGAAGTAACGGTAGCGTGCATGATTCCATAAAATTTTTGAGGCAGTCATCCTCTTCCCTGTCAGAATTAGTCATTCTCAGGGGTTTTCTGGAACTCTTTCTAGTCTTGGTAGTTTGCAGTCTATAGCTTAGGGTTCATCTCAGATTGGTTTGTTTTATGAATTTTTCCTTACATTGTTTTATTTTTTATGTTAAAGAAAGTGTCTAAGCCTTCAAGAGATCCTGGTTTTCAGTATCATTGGTCTCTTCCTGGTTTGGATTGTCTGTTTTTAGTTTTGTTTCAGAGTTTTAGAGATACACACAGCCTATATAAGGCCAACACACATGTACACGTCCTCTGGCTCTACACAGCTCGCGTGCACATGTTTGCTGTTGAATTGTCAGTAGTGTGCTTGTGAAGGATATTTTTTGTTGAGGGTGAGGCAGTCATCCTTTCCCTTGACAAGAGTTATACCTCTCAGGTTTTTGAATCTCTGTCCTAACAGTTAGTAGCTTAGGTTTGATCTTAACCATAGCTTTCTTTTTTCATTTAAAAAGTTTTCATCAAAATTTCCTTTAGGGTTTTTAGACAAGTGTGAGAGTCCTTTTTTAAGTTGCTAGTGTGTGATTTCTTGAAGTGATTCTTTGTGATCTGCGATTAGGCCAGAATTTTTTCTTGGTTTTTGACTTGTTGATATTTTTCCTTTTTGCTTTGTGAACATTCAAATAAAAAAAAAATCTCTTTCATTTCTTTGTTTGGTTGAAAAGCGTTGTTTTGCATTAGTAACCAGGGAAAAATATTTTCTTTCTTAATTTCTTGATAGTTTAATTAGATCATATGTAGCTTGTAGTCGAGTGAAATCCTACTTTAAGTTTGCTGTTTAAAAGATCTTAGAAAATTCTTAATTTTTTTTTTTTTTTGAAAAGTTGTTGAAAATTTGCGTTAAGTAAAGGTTTTTGTTTCCATCTTTCTGTTCATTTTTACTTCAGTCTTTCGAACATAAATAGTTTCACTTTCATACCCTTTGACATAAGACAATCCATAAAATTAATGCTAAATCTAAAATTCATTAGACTTTTATGTTTGTAGGGTTAACCAACTAGTTCAGGATTAGGGCCTTGGATTAGGTTGGAGAGGAAACTCTTCAAGGCCATTAAAATCAAACATTGGAGTCTGAGTTAGGGAGAGCCCAAGTCCAGTATCATGAAAGTTATTCGGGACCCCCCTCTAACACAAGGGATAAACATGAGGTCTCATGCGGAAAGGTAGCGGAGATAACCCCTCCAAAGCTGGACCAATCATAGTGGAGAACACATATAAAGGGCTTGTCTTGGGATTCCGTCGATTGCATTTGCCACGGACCTTCATGGGTCTCGAATCTGTTTGAGGTCCTTAGTTTTCTTCCATACCACTTTCTCTCGATACCCTTGAAAGGTTTCAATCTCGATACCCTGCTCGTGGTCTACCTGACTTTCGACTGTACCCGCCTGGTGACTATTCGTGCACTGGCAACCTAGTTGCCTATCTTTTTTAGGGACATACACAGGTGACTGCGGGGGTATATCGTGGTACCTTGGACAAAAATTGGGCCATGCTTTGAAGATTATACCCAAAGGGTGCTTCCATGTTCGAGTTTCACTTGCACTGGTAAGTTTCTCTAGTGTTGGTTGTTGTAACTGTTGTTCCAATTAATTTAGTGTTTGCATGTCTTATCTTATAGGGAATTTTTTAGTGTGTGCTGTTTTTGAATGACTAGAATGCCCTAGAGTGTCTTTGATCTTCTCACATAGTGGAGGATCACGAGCTCCGTCGGTCATGAAGGCTTCTTATCCTACCACCGGTTACACTGGAGCCACCCCCACCACCACTAAGGCAAAAACTAGACCAACAAGGGTCTTTTGGAGCGATTGGGTCACAAAAAATTGTGCCCAACCAACATCCAGAAGAATCGATAGTTTTAGACCTTAGAGCGAAAGCTTTTGGTCTGGTTGAAACCTCCACCACTGATCTTTCAACACTTACCATCGTACTGATTCATCCTTACGAGTGCCAGACAGTGTCGCACACAGCAATGGAAACAAATGCTGTTACTCCTTCTGGGAATTCTTCAATTCCCACTACGGTTGTCACCACATGAGAGTTTCCACCTCCTAACACACTGTCACCAGTCTGAGCCACCATGGTCTCGACCACCTCTACATCGCACAGTGGTTCGATCTCATCTTTGGTGGTGGCCACAACCCCTTTCACACCAAGTGCAACAGGCTCTCCGTTCTCATACAGGATGCCTAGTTCAGTTACAAGTCCTGTACTTTCCTACTCCACTTCACAGACTTCAAGTCTAGGGGCATGGAGCTCTAACGCTCCTATGCAAGGACACATGGGGGGCACTCCTACACCTTTTAACGCTTTCCCTTATGGGGGAGGTCATATACCTCCTTCGTCCCCTTCACTCGGTGGCATGCATCAACAATCCGCCGGGCTACCTGCACACCATAGTTTATTTGGAGCGGGGAGTCAAGGACCACCTTTGCATAATATGCCGGTAGGTTTGACACCATTTTCTTTGTTTGGTGCATTTGGTAACAATGCATCCTTGTCAACTACTTTCCCAATTGGGGGAAACCCCAGTTTCAGACAACCTATTCCTATGCAGGGTACTATTCCTGCACAGGGGGCACACCCAAGAACTTCTTCCTCATCAGGGCCTTTGAATTCTTGGCAGGGATCAGTTCCCTAGTCAGGAATGTTGATCTAGGGTAATTCTTTTCACAATCAATGGAACCCCAGACAAAGAACTATGCCTATCCCCATGGGACCGACATGGGGAAACCCTTCCCAAAGTCCTTCGAATGTAATGCATGCCCAACCATCTATGTCCTATTTTGGAAATCAGCCGATGATGTCTCCTCACACGCAAAATCCATATGCTGGCCATGGCCATGGTTTTTACCAGAACCCAGGCCAATAGCCAAACTTTTCCTGGCAACCTGGTGCCATTCAAACTCCAATCCCCTTTTTACCAGGTTATCACCAACAACCCAAACTACCCTTCCTTGCAACCTTGCATTTTCCAGAATTGACAAGGTTATTGAATGACCCTATCTGTCATGATCCACATTGGCCTTCTATGCCGACGAAGTTGCCTTGAGACATCCCAAATTTCGAAGCCAAGGCTAACGAAGATCCAGGAGATCATGTGACTACCTTCCATCTTTGGTGCTCATCTAACTCGTTGAAATACGACTCCGTACAGTTGCGATTGTTTCAAAGTACTCTCATTGGGAGTGTCGCGAAATGGTACATTGAGATTGATCGTTCAAGATACTCTTCCTTCGGCGAACTGGCGATGGATTTCCTAAACCATTTCCAGTTACCTATGAGATATGACACTGGCACTGAATTACTGGCCAATTTATCACAAACAAAAGTGGACCATATCTCTGATCACATCCAAGAATGGAGATGTTGAAAGAGTTTAATTAAGGTACTAGTCCCACCAACATTCCTGCTCGAGTGGTTCCTTAAGTCTTTGGTCCCACCATTTTCCAAAGACATTGACGTCGGGAGTATTTTCCGAAGAAGACGCCATCATGAGAGCTCAACAACTTGAACTAATCTATTCTCCGTCTGATTTATTATACGAGATCTTTCCAGATGTGCCACGCTCAATACTTGATAACACTAGATAGAGAGCTCGACCACATGCCGATGGTATTGTTGGTTCAGCACAAACAAAGCCTGCTGAGCAATTGATGAAGCAGTTGCAACAGTTGTCTATACAACACACAACTACCAACCAAACTACTACTTTGGCTGCTCCCCCTACCAAAACGTCAAATGTACACACAGTGCAATCGACTAATCCAAAGGCCACCCAGCAACCCGAGGGAAAGAAAAAACAATGAAAGAAGGGTAAGGGAAATAAGAAACCCACGGATAATGCTGGTGGGGGAAACACTAAGAAACGAAAGGCGAGGTATTCGTGCAACCTGTGCGCGAAATACCACCCGACCCAACTATGTCCTAGGCTTGCAGAAGCCCAAAAGTTTGTGACACAACAATATCCTGCTATGTTAACAAATCCATTTCAACATGGACAAAACCTAACCCAAGCCTCTACAAGCACAGAAGGGGGCAGCCAAGGACCCTCTCTGTCTTCGAACAATCCCGCATCCATGAATGTATATATGATGAAGGGTGATGCTTTCATATCCACTAGAGAACATGACTATAGTAAACCAAACACTTCTGAGAAGGGAAAAGAAGCTGAACTCCCATCTCTTCCTCTACAGATTGAGAAGACGTTGGGTGAAACAATGATACACATTCCAAAAGGCGCGTTCAAAAAATCTTCTCACAAACCAAACACAAGGGCCGCCTAGAACTATTCTGTGGTGGAAGATTTATCACAAACCCCTTGTGCGATGTCCGCTTTGGAGGTCCTCCAAAGATACCCTTCCCAGAGGAAAGACTTGTTAACCACTTTAGGATCTACCAAGACTTGTAATCCAGGTACAATCATGCTGGATACAACTGACCTAAAACCTCGTCTGCATTACCACGTAGCGTTTTAGATAGTAGTGGCTTATCCCACAAAAACTTTTACTCAAAAATTATTCCACACGGTGGTTGATGAGGGCGCCTCGACATGCGTTATGTTGTTGGCATGTTGGAAGGCCATTGACCAGCCCGTTTTTTCTCCGTCACCTACTCTCCTCACTGCTTTCGACGGTCACTCATTCCATCCACATGGTATCATTCCCTCTTTCCCCGTGCAATTAGGAGGGAAGACCGTGTGTGTCGAGGTAGAAGTAGTCGACGCACCCCTTGACTATAACCTTTTATTAGGGAGGAGTTGGAATTATTCCATGCAAGTTGTGGTTGCTACAGTTTTCTGGGTCTTGCTGTTTCCACATGAGGGTCGGATTATGACCATCGATCAATTTTCTTTCTTCAGACCTGACCCTTCATTGGGGGCATCCATGGTCCCGATGATTGATAATGCTCAACCAGGCATGGTCAATGTAGTGGTTGGTTTGTGCCCATATTTGATGGGTACCTTCAATTACCCACCCCCTTAAGGTGATATCAAGTTTATATCCAATGACCATAAGGTTGAGATTTTTCAAGTTTCGTCATTCTGCATGACTTACTTCGATGATCTATGGATACTTCCTTTCCCATCGGCCATGATGGATGGGGAAGGGCACTCGGGCATGTCCATGCCCTTGTTCCCAGCTGAAGTAGCATAATCTTTAGTCCAACAAGCTTCAGCCAACCCATATCCAACTCCTGCACAAGAGTTAGATCCGCTTCTAGAGCCTATTTGGGCTCAAGGTTCTCTCGCTGACACCGATTTGTTAGACTTAGTCTTGCCCTTTGACGAAGTAGTAATTGAAGCAATGACTAGTCTGGACAAACCCTGGGATGATCTTCATCACAGATCATACTTCCTCCCAGAGTTAAGCAGAATCGAAGCTGGATAATTCACCTTGACTATGACTGGAGATAGGTCTTGTCCTATTAATCCCTTAGCTACACATGAGATCTATGCTGAGGGTAATATGGAAACTATTGCTGAAACGGTACCTATAAATCTCTCTAGAACCCCTAACATCGTAGACGATGTTTTCGTTGGAGCATACTGCTCCCCCGAGGAGATACCCAACATCGACCCACAAAGTGTCAATCATGAGCTAACTTTGTTTTTTTTCAAGCTCGCTTTGAGATCCGAAAGCAACATCCGACGAGACTACATTTATGCTTTTCGATCTCATCCAGATTAACTGAGAAAAGTAACCTCTACGGGTCTTCTTTTAAGCCCTATTCAGACCCTCTAAACATGAAAATATTGCCGAGTGATCTTGTGGCCTTTCACGCTCGTTAAAATGAAATTTGAAGTCACGTCTGTCAGGTGGTAGTTTACCCCTTTTTCGGTCTGGACAGTCAACTGTACGAACAAAGGTATACTCTATGGAACTTCAGTTCTCTAGAAGAGTACTTTCAGGTATCATTTAACCCCTTTTTCGGGCCTAAGGGACTAAATTTATGAAAAAGGAACCCCCACGGAGTCCATAGTTAAGCTCTTTTCAGACTCCCTAAAATTGAAAAGATCGTCGAGTGACCTTATTCTTTCACACTCGTTAAACTGGTCCAGAAGAACATTCCTAATGGAGTCCATAGTTAAGCTTTTTTCAGACTCCTTAAAAATGAAAAAATGGCCAAGTGATCTTGTCTTTCTCACACTTGTTAAAATGGTTTTGAATAGATGTCTTGTCGGTGCTAGTTTACCCCTTTTTCGAACCGACTAGACTATCTTTGTAAAAGGTACCCCAATGGAGTCTCCTTTTATGTTTTTTCAGACTCTCTAAATATGAAAAACCACCGATCTTACCTTCTCTGGGCTCGTTAAAATTACATCGAAGGACGTTACCATTGTGTGTTTTGTTAACTGTGTTTGCATACCTTATACGCCATCCTTGTAGCACTTTGCTTCTGCATCTTAACACCCTTGGCCCCCGGAGGATTTTTTCCGAGTATCATTATTCTGAAAATTAGTCTTGTCCTTGCACCTTGAACTTGTATGTTTGTAACACTCATTCCTCCATTGTAACGTAACATTATTTTATTCTTTTTTCCAAAATTATTGAAAAAAGACAAAAAAAATCAAATATATCCCAAAAAGAGGAAGGGAAAAGTATTTTCTTTATTGGCAGCATAATGAGTTGCCCTTGGATAAAGCACATTTGTCCATTTGTTCGTCAAACTATGGGATGTAATACTACCTTAGGAAGTTGTTCTCGCTATAGAGAGTTGTGTCCTCCTCCGTTTGGTTATTCTTCAAAACATATGGAGAGTTTGCGTTGCCTCCTGCTTCGTAAACTTATGATTAATGCTATGCTGCCTAAGGCTCATCATTTGTCGTGTTGTTTTCCAAGGGAAGTTTCTACCAAGCCTGAGTCAGCCTCTCTGCAATTTGTCTCTTTCCCTCATACCCGACCATCCTGAATGTCCAATCAAGTCTTTGTTTGAAATCCATGAAGCCTTTAGTATGATCATCAAGATTCTCTAGTCCATGACCGATGAGCCATCGAAGACCTCTGGGTAGTGAAGTCGTACACTCATATTACACTCCTACCTTGAGTTTTGAATATTTTGAAGTTGTTTCTCGAGCTCTGAAGACCTCATCTCCAACCATCAGGCCATATCATCTTCTAGAAGATGGATACTCTATATTTATATCTTTTTGATTTCGAGATGTAGCTCCGCTATGTATTGTTCATGGATACACTTTATATAGTTATTTGACATGGATCTATAGTGTATTTGATTGGTAGCCATGATTCTATTTTATCTCGAGCATGGGTATGCCCGCCTCGGTGAGACATTTGTTATTTTGCAGACGACGCCTCCCGGTTCCTGGTCCCTGGGATCACTTGTTCAACACATCAGTAAAAATTGGTAATGTATTTCGGCCATCAGATGCTCTTCTGACCTCACACATTAGGGGGAATCTGTTATAACCCTAATTTGCACCATACATTCTTACCTGGCATTAGGCCATCTCATATCCCTTCTTTGCCAAAACACTACTGAACAACTCTTTAAAAAACCTCTTTTATAAGGGCCCACATGACCTACTCCATTATTGAACACGTGTACATGCTAGCTGACCTAAAATAGCCCGCGTGGACCTACAAAAGCACGAAAAAAGGAAAGTTGCCGACGTAACACACAACTTTGGGTGGGTTAACTGAAACTCCCGACCATGCATGGCCAAGGGTTCATCCAAATATCTAGCTTCTTCTAGCCTATAAAAGAAGGATCAGGGGTCCTATTTGGAAGAGGAGAATAAGAGTAAAGAAACTCTACCCAATCACACATTCCCATTGTCCCAACCCTTTAGCCATCCTTGTGCAAAGAGAGATACAAAGAAAAGAAGTTGGAGGACATTTGAAGAGGAGCCCAGGATCAGGTTCGCGGAGCAGTGGCCGGTCTCAACATTGTAAGTTGATTCATTAAAGTTAATAATAAAGAAATGCTTTTCCCGTCCCACTATATGAGTTATTCATAGTTTAGTGAATATATGTTTGAATCTTTAACCCATTAATCTATAGAACAAATGCATGTAGAGTTTGTTGCTTTTTTTGTACGCAGTTCAGTCTTGGGAGGATAGCTACTAGCAAGCAATCAAGCGTGAAGAAGGATCGACATCGAACATCCGAAACAAGGTATGTTCATTTAACCATGTATTTGCTTAAAAGAAACGGGGATTAGGTCTGGGACGACGGTAGAAAGTAGGATTCTTTCGGTCTTATCAACATGCATAACATAACCCTAAATGCTAGTCCATAGGGGGATTTCCCACCACAACAATAGTATGTGTGCCATGTATCACCCTGATTCGTGACTTTCATAGTCCTTATGTGCCACATCGACCTTGAAACGTTTCATCTTTGTCTTCTGCCACATGTCTCCCTCCTGGATCATGGATTTTCACTTCATGGCTCTGGGAGTTTTTAAATTTTATATCAACCTTCAAACATCACCAAAGTGCCGAATATATATCTACCACCGTAGATATTCAAATTTCTTGATCCGATGGCCTTTGTTTATTCTGTAACTCCGAGGTCCAAGATTTCTTGGTTCAATTGATTTGTTTATCGCCGAAGTAGGTCAAGGTCGAAGTTGACTGCACTCTTACTATTTTTAATCCAGATCAACGATTGACGTGATTTCCTGATCCAATGGTCGAAGGGAGTTTGTGACTCTACAGCTTCAACCTTCGGGTAAACTTACCTATTTTAGACTCATTTTTGATGGAGTGGTTAACACTGGATTTGACCATCTCCTTTCCTTTACTGTGAACTGACAGTTCCAATTTCACTCTAGATCAATGGTTGATGACAGTTTGTGACTTCGACCTTGAGGTAAACTTACCTATTCTTGGCTTCTTTTCGCCGGAGTGGTCAGTGCCAGAGTTGACCGCCTAATCCAATGACTCGTATGGCTTCCGAGGAGATGTTAGATCAATGACATGCATGAGTTTGTTTAATACGAGACTCCATGCTATTTTGGCTTACTCTGTCATTCCACTAAACTTGATTGGATGATCATGATAGATCCCAAAATAATCTAACGGTTGTTGTAACCTGATATTTTACAAAGGGATTTGTTCACGTCCAGAACTCTATCTCCTGTGTTACTTCAACTGTTCCATCTCTTCTGAGCTTCGATTAACGTTTCTTATTCTGGGATTTGTGTAAATTCGTTCTTTTGTGCAATGTTTTTTTCAATCAGAAGGCTATCTATTCTGATATTTAGGAGCATAGGATCTCTTTTGATCCTATCATGATCAAAACTGATCACGAATTTCTTCTGCCCCAAGGTGATATTCCTCTTCCCCAAGGTGATCTTCCTTTTCTTCTGATTATTGTATATGTTGGACTCATGTTTCCATCAATGAAAACACACAATCAATAATTCCAACAATCTCCCCCTTTGGCATTGAGGGAAACATATCTATAAAACAAATACTTTTTCTCCCCCTATCACTGATCTCATTTTCAGGTTGGAGGATTTGAACTTTTACTCATACCAAATACTGATGCCAAATTTGTTTTACTATTTTTCTCCCCCTTTGATATCAATGACAAAGAGTTAAACTTTTATTTTTTTTCTCCCCTTGTGAATGTATTGGCTGTTATCTAAATCTCTTGGGATTTTGTGTTCAAATAGTTAGTCTTATTGATACCAATTTTTGTAGTGATCAAGTATTTTAAACCTAATCCAATGACTTCCTCATTTGATGACCTAATTAAATACTACCCCTGAGTTTTTACTGTTTCATAGGGTTTTACTGTATTCTCCTTTGTCCTAAAGGACAATGGTGTGAATCTCACTAATCTTCTGTTTCTTTATTCTTGTTGATATTATGATCTCTCACAAGAATACCACTGATCAACACCAATCAATTTAATTTCCAATCTTCAACTAATATCTTTTTCACAATCCTTCGACTCTGCAGAAACCAATTTCAACTTCTGTCCCTTATAAATAAGATTGAATTGGTCCTTTCATATGTTTGTTTGTACTGTTTCCTCAAATAATTAAAACATGCTTTAGTTTGTCATGATACTTAGGCTATAATCCTCTTATAAATAGGCTGATGCACTCCATATTATTAATCATGTTTTCTCTTCCTTTTATACATATTTTCTGCAGAGGGGAAATTTAGTAGTTCATGAAAATAACTTTGAAAAACTTCCAAGATTTTCACTACTCAATTCTTCTAGTTGATATTCTATTGAAGATTCATCACTATTCTATGTAAGTGAAACTTCTTCATTTCCAGGTGCCAGATCATCTCCCTTGTTTTCTATTTCAAATTTTCTTCTCCATACTTTTTCATGAGATATTTTGATTGTAGGATCTTTCTTTTCTAGATTTGTTCTTTGAGACTTGTCGTTTCTTCTTTTCTTCCAAACTTCATTAGATTTTCTTCTGGACTTGTGTGAATTATTTCTCATGGTTTGACTTCTTGATTTTCTGTAGTTTTGGGATTTGTGACCAAACCTATCACAATTGTAACATCTCATTGTATGACAAAACTTTGTTGTGTGGCCAACATAATTGCATCTCCAACATCTTATTGAGTTATTGGACCTTCCTGAATTTTTCTTTTCAAGACTCTTGCATTCCAATGCTTTGTGACCAAAGTTATTACAAGAAAATAAATAACCATTGAAGGTGGTTCCATACTTGGGTCTGTTTTGACATGAGAAATCTGTCTTTTGATATGTTTCTTGTTTTTGATGTTTATAACTTCCTTCCTTGACAAAGTTCATGATTTGTTTTAGGTTTGTGAATGTACCTTTTTATTTTGAGGAATATGATCCTTTATCATGTTTTTGAATGGTGGTCCATTTGCCACCTTCTCCTTTCTTATTGTATCCAAGACCGATTTTTGTCATCAGTTGGTCTTTGAATATTCCATATCCTATCTAGGATATCTTAGCTATTATTGAATCTGACAGTTTCTTTTGTCTTTTCATTCTTATTTTTGAGGTTGATAACTTCCATTTCCAGCACGTGACATGTTTCTTCCTTTTTATTCAATTGAATCATCAAGGTTTCTTCTTTTTACTTAGCTCCTTCAAGTTGAGTCTTTAGATTGATTACTGTTTCTTTTGTATCACCCAATACTTCTGTGCAGTTATTAGTTTTTTCATATGTATTTAACTCTTCTATATATTTTGTTAGATCAACAACTTCATTCTTCAATCTTTTGATTTATTCCTTGTTTTCTAGCTGAATCCTTTTGAGGTTGATGGATTTTAATTCCAACTTGTGGCTTGATTCTTCCTTTTTAGTCAATTGAATCTTCAAGGCTTCTTATTTTTTCTTAGTTTCTTCAAGTTGAGATTTTAGACAAATGACCATTTATTATATCTCTTCTAGTACTTCTTTTCTTTTATTGTCATGTGTCTTTAATTCTTCCATTTCTTCTGTTATATTAGAAACTTCGGTCTTCAATATTTTTATTTCTTCTTCTTTGTTTTCTAACTGAATATTTTGTTCATGCTCTTCATGGTTAGTTTGATCTAACTGTTGTAGTAGCAACATATCTTTCTTTTGAAGTTTCTCCAACTCTTCAAAAGTACACATAATTATGTATTCAAGATGGTCAAGACCATCCTTAGTAAATTCAATATACAAACCATTTGCTGGTTCCATACTAATCACTTCAAATGTAGTTATAACATCATTCTTAAAATTTAATAGTTTTTCTTTAGTGAATACTGAGGTATTCATCAATTCCTTTATGTAGTAGTCTTCTCTGTTGAGGAATGGGGTTTGCATCAATTATTTGATGGAAGTGTCTTCTTCTGTGTTTTGTTCCTTATTTTGATCATAATTCTCTTTATTTGTATTTTCTTCTTAAATCTGATTTGATTTCTCCATTTCTGAGTTTTATTCTTTAATCTGATTGAATTTCTCCGTTTCATTGTTTTGTTCTATAAGCTGATTGTAATTCTCCATTTATTTGTTTTGTTCTATATTTTGATAAGAATTCTCTAGCTGGATCCATAACACTAGAGCAGAGCTGCAATGCCCCATATTTTCTTTGACTTGGTCTGAGAATCCATTCTGGATCGCCTTTAATGCTATTGAATTATTTTTCTTTGCTTCTTTTGCAGATTTGATTTTGTTCTTTGAGGTAGTTGAGTACCAAGTCTTAGATACTACTGAATCCCAAACACCATATCCTCTTGACTTCAAATATTGTTTCATTCCTTCCCTCCATGAAGAGTAGTCCGTTCCATGAAATAAGGGAGCTTCATTTGTGGAGAGAGCCACTAGTCCACCCATTTCTTTAGAACCTACCTTCTAGTGTTTAAACTATGCTAAAGGAATCCGCTCTGATACCATTTGTTGAAATATAAACTTCACACTGAGGGGGGGGGGGGTGAATCAATGATTGAAACTTTGATTGCTTTTCACATTCTCATAGATTAATTGAATTAACTGAATAAGATATATGCATCTCAATTAATAATTCTTAAACATTTAAAACACAAACTGTATGAAGTAGATACAATATCTTTATTTTATTTATTTAACTTGTATGAATACATATAAAATCAATCCTTTAATATCTTTGAATTCAAATGAATATGAGAGATCCAACTCTCTGATACAAGACCCAACGTTTAGGTCTAATATCCAACTGAGAAATGAGGAATCCAACCCTCATAACAAGACCCAACTTGCTGATCTCAGTTCCAACTGAGATGTGGGGAATCCAACCCTCATAACAAGACTCAAGTTGTAAACAGGAACTGACACGATAGAATGAAATTTCATTCAATGCATTATATATACATATATTTAATCCACCAAGAAACTTTATATTCACCACCACTTCTAGTTTATATAGTATTTCAATAGGTATATGATTCAACCATTGTGTATTTTAGACATGAACCATTGCACCTCTTCATTTAATTTTAACATAAATAATCTTTTCCTTTTATTCATTAATTTATCGTGTAAATTTATCAATGATTCGATTTTTGTCCTCATGAGTTGATCACATATATGGATCAACTCATTATATTGTTCCCATGCTTCTGATGCATCCCCAGTTCGCCAAGTGGTCATATTCGAGCTTTTATCGGCTCTATGTATTGTTATGGTGTTAATCTCCGTTTAATTACTCTACATACCTTAAGTTGTTTACATAAATGAATTTTGTATGAGGTGCTTCCTTCAACCCAATGTTTAAATGACTGTGGGATCGTAAACTCAGGTTTATTCTTCATTTGTGCTTCCTCTTTAAGCTCTTTATCTTACTATATGATTGTCGCTGGAAACACTTCATAATTATTCCCCTTTTTCTTTTTAGCCCCCATATGTCCAGTGCTAGGACCTTGTTCTCCGAGCTTCGAAGATTCAGAATTTTTATTCTCTTCACCAAATTCTTGTTATTGCTGAAAAGATATCTTCCAGAGTGTTACATCTCGAGAAAGTTCAATTCACAGTTTTTAATCCTCAACATTGATCACGATTTCGAATCAATGGTCTGATCATTCTTTTAAAGGACTCATTTCTCATAGTTTTCTTATCCTTATCTAATGGATAAAATTCAATCGTGAGATGGACGAATATCGTTTCCTTCGGTACTTCGCAGCTTTGGGAGTTTGTTCTTTTATAACCTTCCAATTCTCTCGTACTAAATTTCGTCGAAGTGTTTATAGTTTAGATGTTTTCCATGTAGCTACACCATTCATCGGTTCAGATCAAAAGTGCACTACCTCTACCAGGTTAATATTCATGCACATTACTTTATGCTTTAGGATCTTGACCATGGATATTCCTCCTCAATGGACGGTCAGATCTT
This sequence comes from Picea glauca, assembly GCA_000966675.3. Taxonomy (NCBI): domain Eukaryota; kingdom Viridiplantae; phylum Streptophyta; class Pinopsida; order Pinales; family Pinaceae; genus Picea; species Picea glauca. The sequence goes on along the minus strand of JZKD02S1736336.1, from coordinate 74,735 downwards.
ATTTCATAGCTTTGACACTCCGGGACTCCAGGTTACTAGAAATATGAAGTAGGTTAATTCCTTTAGAGGTTTACCCACCAAATAAGTCATAAAATGACAATGACTGCTTGTGGTCGGTTAAAATCTCATGCTTACACTATTATTCCACTGTGTGTGATCAATGGATGAGAATCCTCTCAAGGTAGATCAATGGTTAGAATTACTTCATGATTCATGCTTACTCTATCCTTCCACTACACTTGATCTAATGGTCATGATATATCCTAGAGGATCTTAGATCAATGACCAACGTTAGTTCACAACTTAGGCCTTCAGAGCTTTGGGAATTTTTTAGGTAGGAGAAGCTGGATATCCCCAAAGTTTGTAGTCCCAGAGTGACGTGGTATGCTGACATCACCTAGGTTGATGTGGAACCATAGTATGTGTGCCACGTGTCACCTTGATTCATGACTTTCACAGTCCTAATGTGCCACATCGAATATGAAACTTGTCACCTTCTGATTGGGCCACGTTTCATCTTTGTCTTCTATCACATGTCTCCCTCCTGGATCATGGCTTTGCACTTCGTGGCTCCGAGAGTTTTTCACTTTTATATCAACCTTTGAACATTTCCGAAGTGCCAAATATATATCTACCACTGTAGATATTCAACTGTCTTGATCCAAAAAAATTTGTTTATTCCGGAACTCTGGGGTTCGGGAGTTCTTGGTTCAATTGAGATGTTTATTGCTGAAGTAGGTCAAGACCAGAGTTGACCATGCCCTGAAATTTTTTACTCTAGATCAATGGTTGACGATATTTCCTGATCCAATAGTCGATAAAAGTTCGTGACTTCGAGGCTTTGGCCTTCAGGTAAACTTACCTGTTTTAGACTCCTTTTCGCCGGAGTGGTCAACGCCAGATTTTACCATCTCCTTTCCTTTATTGTGATCTGATGGTTCCAATATTTCACTCCAGATCAGCGGTTGACGACAGTTCTTGACTTCGGAGCTTCGACCTTCAGGTAAACTTACCTGTTCCCAACTTCTTTTTCACTGGAGTGGTCATCACCAGAGTTGATTGCCTGATCCAATGACTCATATTGATTCCAAGGAGATCTTATATCAACAATATGCATGAGTTCGTTTAATTTGAGACTATGGGATATTGTGGCTTACCCTGTCCTTCCACTAAACTTGATCGGATGATCAAAATAGATCCCGAACTAATCTAACGGTTGTTGTAACTTGATATTTACAAAGGGATTTGTTCACTTTTATAACTCTGTCTCCTGCATTACTTCAACTGCACCATATCTTATGAGTTTCGATTAATGTTTCTTCCTTCTAGGATTTGTGTAAATGCATTCCTTTATGCATTGTTTTTATCAATCAAAAGGCTATCTCTTCTAAGATTTAGGAACATAGGATCTCTTTTGATCCTATCGTGATCAACACTGATCATGAATAATGACCATGAATTTCTTTTTCCCCAAGGTGATGTTGGTTTTCTTCTTATTACTATACATGTTGGACTCATTTTGCCATCAATGGAAACACACAATCAATAATGCCAACAATTTGTCCTGTCAAATTCTTGCATATAGTTCTGTAATCCCAAAGCACTGTAAAGATCCTTAAATCCCAGGCATATTTCCCTACATTTCACACCTTGTTCAATGCATTATCTAGTATCATTTTGAAGGCCCCCACAGTTCCATTTTCTTGCGGGTCATATGGAGTTCTCTTTCAATGCTGTATCTGGAACTCTTTTGTCAATTTCACAATTGTATTGTTCAAAAAGTGAGTCCCATGGTCACTCATAAGTACTTTAGGACACCCAAAACTTGTAACTATGTTCTCAAACAAGAACCAAACAATTGTCTCCACATTGCAATCTATAACTGGTTCTGCTTCTTCCCATCTTGTCAAGTAGTTTGTCTCGATAATTATGTATCTAGCTCCTATTCTTCTTGCTAGTGGGTTAATCGGCCCGACAAAATCCACATCCCATTTTTCAAACACCTGCAAGGTAGCTTGTATATTCAAGGGAATCTCATCCCTTTGCGATGGTCTTCCCACTCTCTTGAAAACATCGCAGATCTGACAATATTCCTTCGCATCCTTATGGAGGTTAGTCCACCATATCCTTGCACATGATATTTTCATCCATATCCCATGTATGCATAACTTATATAAGTTTCCTATAATTAAATGATAATATGTTTCTCTAACCACTAATTGTTTCTTCTAGGATACTGTCATATTGGATGGAGCCACTCCTGTTCTCAAGGATTGAACAATTTCTGCAAAATAGTCATCTACCATTAGAATGAAAATAAATGTGCATTTGGTAAGCTATCTTCTAGGTTCCCTGCGTATTCCCCTATTAGTATCTGTGACAAATGGTCTGATCCTACATTTAGTTTTCTTGGTTCACAATAAATTTGAAATCATATTCCTGGAACAACGATAACCATATGCATATTCTCCCCCTAACACTGGCTTGTTCACTATATATCTGAGTGCAGAATGGTCTGTATACATCTTTAAGTGGCACCCTAACAAATAATGTCTGAACTTATGCAAGGCATAAACCATTCCCAAGCCTTCCCTTTCTGTCATTGTGTAATTCTTCTCAGCAGTTGACAACTTCATGCTAGAAAAGAAATATGATGATCTAATTTCCCCCCTCTAGGCTGGGCTAACACTGCACCGAGCGCTACCGATGATGTGTCCACATGAACGTGGAACTTTGTTTTCCAATTCAGGAATACCTGAATGGGCGAATTAACTACTATTTCAATACATCTAGACCCTTCTCATAGTCTTCATTCCACTAAAACTTAGCTTCTTTCTTCAATAACTTCTCCATTGGGGATGTAATATATGCATATGCTTTGATAAATTTTTAGTAGTAACCTGTATGACCCAACAATGTTCTCAACTGTCTCACTGATTTAGGTGGTCGAAAATTAACAATTACTGCTATGTTGGTTGGATCAAGTAACAAACCTTTCTTTTATACCACATGACCTAACAATATCCCAAACGGTGTGCATAAAATACATTTCTTTAGATTTAATGAAATCTGATATTGTCTACATCTATCAAGCATCAACCTTAGATTTTATATGTGATGTTTCAATAGGATAAAGTCAGTCTAATCATTTAGGTACACGTTAAGAAAGTGATGAATAAACTCCTTAAAGGATGCAACAAATTCTCTATAAAACAAAATAGGTGCATTCTTTAACCCAAACGACATCACTATGTACTGGTAGCTTCCCCATTCAGTCACAAATCATCTTATGTTTTTCCTCTAGTGAAATATTTATCTGATGGTAGCCTGAAAATCCATCGGTGAACGAGTAGGCCTCTTTCCCTCCTACATTTTCCAATACTTCATCTGTAAAGGGGGTCAGGAACGATTCATGAAAGCAGGCATGATTTCAACTTCCTTAGGTCTACACAAATTCTAATACCCCATGTTTTCTTATCTTGAACCACCATTGGACTTATACATTCGAATTTTGCGATGGGTTCAATGATACCAACTTCTATCATCTTGTCAAGCTCTGCTTTCACTTTTTTCTTGTACTTGGGATTTAATTTGTAAGGTCTCTGTCTTACTATCTTAACATTTGGTTTCAACGAGATCTTCATCTCACCCAATTCTCTAGATAATCCCTTCATCTCTAAAAAGGTGGTTGGAAAAATATCCTGATACTCGCGCAATAGGTCTGTGATCTTTTCCACGGTCTCATTGTTCCAATAATCACCAATGTTTGAAAACTTTGGTTTCTTCTCCATGCCAATGTTCACTTTTCACACTCTTACGAGCTTTGCGTATGAATCAAATTCAAGTGTTGGCCCTACTACATCATGATCTCCTTCAATCTCTAATACATGTACATTTCTTGGGTCTTCTACTCCTTGGTCTTCCTTGATAATGTTATAACATTCCAATAGTTTATGAGTTGTTGCAGACTCTCTGTACACACTACATGTAGGTACTATTTCTACTTGTCCTTTTTCCATAAATTGTTTCCCTCTAATGACTTGTAAAGATGCATATACTAAAGGTGACTCAAATTCAAAATTAAATGTTACCTTAAAGTTTCAGATGAGCTCTTCCTAGTCCACCGTTCCTCTGCACACTTCTAGTTCTAAATACCAATTCCTAGGAACTGTCTCCAACGTATGTATGAACCTGTGAGTCCATTCCTGCCTCGACACTTTCTTCCAAGTTGTAATACATCGCTCAACATGATCCTTCAGATTTCTCATCCTCGTATACTTGTGCATAATGTTCTCTGTTCCAAACCTAATATGCATTAAAATTTTACAATGTTTCCAATCCTTTATCCCTTCCTTGCGGGTTTCCCACGATATCACTCAGACCACCATCTCATCGGGGCCACTCTCAGTGCAACATCTAATTCTAATAAACTTTACTATTCGAGTATCTGCGGATTGAATTCATTAACAAAAGAACTTACCTCAGTTAATCCTTTGAGCTTTGGTGCATCTCGTACCTCTTTTTTGATCCAGTGTAATGAGTAATTAATGTGAGCACACCTTCTAGTTGACACTTCATGCAATTGATTCTTCCAGTGTTCAAGTCCTTCCTCCGATTTTGATGCATAAGAGCTTATGATTCTCCAACTAAGCGTACCATATGCAATGGGATTGATGTAGTCATCCATGCACTTTGTCATATTATATAGGTTATTAATATATTCTCATGGTATCCACATATCTTCTTGCCTCTATAATATCTAATGGCACAATGACCTTTAAGCCTCCTCCTTGAAAAATCATCTCTCTTTTCTTCAGGCTGATAATCACCTAGTTGTTGAAGGCCTAATCCAGTCCAAGCAAAGCTGGGTATGATTGAATATTATCCACAATATTGATAACTTCAAAGTTATCCACACTGCACACTCCATCTACATTCACTGGTACTCGTACTAGTCTCCCGATCAATATTATCTTATGCTGGTTAGCCAACCTTAACTAGATAGTCGACCAAACTAGCTTCGGTTTCCCCATCATCTCCCATGTTTGTCTTGGAAGAACATTGACATTTTATCCTAACTCCAATATGACATTATCCATGTCATATTATCCTATCTGCGCACTTAATATGAACTCTTTGTTTGTCCTCTTCTTGTGAAAGACTTGGTTCAATTCTTTCTGCATTGTAGGTACTTCTCTTTCTTGTGTACACTGATCAATCATCCTGCGTAGTGCATTCAATGTTGTCTCATCCTGCATCAATTCTAAACATATTTTTAGATATTCTTTCAAAGTATTTACCTTCTCAACTAAAATTTCTATAATAGTGCGATCATAAACCGATGGCATATCGTATACTAGTGGTGTCTTTGACGTTGAGGCTATCTAGTCTGGTCCTAATATCTCCTTCCTTTCTCATTGATAGTTTCTTTTTCTTTCTATGGATTGAATATGGAATGGGATTAACTACTTTCCTTATCCATTGTTCCACTCCCTTTCCTTTCACTATCATGTCTGGTCTTGTTCTCGTTCCATCGTGCGTAACAAATGCTACTCTTGGATAATCGTCATATTCTTCAACAACTATCATCTGCAGGTTCTAGTTATAATTATGATGCTAGTTCTGATGTTGGTTTTGATTCCCTCTCTCCTACCACTTCTATATTAGTTGAGGATAGTATTCTATTGCATGATCCAAGGATTTTCAATATGTTCACATCATCCAAGGATTTGGGAAATATCTTACTAAATGTCCCAGTTGATTGAAATTATAACAAATTATCAGTCCTTTGCCTCCTTGACCAAATCCTCCACGTTCTCGAGCTATGCCGAAACCTCCACATCCACTTTTATTAAATCCTGTTGGAGTTTTGTACTATGGAATTCACCCTTCTATTGCGACATTTTATTCCTATATTATGTATACATCCAAATTTCATTCTCTCATTAAGTCAAATGTGCAAACATCTTTCTCATCGCGTCCTACCGATTTGCAAAAAATACAGAATAAATTTCTTGGGGTACTCCGATATTTTTGCTGTAAGGGACAAGTAGTCGGATGATTCCCCCATGTATTACATATATCACAATACCCCACTCCTCCTGCCAATGAGTTTGGTTCTCATGTGGCCATATACTGTGCGAATACTAGACACTCTTCCTTCCTATGACCTTCTGTTTTACATGTTATACACCAAATGTTTTTGTGCTTTTCCTTTTCCTTCGCTATCTCTGATAATTGAATTCTCAGTGCAATCAACTGTGACTATACATGTGCCATACCTGCTCCATCTCCTACAAAATATGCTTCCAATTTCATCATTATTTTCAATGATTTTGACTGCGATGTGACCTTATTCTATGTTAACGAACAAAAATTGTGTGAAAATAATCTTGCTATAAACCATTCTCAATGTCTCTCGTCAGGAATATGAAACGTTAATCTACCCATCACATATTTAAATATCTGGTCATAATACCACACTATCTCATTCTGCACTTTCTTAATTTCCTTTAGTTCTGTGATATATTGAGATTCAAATTTTGACTTTTTGAATTCGTTTAACAATGCTTGTTCGATATCTGATAAAGTTCTTGATTATCTGACCTATGTAGTTGTCTAAAACTTCATATACCATAGAAGTGCATGACCTATGAATGTCTTGGCCAACAACACAATCTTTGTTGCCTCATCCTGGACATTCTTTTCAGAGTCCATATTGTGTCACATACAAACGAGTGCTGCTAAGGGTCCTTCAACCCCATTCCCTGAAACTCAGGAATTCTCAACATATGATCTGCTCCTGCCATTGAAATAGGTGTTGTACTTACCCTTGGTGATGCTGACTGACTTTGGTTCACTGTGATACTTCCACTACTATGACTATTGCACTAACTTCCTCTACTTACTACAATTTCTCTTGAACAAGTCTCAGTTCCTACTTCAATTCTCAATGACGCACATGGGGTCATGGGTTCGATGCATATTCCGATCTGAGATGGAATTCCTTCTACTATTGGACAATACTGAGGATCTATTTCTTTCATTTTCCTTTCTCTGTATGATGTGATATGAATTATTGCGTAGGGGTCACTTTCTTTGAATTATCTGTGCTACTCTCCATTGTTGAAATATTGTAACTTCGAAGAATATTCTACCTGAGAGAGAGAGAGTTGAATAATAATATTATATTATATTTAATTAAGCCCTATTGTGCCTTAGTAAAATTCGACCCTATTGTTCCTTGACAGTTAATTGTAAATTAAGAGGGTAAAGTGATAGGTCGACCCAGACCTAATTATAGGCTGGCCAGACCACTATTTATTAGAGAGGCTAGTGCCTCATTTGGACACAGACACTCATCTCTACAGTGCACAAGTATTGAAGGAGAAGCTGCTGTAGCTGGGGGTGACATCAAGGAGGGTTTTTGGTCTATCTCTTGGTATTTGTTGGTTAAGTGGTGTGCTACTCTTCTTAGTGAAGGAGTAGAGGAGGATATTCTGTTCGGTCTTTGGTCTATCTATATTGAGGAAGTTTCTACTGGGTTTTCTCCCGAATGAGGGTTTCCTAGGATAATATATGTGTCTCTATTGTTTCTATGATTGCCTCTCTTTCAGTGATCTTATTTATGCAACTAATATGCTAAATGATTATAATAATAAAGAAGAACCATAACTACTAGATGTATAAGTAAAAATTCAACATGGTATCAGAGCAGGCCTAAAAGAGACCAACTCACAATCCAATTTTCAGTATTGCAGCTGCTGCAGAATTAGGGTTTCTGCATAAACCCTAAGTGTGAGGTTTTTCTTGTTTGAGGAGGACATTGGAGAAAGTAACCACACCTAGGAACTCTCCCTAGGAGGGTGCATCTAGTCTCTAGATCAAAATTCCAAAATTTGAAGTTTGAGAAATTATGGTTTCCTCATAAAACCCTAAGTTGCAGTTGTAGTTGCAGTACCTGTTACAGTATCAGTTGCAGTTGCAGTATAAGTTGCAGTGCCAGTTCATTCATGCAAGTTCCTTCATGCCGGTTGCAACACCAGTTGCAGTGAAATTTTTTGTGAAGTGTTGGGACTGATTTTTATTGTCCTAGTGTGCCTTACCCTAGCAAATCTCTAGCTACCTTTAAATTACAAGTTTTTAACACCTTTGAAGTTTTAAAGGTTTTTTTTTATTTATTTACACTGTTGTCGGATGGTGCCACTACTTGCCGATACTGTCACAGGTATGTAATTACATATGTTTAAACTGTATCATTATTTTTAAAGGGTATTTGTAAGAGAAATGATCTTTTTTCTAATCAACAATTGTAGATCCAGAGGGATATCAAATCCAACACATTCAAAGGAACAATGCACCTCAGGTTTTATCAATTTAATATGCCTCTATTTGTTATGATCTTATGAACATCTTGGTTTTTTTTGGATCTGTTGAAGTTATGACTATCATTCTAACCATTGGTCAAAATTAAAGTCAAAAGTATTAGATTAATTAAAGTTAATATTATAGAGTTTATTATCTAACTTAGATTTATGTCAAGGAAGCATATTATCTTAGTACAAAGGACAGGTTGAAGAAAACACTTTTTATCTTTAGTGAAGGAGACTTGGAAGAAAAACAACACACTCATTCTTGAGGACAAGACTCCATGTTCTAGGTTTGATTGATTAAGTTGATAAGATTCAAATTTTTACATGTCAAGTTTGATAACTGCCTCATTACAAGTAAACACTATAGTTATGATAGCAATCTTTGAATTTTTTTATACTTGGTAGTATGTGAGCGTTATTGAGATAAATGATTATTGTAATCATTTACCAGATATAACTAACATCTCCTCTAGAAGAAACTTCTTATTTTGTTTCCAGGTTACCATGAAGGAATGATTGATCACAACACTAGAAGAGTGTTGCTCTCATTTCTTATTATTGTATTTCTTACTTTTGACCCTTGTTTTAGGAAGGTCACAAGTGATAGCTCTGAAGGAGCTACTGTGACGATTGTTCTCGCTATTATTTCTATTATTATTATAAAGAGTATTATTCTTGTCTACTATTTCTCCCTTGTTGTTCTTGTTCCGAGTAGGTCACGTGTAATAACCTTGAGGGAGCTATAATGACGATTTTAGGAGGAAATATATTAGATGAGACATGGAGTAGACTATCCAAGTTGTATATATGACCATATACATCCATGTAACGAAGAAGAAGAAGAAGAAGTTACTTTTTCTAGATACAAAACATCTCATATGAAGACAAATCATGAGTAGAAGGCTCCAAAGATGACAGAACAAATCCCTCTAGTGTAGTTAATCACTCTTCAGATCATCAGGAAGAATTAGTAGAGCCATAAGGGCTTACCCATAATCAATGCAGTAACTAGGAAGAGACCAACATAACCCAGTGACACTTTGTAGGATGCCAATCCATATAGCATTGACGAGCCATAATAGAGGGAGAATATGGCTCCAAAGATTATATAGACTCAGAGGGAGTTGAGCCTCAAAGGGAGCATGGAGACTCAGAGTGAGACTGATCTTAGAGAGGATCAGATGAGAAAAGAGACATCTTCCAAGACTGACAAGTTGAAGACTATATTGTAGCTTCAAAGACTTCTAGGAGATATGAAATCTGCTGGGAAGATTCCCTTGTTTCAATGACAAAGGAGGAAGCTAGTTAGAAGGACTGGAATATGGATTTTACTTTGAGACCAGAAGGGAAGTCAGTAGTGACTTCTAAGATTGATGTACAAGATCAAACATGTTGCAGATAACAATATAGAGATGCAAAAATCATGATTTGTGTCCATAGGATTCTCCCAACAAGAGGGAGAAGAATATGACGAGACAATTGCTCTAGTAATCGAAGAAATAGTTCCAATGCTCGTGAAGACAGTCAACACAAACATGATTCCAATAAAGTATGCGATTCATAGAGAGAAGTCCTTGTATTTGAGATTGAGTTACCTCCACGAAAGAAGAAAAGCTACCTTCAATATCAATCACTCTCAGTTTCAGATGAAGCTGTTTCCATGTTATAATAGAGGAGCTACTCTCATATTTCAACAACTATAGTGAGGATAGAGAAATCATTCTTAGCTTCAGAGAAGATGCAGGTGAAAAGTCCTAGTCCCAGAGGAACACTTGTAGAAAGAGAAAAGGACATACTATCAGACAGTGAGACAGATAATGCTTCGCAAAAAGCACATAGAGCTAGCACATGATTTTTGTAGATTAAGTTGCAGTTGAGTAAGTGTACCAGGTTGATACAATGTGATGTAATTTGGTTTCAAAGTACAAGACAAGGAAGACTCATGTCTGCAAGCTAAAGCAAGCTCCAAGAGATTTTTATGGAAGGATTGATAGTTTTCTAATGATCTTGGGATTTACCAAGAGTAAATATGATTCTAATCTTTAATTCAAGGTTATGAATGATGAGATAGTTGTATTAATACTATATATATGATGAATACTAGGCCAGATATACACTTTTTCTGTGAAAAAATTGAGTCAGTATTTGGTGGAGCCCACATGTGTTCACCCTGTAGCTGAAAATCATGTGATGAGATACCTTAAGGGTACGTTGGATTATGGTCTTTGTTATACTAGAGATTGTGACTTCAGATTGTATGGATATACTGATTCAGATTGGGTTGGAAATGCTTTAGACAGAAAAAGAACTTCAAGATGTTGTTTCAGTTTGAGGTCAGCTGTGACTTCATGGAAAAGCAGGAAGCAATCCAATATTTCTCTTATTACGGTAGAAGCATAGTACATTGCAGCATGCTACTCCAGTTGTGAATCCATATGACTTTAGAAGTTGTTGGCATGTCTGTTCGATATGGAGATGGAAGCTACCATGATTCTATGTGATAAAAAAAGTTTCATAAAGATGACAAAGAACCCAGTGTTCCATGATAAGAAGAAGCACATAGAGATCAGATATCACTACATTCATGACATGGTGCAGAAGGGAGCTGTAAATCTCCAATATGTTGGCATAGATGAGAAAGTTGCATATGTGTTGACTAAGCCTCTGTCTCGTGTGAATTTTGAGTACTTTCAAGACAAGCTTGGTGTAGTCTAAAAGGGCCTCCCTCGAAAGGGGGAGTGATGCTGATGATACTATGGTATCCTAACCAACAACATATAGCTCATTTAGGATTTTATATCCTAGGGGACTTATCATCCCTAAGAAGATCACAAAGGTCTTGTAAGGACAATCTGTCAGATTACCTGTGCGTGTATATGCCAACTGTGGTTAGTAGTGGTAGCTCAGTTAGGATTTTATATCCTATGGAATGTTATGATTCCTAGGAAGATCTATAAGGTCCGGTAAGGATGGTCTATCATAGTACCACATGGTATCTTGTTAGGATTTTATATCCTAGGGAATCTTATGATTCCTGGGCAGATCTCGAAGGTCCAGTAAGGACAGTTTGTCAGATTACCACATATATTGTTGTTGATGCACTTGGATTATTCTATTGCCACATATAGATGATGATTTTACAACTTCATGCTGTTGATGATGTTATTCCAGCTTCGTGATGTTGATGTTCCATCTTCGTGCTGTTGATGATGTTATTCCAGCTTCATGATGTTGTTGTTGATGTTCCAGCTTCATGTTGTTGATGATGTTGTTATAGCTCCGTGATGTTGATGTTGTTGTTCTAGATTCATGTTATTGATTTTGATGTTCTAGCTTCTTGCTAATATTGATGATGATGTTACTCCATCTTCGTGCTACAGATGATGATGATGATGATGTTCAGTTTCTACTAATGTTGATGATGAGAAAAACTTTCAATGACCTATATATATGACCAAAAATGTTCTTGATGTTGTTGACAATGTCCCGTCCTCTTGATGATGTATTGAGTCTAGTCAATTGTTATTAATGTTGTCAATAACATACCCTTCTTGTTAAGGGGGTGTGTTGAAATATTGTAACTTTGAAGAATATTCTACCTGAGAGAGAGTTGAATAATATTATTATAATACATTTAATTAGGCCCTATTGTGCCTTATTAAAAGTCGGCCCTATTGTGCCTGGACAGTTAATTGAAAATTAAGAGGGTAAAGTGATAGGTTGGACCATACCTAATCATAGGCTAGCCAAACCACTATTTATAAGAGAGGCTAGTGCCTCATTTAGACACACACACTCAACTATGCACTGTGCAAGTCTTTGAGGAGAAGCTTCTAGAACTGGGGGTGACATCAATGATGGTTTTTTGTCTATCTCTTGGTATTTCTTAGTTAAGTGGTGTGCTACTCTTCCTAGTGAAGGAGTAAAGGAGGATATTCTGTTCGGTCTTTGGTCTATCTATATTGAGGAAGTTTTTGCTGGGTTTTCTCCCCCATGAGGGTTTCCTAGGATAATCTATGTGTCTCTATTGTTTCTATGATTTCCTATCTTCCAGTGATCTTATTTATGAAGCTAATGTGCTAAATTATTATAATAATAAAGAAGAACTGTAACTACTAGATGTATAAGTAAAAATTCAACATCCTTTTCCAGCCACATTCTCCTTCTTACTCTCTAAACCTTTTCTCACAACTCAATACCCCAATCTCTCCATATGATTCAATATCCTCTCTTGACATCCCCAGTCCCTCTACTCCTTACTCATCCTTCCCACTCTCAGACCTTTCTCCGGTCATCCCCCTATGTGTATGAAGGTGCCTACCTGTCAGAGTCCATATTCATGACATTTTTATCGCACAATAACATATTGATCTAAGTAGACAACACTCTTAAGTATCTTCTGCATGGAACCTTAAAAAATTCCCTCTCTATGACACTATAAGACTGGGTACAATCTATTGCAAACTCTGTAATATAACCCCCCAATATACTATTCAACTAGAGATATACTATGCGAGAAACCTTACTACTTACTGTATTGAGTTTTTTGATCAGTTCAAGAGTCTATTTTCTTAGAGCTTAAGCTCTATACCTCCCAATGTTCTCCACTATTCTTTCTAACCATTCATTCAAAATAATCAGAAATTCACCAAAGAAAATTTCATGCAGATCTGTGAAAACATACCTTTGTAACCATTGATCATCATTGAACTGATGGTTTCTATTATGTTCTCAAGAAAATTATCACTGCTTCCTTTCTATCCATTCTTCAATTTCTTCCCTATTTGACCTCCAAAACATTCCCTTCAGTTACAATTCTTGGTCCCGCCAACAAAACCATTTGTTGGTGCATAGGGGGTAGACCCGGGGTTAATCATTCAAATACCAAAAAAACCCTTAGACACCGGCCCTTTCTACATCACACATAGATAAAGTGAAATTGCACCCGAGTCATCTAGAGGGGATGCGGGAACCAATGTTCTGCAGTGATGAGGGAAGTGAGATGTTCTTCATGTCCTGTCTACCATTTATTCATGTGAGAAATTAAGTCTATGCACAACATTATAACATCATATATGACTAACACATTCATCATATTAGTTAAGAATTATCATTACTATGCAATAACATTAAACAACATAGCATGCAACCACATCATAACACACAGATTCACGTGGTTCACCCTATTGATTAAGGTTGGTTGTCATTGATGTCAACCCTTGAAGAAAGCCCCACAACACAAAGGTTTGGGTAATGGACCCAAGATTGTTTGATGTAAATATGAATCATTATTTTCTTTTCATGGTTGATAAGAATTAAATATGGATGAACTCCAAAGTGGTCCCCTTATGGTGAAAGCCCTCACGAGAAGACGCTTTGCGGAGTAAGATAAACCATGCTTAATTGTGGAATAATAAGATGAAGGACAATTAATTTGTTAGGTAAACTATCCTAGATGTATAGTTCTTGTCATTCCATTTCCGGTTGTATGTGGAATGCCACATAACTCCTCACGGTTAGAGAGTTATGGCCATGAGAGGTTGGAGACCCCAGGTTCGGGTAATGGACCCAAGTTTGTTTGATGGATAACAGTATGAGTTATGATATATTTTCAGATAATACTATTCTATATGGATATTACATGCCATTCCATTTCTGGTGGTATGTGGAACGTCACATAACTCCTCACGGTTTGAGAGTTATGGCCTTACGAAGTTG
>JZKD02S1736336.1:22326-51207 GCA_000966675.3 Picea glauca | reverse complement strand
CCATTGAAGCCTTTGTCGAATTTTGTTTTTGCTTGGTGGGCGCAACCGATTATGGTCATAGAGGACTACCCCTATGCCGAAATTGACTTCTCTAGAGATCCTGAGATACCGACACCTTCCAACGAGGAGTGAGGAGAGATGGGTAAGCTTGTTTTTTCTTTTTCTTTTTTAAATTTATTTAATTTTTTATGTTGTTTTTATATATACACCAGAGTATTTGACAGATTTGTGTTTGTTATGTGTAGATGTGGGGCTAGTGCAACCAGCGGAATTTGTGAGGAACATGTGACGTCCTCGACCAGAGAACGCCCCAGCCACAACCGACGGATGAGAAACAACAGGAGGACCTCCAACCGGTGAGGCTGAGAGAGTTTTGAGACGAGTAGAGTGAAACTTTACCTTGCTCACTCAGACCGAGGATCTGCCACCATCTTTGAAACATCATGTAGTGGGGGCACCATGGATGTGGGTCCGACTTTTTTGATGTTTGGCAAATGTCGTTGACCATTATAACAAGGCCAATAGGCCCCGTCCTTAGTTAGGCTTGACTTTTCACGTGCCGAGGGAACTATCTGTATATTTTTGAGGGCATAAGCCCCGTGAATCCTTACTAGACATATTTTTGAGGTGCTTGATCCCACACATGGACTTTGATATTTTTGATATTATATATGGATTTTAATGTCTTTTTATGTGTTTATGAACTACATTATTTTTACCAATGTATTTACATGTGTGTGTGTGTGTGTGCTTTTCTTTACATGTGTGCAATATGCCAATCTAATACATGATTAGCTAGGGCATCTGTAACTTGATTCAATCTCCTAGGAACATGGATATACGTAATGTAATCAAATCTTCATTCTAAGAGATGTACCCTAAGGAACCGTCAATGTAGAGTAGGATCATAAATGTGGTACACTCCATTTAACTGAGAGACAACCAAATGAGCATCTAAATATACCTGGAGACGAGAAATACCATGCGACAAAGCGTCACACAACAACTCTAGAACTGTACTGTATTCGGCAACATTGTTTGTGGTGTCACCTAAATAGATACCTCTTGAAGATAACAACTGGCCTTGAGGTGTGTAAATTACCCAAGCTGCGGAATCAAGCCTCTGAGTGTGTCGGCTAGCGCCATCCACAAACCCAACGAACACCTCTGATTCACTTGACATCTGCCATAGTGAAAAAGATGACATCAAAACAACGTGTCCATAAAACCAAAAAGGGTGAAGACTAAAAACACAAATGTACAAGAACTATACATATGTTACAAAAAGTTACCCAAGGTGACCTACCTATGAGTAATACTTCTTGAGGTAGAGCCCATTTGTAGGCTCTGCCAAATAATTTCTCTCAAAGTATGCAAGATGATAAGCGCCCTTTTTTAGAACCTCTTTTAACTTGCCTGACCCCAGGGGGTCCTTATCTTGGTCATAGACCAGGACAGGGTCGCCTTCCAAGAAAATCCGAGGATGAATGGACTGATCATATTGACACTTGACCTTTTGTTTGTGAGCCTCATTGGCCAAGGATGCATCCTGACACTGCTCATTGAGCTGCTCGAGATATAATAAACGCTCTTCAAGAAGTGAAGTGTCTGGAAACAATTGTACTACCAAATTGAGAGACGGGATCTGGAACTCTATAGGCAAGACTACTTCTAGCCCGTAAACGAGTTGAAAAGGTGAGAAACCAGTTGCAATCTTAACAGACATTCGATAGGCCCATAATGCTGAGTATAACATCAAATGCCAATTTGACTTGGCTAAATTGATCCTTCGCTGTAGGATGGTCTTAAGATATTTATTGACAAATTCCACCCGACCATTCACTTGAGGGTAGTAGGGTGACAAATGTTCTTGCCTCAACCCAAGATTTGATGTTAACTCGGTCATCATTGTGTTCTGAAAGTGGCTTCCATGATCAGTTAAAATCTCTCTCGTGATGCCAAACTGTGCTATAATCTGGTTAAACAAAAAGAGGACCACAGTCTCACCATCATATTTGAACGTTGGCATAGCTTCGATCCACTTGGTGAAGTAGTCTACTGCTATGATGATATAACGATGCCCCCTTGCTGAAGGAGGGTTGCAGGTAGTGTAATCAATCCCCCACTTGGTGAAGAGGCCAATGGTGATGACGAGAAGCATGGGAGCGGGATGTGCCCTCATATTTCATGAGAAGATTTGACACGGGTGGCACTTCTTGACTGATGCAATACAATCTTTGATTAGTGCAGGGATGATTTTAACGATGGAAATTTATTTTAAAATGTAGAAACCTTGGTGAATATTACTAATCCTTCATATTCCAACTATAATGATTGACGATATTTTTGTAAAAATATTCAAATTTCTAAGGATTTTATATAGTTTTTATAAATTTTTGGTGATTTTTAAGGTAAAATAATTTTATCCTATAGAATTTGGGTGAATCATTTTTAAAATAGTGAATCTCGTTTTTGGAAAAACCATGGAAAATTATCCCATGAGCGAAATTTAGCCCCTAAAATCATACCTGGATTAGTGTCGTCCATAAGTAACTGTCTAGTAGAATATTTTGGGTTGTTGCCAACCCAGACAAATGACCGCTACATGCTCTAGTATGGCAATCGTTAAGCACAATTTTTTCTTCTTCATGAGTGAGGCACCGATGAAGGATGAAATCTACACCTCGATGATACAAAGTATCTTCGAGTATGAGATAGTTCTTGGTCTGATGGCAGATACAACGACACTCATCATGAGAAGCAAAGGCGAGGCACTTCAAAGTCTAGAGATAAACAAGTATATCTCCATACAAGGGGTCCAAATATGCTATCAAAAACATGTCTCCTTGAATAGACGACTCTTTAGGCATAACATCACCTGACTCAACCGGAAGTTTCGAGACGAGTTCCGCAAAGACCAATGACTTTTTGGATTTCGTCGAAACGAAATCTAAGTCAAATTCCTGGAGGACAACCATCCATCTACTGATCTTTCTGCCGATTACCCGTCGTGTCAACACGTATTGAAATGGATTCGCGACGGCAATGACGATGGTCTTGCGAAACAAGATATAACGATGGAACCATTGGACAACATGAACCACTGCCAACACGAGTTTTTTAATGTGAGAATGATTGAGTTAAGGTCCAACCAGGGCTCGACTCAGGTAATAAATCACATATTCTAAGAGCAAATCATCCTCCTGAACTAAGACCATGCCCATGGTCGATTCTGCTGCAACCAAGTACAATAAGAAATATTTGTTATAATTGGGTGGCCGAAGTAGAGGGGAAATTGTGAGGGCATGTTTCAACGCTTCGAAGGAGCATTGAGTGGCTTCGTCCCAATGAAAAGGAACATCCTTCTTCAGTAAACGCATAAATCCCTTTGTGATCTCGACATAGTTTGCGATGAAACGCCACAAAATGTTCACTTTTCCCTGTAAACTCTGAAGTTGAAGGATTGTACGTGGGGGAGGCAACTAAAATATTGCCTCAAAATTGAGAGGATCGACCATGATCCCTGTTGTTGAAACTATGAAACCTAGCAGACGACCCGATGCCACGCAAAAACTGCATTTGTTGGGATTCAAGCGAATCCGGAAGTAGCGACATCGCTCAAAGATAAGTCAGAGGTGTGTGGGATGATCAGTTCTCTTACAAGATCATGATGCTAAATCATATAGGTAGGCCTCAACGATATGTTTGAGATTGTGGAAAGCAAAAGACATGGCCCATTGAAAGGTAGCTCCAACATTTTTTAGACCAAAAGGCATTTTACGATACGCGAATGTACCCCATGGACAAATGAATGTTATTTTGTGTTGGTCTTCGTGTTTGATTTGTATCTGATTATATCCCAAAAAACCATCCATGAAAGAAAAAGCCTCCCAACCTACGCATTCATTGACTATCTAGTCAATAAATGGTGTGGGGAAATTATCTTTTGGACAGGATTTGTTCAAATCACGAAAGTCCGTACATACATGAATCGTACCCTATTTTTTGTCAACCGACATGGGGTTTGACACCCATTGGGTCAAATGGACAAGGTAGATAAAACCTACCTTGAACAGTTTCTCTACTTCAACCTTAATAGCTACTTCTTTCTTAGGATTAACCGGACGGAGATTCTACCGAACCGGCTTAGCGTCAGGATAAGTTGTGATTTCATGTTCAATAATTTTTGGATCGATGCCTGGAATTTCCTCGTAAGACAAAGAAAAAATGTCGTAGAATTCCTTGAATAAATCCGTGTAGATTCAAATCTCTTCAGGAGAGCAGTCAGCTCTGAAAAAAACATTCTCCACGACGCAAGGGGTTCTGGAGATGTTAATAGGTATAGTTTCGACAATGGTTTCCATATTACCCTTAGCATAAACAACATGCATAGCCAAAGGACTGATAGGACAAGACCTATCTCCAGTCATAGTCAAAGTGAATTCCCCTGCTTCAATTCTGCTTAACTCTGGGAGGAAGTAAGATCTGTGATTGAGATCATCCCAGGGTTTGTCCGGACTAGTCATTTCTTCAATGATTTCTTCGTCTGAGGGCAAGACTAAGTCTAAATAATTTGTATCAGCGAGGGAACCTTGAGCCCAAATAGGCTCTAGAATCAGATCTAACTCTTGTGCGGGAGTCGGATCGAGGTCGACGGAAGCTTGCTAGAGCCTTGATTTAGATTTTGGCCATGTTGAAAAGGGTTTTTTAGCATAGCAGGATACTGTTGTGACAATAAATTTTGGACCTCTGCAATTTGAGGGCACTGGTGAGTCAGGTAGTCTTCCGTGCATAGATTACATGGATACTTCGACTTCCTTTTTTCAGTGTTGCCCCCGCCAACATTATTAGTGGGTTTCTTATCCCCCTTACCCTTCTTACATTGTTTATTCTTTCCATAAGGCTGTTGGGTGGCCTTCGGATTTGTTGATTGCACACTGTGTACATCCGACGTTTGGGTAGGGGGAGCAGCCAGAACAGTAGTCTGGCTGGACACTGTATGCTGTATAGACAATTGCTGCAATTGTTTTGTCAGTTTTTCAGTAGGATTTGTTTGTGCTGAACCAACAATACCATCGACATGTAGTCCAACTCTCTGTCTAGTTTTATCAAGTATTGATCGTGGCGCATCCGACAAGATTTCATATAGTAGACCAGACTGAGAATAAATTATCACAAGTTGTTGAGATCGCATGATTGCATCTTCTTCGGAAAACACTCCCGACGTTGCGACATCTTTGGATAACGATGGGACCAAAGACTTAAGGAACCACTTAAGCAGGAATGCTGGTGGGACTTGCACCTTAATCAAACTCTTACATTATCTCCATTCTCATATGTGATCAGAGATATGGTCCACATTTGTCTGTTCAAAATTGGCCAGCAATTCTGTGCCAGCGTCGTAGCTCACAGGTAATTGGAAATGGTTTAGGAAAGCCATTGCCAATTCACCGAAGGAAGAGTATCTTGAGCGGTCGAGATCAATGTACCATTTCACAACACTCCCAATGAGAGTACATTGAAAAAATTGCAACTGTACGAAGTTGTATTTCAATGAATTAGACAAGCACCAAAGGTGAAAAGTAGTCACATGATCCCCTGGATCTTCATTAGGCTTGGCTTCAAACTTTGGTATGTCTGAAGGAAACTTCGTTGGCATAGGTGTCCAATGTGAATCGTAACAGATAGGATCATTCAACAACCTTGTTAATTCTGGAAAATGCAAGGTTGATAGGAAAGGTAGTTTGGGTTGTTGGTGATGACCATGGAAAAAGGGGCCTGGAGTTTGACTGGCACCAGGTTGCCAGGAAAAGTTGGGTTACTGGCCTGGGTTCTGGTAAAAATCATGGCCATGACCAGCATACAGATTCTGCATTTGAGGAGACATCATCGGCTGATTCCCGAAATAGGACGTAGATGGTTGGGTGTGCATTACATTCAGAGGACTTTGGGAAGGGTTGCCCCATGCCGATCCCATGGGCATAGGTACTGCACCTTGCCTAGGGTTCCATTGGTTATGAAAAGAGTTTCCTCTGATCGACATTCCTAATGAGGGAACTGATCCCTGCTAAGAATTCCAAGGTTATGATGTGGAGGAAGTTCCTGGGTTTGCCCCCTGTGCAGGAATAGTACCTTGCATAGGATTAGGTTGTCCGTAACCGGGGTTGCCCCCAGTCGGGAAAGCAACTAACGAGAAAGCGTTGTTACCAAATGCACTGAACAAAGAAAATGGTGTTGAACCTACCGACATATTATGAGAATCTGGTCCTTGACTCCCTGCTCCAAATGAATTATGGTTTGTGTTCAGCTCGACGGAATGCTGGTCGGCATCGTCGAGCGAAGGGGACGAAGGAGGTATATGACCTACTCCATAAGGGAAAGCGTTAAAGGGATATGAAGTGCCTCCCATGGGTCCTTGTAGAGGAGAATTATAGCTCCCTACCCCCATACCTAAATTCTGTAAAGTGGAGTAGGAAAGTACAGGGCTTGTACATGAGCTAGGCATCCCATATGAGAACTGAGGGCCTATCGTACTTTGTGTGAAAGGAGCAGTGGCCACCGCCAAAGACTGGATCAGACCGTTACTCGAGGTAGAGGCAGTTGAGACCATGTTGGATCGGACCGACGATGGTGGGTTAGGAGGTGGAACACCCGTTGTGGTGACAACCATAGTGGGAATAAGAGAATTCTCGGAAGAAGTGGCAACGTTTGTTTCCATTGCTACGTGTGACATTGTTTGGCGCTCGTAAGGATAAATCTGTACAATGATGGGTGCCGAAAGATCCGTGTTTGGAGTTTCATATGGACCAAGAGCTTCTGCTCCAAGGTTTGAAATGGTTGGTTCCTTCGGATGTTGGTCGGACACAGTTTCCTATGACCCGATCGCTTCAAAAGACCCATGTTGGTCTAGCTTTCGCCTTAGCGGTGGCGGGGGTGGCTCCAGTGTAACCGGTGGCAGGCCAAGAAGCCTTTGTGACTGGAGGAGCTCATAATCCTCCACTGTGTAATAAGATCAAATACACACTAGGGATTTCTATTCGTTTAAAAACAACACACACTAGAAAAATTCCCTACGAGATAAAACAAGCAATGACTAAACTAGTTGGAAGAACAGTTACAACAACCAACACTAGAGAAACTTACCGGTGCAAGTGAAACTTGAATACGGAAGCACCCTCTGGGTATACTCTGCAAAGTATGGCCTGATGTCTATCCTAGGTACTGCAGTCTACCCCCGCAGTCACCTGTGTAAGTCCCTAAAAAAATGGCAACTAGGTTGCCAACACATGAACAGTCACCAGGCGGGTACAGTCGACAGTCGGGTGGACCGCAATGAGTAGGGTATCAAGACCGAAACCTATCAAGGGTATCAAAATCAAGTGGTCTGGAATACAATGGAGGACCTCGAATGGATTTGAGACCCACGAAGCTTTGTGGCAAATGAAATCGATGGAATCCCAAAACAAGCCCTCTATATGCGTTCCCCACTATGCTTGGTCCAACTTTGGAGGGGTTATCTCCGCTACCTTTCCACACACGACCTCGTGTTTATCCCCTGTGTTAGAGGGGGGTCCCAGACAAATTTCATGATACTGGACTTTAACACTCCCTAGCACAGACTCTTATGTATTTTTTGCAGCCTTGAAGAGTTTCCACTCCAACCTAAATCAAGGCTCTAGCCTAGACTAGTTGATGGACCCTACAAACATAAAGTCTAGTTGATTTTAATTAATCATTCATTTTTTATGGCTTGTCTTAAGTCAAAGGTTATGAAAGTGAAACTAGTGATGTTTTGAGAGACGAAAGAAAAGATAAATAGAAAGCTGGAAACAAAATAACTTCTTCTTGACAAAATTTTTAATCAACTTTTCAAACTCATTTTTTTTCTAAGATCTTTGAACAACAGACTCAAAACATGATTTCGCTCGACTATGAGCTACTTATTTTCCTAAATAAACAACCAAGAACTTATGAAAGAAAAACTTTTCCCGGTTACTAATGCAAATCAACAACTACTTAACCAAGAAATAAAAGATGTTTTTTTATTTATTTAATGCTCTCCAAGCAAAAAGGAAAAATGATGACAAGTAAAGACCAAGAAAAATTTCTAGCCCGAGCACATATTGCAAAGAGTCACAAACAATAACACACAAACTGATTAAAGAAGACTCTCACACTTGTCTAAAAACCTTATGAAAGAAAAAATTTAGAGGAAAAATTTTTGATGAAAAAGAAAGCTATTGCTGTAATCAAACCTAAGTTGCCAACTGCTATGAAAAAGACCAAGATTAAATCAAGGTAATCTCTGAGAGGTATAACTCTTGATAAGTAAGAGGATGACTGCCTCTCCTTAAACAAAAATTTTCTCAACAGGCACGCTGCTGACAATTCAACAGCTAGCGTGTGCACGCGAGATGTGTAAGGTCAGAGTGCGTGTATACGCATGCAGGCCTTATACAGACTGTGTGTACCTCTGTAATTCTTCAAAAATGAAAAAAAAACAAGCAATCAAACATTGGTAGAGACTACTGGTATTGATAACCAGAGTCCCTTGAAGACTCAGAAAATTACTTTGACAGAAAATAAAAACAATTCAAGGAAAAATTCATAGAACAAAACTAATCTGAGGTGGTACCTAAGCTACAAATTGCAAAAACAGAGACCAGAATGAGATCCAGAAAACCCTTGAGAAGGATCACTTCTGACAGGGGAGAGTATGACTGCCTCTCTAATTTTTTTTTTTCTGAACTCAGACACGCAACTGACACTTCATTAGCTAGTGTGTGCACGTGGGCTGTGTGAAGGTAGGGCATGGGTACATGCATGTAGGCCTCATATAGGCTGCGTGTACCTCTGTGACTTCCATAAAATAAAAAGCAGCCAAGCAAAGAAAGTAGGGAATACTGGTATGGAAGACTAGAATCCCTACTAGCTCAGACTCTTGTAGAAACTCAGAAAAAAGGTGATAAAACCAATTTAAAACTACCAAAAAAGTATCCCTAGAAAACCCGAGAGATCCCCAGTACGGTCACCAATTCTGTTGTGGGTAGGAAATCCCTCCTACAGACTAGCACTAAGGGTTTTATCATGCATGCAAAAATGACCTAAAGCTTCCTACTTTCTACCATCATCCCATGCCTAAACCCCATTATTCATATGCAAATACAAGGTTAAAGAGATCAAGTTTTCGTAACTTATTTTCCATGTTCGATGTCGATCCCTTTTCACGCTTGGTCGCTCTTCGACTGCAACTCTCCTCCCAATGCTGACCTACATTCACAAAAGACAAATGAAGAACTCCACATGCATTTGATATATGAATTAATGGGTTAGAGATTTAATCAACATGTAATCAATATTCAAACAATGAAAACCTCATATGGTGGGACGGGAAAAGTACTTGTTTTATTAACCTCACAAGAATACCTTACAATAGTGAGACCGACCACTACTCCTCGAATCTGGTCCTAGGCTCCTCTTCAATTGTGCTCCAACTGCTTCTTTATATGCTTCTCTTCACACAATAGTTGCAAAAGGTTGAGGCAAGGGGAATGCTAATTTGGGTAGAGTTTCTTTAGTATGATTTTCCTCCTTTGAAATGGGACCCCTACCCCTTATTTTATAGGTTAGAAGGAGCTAGGTATTTGGTCGAGTGACTGGCCATGCATGGTCAAAAGGTTTAGTTAACTTACCCAAAATTTTGTGTTCCGTTAGCAACTTTCCATTTTTCATGCTTTTGTAGGTACACGCGAGCTGTAGTGGGTCAGCTAGCGTGTACACGCGGGTTGTAGTGGAGTAGGGTGCGTGTGCCTTTAAACATGGTGCTTTTAAGAAGAGTTGTTCAATACTAGCTTGGCAAAGAAGTTATATGGGATGGCCTGATGCCAGGTAAGCATGTCTGGTGCAAATTAGGTTTATAACAACAATACATGAAGAACGTCTCACTTCCCCTCATCACTGCAGAACCTTGGTTTGTGCAGGCCCTCTAGATTCCTCGAGTGAGACTTCAATTGCTTTGTGGGTGATGCTAAAAGGGATGATGTCTAAGGGTTTTTTTGGTATTTGAATGATTAACCCCAGGTCTTCCCCTTGTGTGAAAACATCACCTGTTCCTCCAATGGGGTGTCTTCCTCCTTTATCACTTCTAGAATAATGTTATAGACCCCCTCGACCACTTGTTTGACTCTCTCTTCCTTTTGTGCTGCCTCATCCTGCTCCTACCTAATTTGGTCATATTTTTCTTGCAACATGTCCTTTTTTGTGACAATATTTGTCAGCTCCAACAAGGTCGACACTGTGCACACTTGAAGTTCCTCTGTCATGCTTGATTGCAAGCCATGCAAAATTTCTATAGGAAATTGAGATAACACTAAGTCAATGTGATTTAGTTCCTTGGATTTATTGTTCAATTATTCCATGGGGAACTCTAATGCTCCTGTCATTGTCTTCATTACAAATTTTTATCTTGATACATTAGGTGTCATCTATTACACCTCAACTATCCTCGTTGTATGCTCTGCTTGCACTGATTTTCCTGTTTTTACTATTGCAAGTTGCATGGTCTCTAAACATTGTCAAAATACAATGATCCATAATTTCATATCCGCTTGAATTTCCTCCTATTGTCTTACCGCACACTCAAAAGCTTCATCTGTTGCTTCCTTAACTTGTTCTGCAATCTTATCCAAGTCATCTTCTGTAAGGGTTTGGACAACTGAATCCCTTGCAAGTTTTCTTTTCTTTCACTTTGTGGTTGCTTTCCTTATGTCTACGCATTTTCTCTTCTCTCCTTTGTGTTGTACAATCTTCCCTGTGTTGTTTCCTTTCACTTCTTCCTCTTCTCCGCTGGATATTTCTTCAGTCTCAGGGTTTTGTTTCCTGTCTATTCTGGCTCCGTCTCTATTGGTGGGATCTTCTAATCAACATCCCAATTTGGCATAATGTGTCCCATCTCTTCCTCAGTTAAACTGTACCGTGTGGGTAGACACTCCTAATTTGGGTCCTTTTTTTCTTTCACATACATGTGATGGCACCCTACCTTAAAGCATGCAACTGGCTTGTATGCTTATACCACTTGTGGTGGTATGCACAGTGTACTTTGAATGTTTGTTCAAATCATTTCCTTATATATATATAAAGTGAAATTATTGTCTATCTATCACACCTTGTGTGTAGTATGCCATAAGTTCTGATATCTCATGGCTAGACATGGCTTATCTTTTACGCCCAAAAACTATGTATCATTTGACTCCCTCCATGATGATAATGCAATTATATTTAGTAGCCATGCATATTGGAATTCAGTCCCTTTTTCTTGCACCTATTCATAGTCTATCAAGAATTAATTGAATAAAAATGTCACCCAGTTCATATGTACTCACTAGACACCGTTCTCAGTTGTCGCTATGACTACTGCTAGTTATTGTCCCATCCTACACTCCTTAACAATTTACAAACTAATTCTTGTGTTGAAAACCTCACCGTGGGGCCGCATATGCTTTCTACATCTAAACTGCGCTTCCCTTAGAATGTATGCAATTTTTATTTCATGTTATCTGATAGAGCCTTCTCATTCTTATTTTCTAAAAATATTAGTGAAGGGTCCTCCCCTTGAGATGGTAGTTTGGTAATGCACACAATCAATTCTGTATCAATTGAGACCGACCTGTCGAGCCACAAGTACCCTCCGTGTACACAACTCAACAACATCTTCATGCATGCATTAATCTCTGCACTCCTCCCAAAGTGTGGTATATCAAATAAGTTTATAATTCCATATTTATGCAACCCTGTTGCCCATATCTCTGGCTTTATCACAACCAAATTTTTATTTTCACTGATGTACCTCCTCAAATACTTACTCAGTGCCAGCTCTAGAAATTTCTTCTCATTTATAATGTCATGGTCTGCATACTTTAAACTTGGTATCAATCCTAGTATATTTTCCTCCATGATCACTCCAGGTGGGATTTCCAGATCCACAAGATCATACTTAGCATCTTTCGACAAGTTGATTAGCTTCGATGTGTCTTTTCTTGGCTGTATGTAATCTATTGGAAATTTGGCTAAGCTAATCCTTGACGCTGACGATCCTAGATTCTTTTCCCGTACCAGTACTGTTGGTGGATTACTACACAGTTTCTTTGGTGCTGATGTTGATGTCGCTACTGCCTTAGGTGGTGCCATTATTCTCTGCAAATCTTCTCTGTAACTAAATTATTCAGATCTATTATTCTTTCACTTGGATCCACACTTTCTTCTTTATCTTCTCTCTATGGAAATACAAATAGAAATACTTTTACCTGTTCGACCCTTCAATTAATTTTATCTCTTTTCCAGTTGTTTCTAAACTCATTCGTGCCTGAACTTATAGTCTAATCCACTTTTCTTATCATTTATTACCTTTCGAAAATGCTTCATTAACTTCGTATCTTTGATGAATTATTCCTTATATTCTCTAAACTATCAAAATTTCCTTGTTGATCTTCATTTATGGTTACATGATGCCACTACTTCGCTGTCATTTTCGATCTTTATTGCAAGTCTCATCATGGATTTTATTAAATGATTTTTTTGCTTTCTTCATAGGCTTCTATCAAATTCCAATATTCCTTATGGCACGTGCATCCTCCTTATTTACTTCATCTCTGCAACACTTGCTGGCTTAACTATTTGAACAATACTTCTATACTTCCTTCCAACCTTCTATCTCTTACTTCAAACACTTTTGATTGTTTTTTCTTCTTTTGTTTACTTTTTCTTTCTTTTTCTTCCTACACTATAATACACTATGGTACACATTTTGTGCAGTTTAGACTAGTGTGTGGAAGCATGGTTGTGCACGTACATTTTCATCCTACTTCCATTAACCCGTTTTTCCACAAATTCTCCATCCAACTTCTCCAACTGAATATAACCTGCAGTTGTCACATATCGGATCACATATGGGCCTAACCAATGCATATGGAGCTTCATGAGTGCTACAAAAAAATGATTTCATAAAGTAACACTAAGTCTCCTTCCTGAAATTTCTTCTGCTTGATATGTCTATCATGCCAAGATTTCTCGCACGCTTTCTGTACAAGTTGATGGAAACCTACGATGAAATGATCTTCTTCTGATTCCATTAGTTATGACAGTCTCTTTTTCACTGCGCTAGAATTTGTAAGCTTCACCATCACAACAATACGTAGAATTGGTACTATTAATTCCATAGGCATCATAACTTCTTGTCCATACGTAAATATGAATGGAGTCTGTCCTATAAACTTCTTTCCTATGGTCCTATATTCCCATAATACTACTGGAATATCCAAATCCTAGTTATCCCTGCTTACATTGCAAACCTTTGTCAGCGCATGTTCCAGGATGTTATTTAAATCTTCTATTGTACCATTTTCCTAAGGATGGTATGGTGTACTCTTCTAATGATGGATTTGAAACTCCTTTGTCAACACTACAATTTTCGTATTCAAGAAATCCGTTCCTTGATCACTCATGAGTATTCTTGGGAATACAAGCCTTGTTACTACATTTTCAAAAAAAAATAATGCAACTGTCTCCGTGCTGTAGTCTCTAACTTGTTTTGTCTCGACCCATCTGGTTTAATATTTTGTCATAGTAATAATTTACCTAGCTCCCGATATCTTAGTTGGTGGGTTAATCGAGCTAACAAATTTCACTGCCCATTTGTCAAATGATTGTAACATCACTTGTGGAACTAAGACAATTTCATCTCTTTTGGACGAATTTCCAAGTATTTGACAAACATCACAACTCTGGAAAAATTCTTTAGCATATTTGTGAAGGGTAGGCCACCATAATCCTGCACGCAAAATATTCTGGGATGTTTCTTTCTTGCATAGTGACCTCCTACAATCCCTTCATGCTCCTCTAATAATACCATATGTATTTCATGCTCCAATACACAACATCACATAATATTGTATGTGCCTATCTTGTATAAATTGCCTGCTATCAACTGGTAGTCTGCTGCCTTCACTATGAGATGCTTCTTATATGCCAAGGTGAAGTATGATGGGGCTACTCCCGTGCTCAAAAAATGAACTATTTCTACAAAATAGTCATCCACCATCTGAATTGAAAATAAGTGCGCATTTGGTAACTGTCATCCAAGTTACTTGCATATTCTCCTGACAGTATGCATGAAAAATGATCTGGTCTTGAGTTAAAATTTACTAGTTTCATGATCACCTCAAAGTCATATTCCTGGAAAAATAATAACCATATGCATATTCAACCCCCCAACACTAGCTTGTTCACTAGATATCTCAACACAAAGTGAACTGTATACATCTTGAAATGAGACCCAAGTAGGTAATGTATGAACTTCTGCAAGGCATATACCATTGCCAAACCTTCTCGTTTTGTCATAGTATAGTTATGCTATGTAGAGATAGCTTCCCATTGGTGAAGAAAATCATATTGTCTATCTCTCCTTCACCCGGTTGTGCCAAAACTGCTCCTAATGTTATAGACAACGCATCGACATGTACATGAAATTATTTTCTCCAGTCATAAAAGAATATAATCGACATGGTGACCATCTTCTATTTTAGTGTATCCAGGTTCTTCTGAAATTCATCATTCCATTGATATTTAGCTTCCTTCTTTAGCAACTTCTCCATAGGGGCCGTGCTCTGTGCATATCCTTTGATGAAATTTATATAATATCTTGTATGACCCAATGTGGAGTTCAACTGTTGCAATGAAGTTGGTGGTGGAAAATCAACAATCACAACTATCTTTGCAGGGTCCATTAACAATCCAGGTTTACAAACCACATGGCTCAACAAGATTTCGAAAGGCGCACGAAAATTGCATTTCTTCAAATTCAATGAGATCTGTTAGTGCCTACATTTATCCAACATTAAGTGCAAAAGTTCAACATGATATTTCAATAGACTAAATACTGTCCATCATCTAAGTACACTTCTAAAAATTTATGAATGAACTCTTTGAAAGTTACAACAAATACTCTGGAAAATATTGCTGGTGCATTCTTCAACCCAAACGACATAACTTTGTATTGGTAACAACCCCATTATGTGGCAAAGGTAGTATTGTATCGGTATTCTTGCACAATCATGATTTGGTGGTATCCTGATAATCCATCCCTAAAAGAATAAGCCTCCTGACCCCCTACATTATCTAATACTTCATCTGTAAAATATGTCAGAAAAGGGTCGTGTAAACATGCATCATTCAAATTTCTCATATCTATGCTTATCCTGATTCCTTCGGTCTTCTTTTCTTGAACCACCATGGGGATGATCCATTTTGATTCTTCAACATGTTCTATGATTCCATCCTATAACATTCTATCTATATCTGCTTTTACCTTCTTCTTATACTTTGGGTTCATTCTAAAGGGTATCTGCTTCATAGGTTTGGCATCTGGCTTCAACAAAATATTCATTTCCCCTAACTCTCCAACGATTCCTTTCATATATGAGAATGTCATTGGAAACCTATCTTGGTATTCCTACAAAAAGTCAGAAATCTTCTTGATTGTTTCATCGTTCCAGTAGTCTCCTATGTGCACAAACTTAGGATTTTGTTCTATACCAATGTTCACTTTGCGTGTTCTTATAGAATTTACATATATATTTGATTCAAGCTCCGATCCTTCGATTGCGCGACCCTCTTCAGTTTATGATATATGGAAATCTTGTGGATATTCCTCGTCTTGGGATTCTTCTGTGACATTATAGCAGTGCAAGACCTCTTCAACTGTCGTAGTGACTCTTGGTGCACTATACAAAGGTGTTGATCCCAACAAGTCCTCTGATGCAAAAATATTATTCTTTATTAACTGCAAGGATAAGTAAATCAACATATTATTATTTTCAAAACTAAATGTTACCTTGAAGTTCTTGGTCAACTCTTCCCAATATCTTGTTCCTCTGCGCACTTCTAGTTCGATGTACCAATTCTTTGGAATTGTATCCATAGTATGAAAAAATAAGAAAGTCAATTCTTGTTATGGTAATGATATCCACTTTTCAATAAACTTCATAACATGATCTACTAGAAAAATTAATCCACCATACTTCGACATGATACTTTCCTTCTCTGTCTCGAACTTGACTTGCAACAACCTCTTGCATTGCGACCAATCTCTTATGCCATCTTTGTGCGTATCCCATCATCTCGATGAAGTTGCTTTTAGTGCAACATCTAAATCAAAGAGTATCTACTGATCTGGAATCTTCATTTCAAACTAATTAATAAAATATTCTATAGGTGTTAGTCCATTATACCTTGGAGGTTCAACTATTTTGGTTCCAATCCATCTCAATGTGCGGGTAATTCAAGCATACTTCCTTGTCGATACTTCATGCAACATTTTTTCTCAATTCTCTAGGGATTATTCTAAGTCTGATGTGCATGAGATGATACTCCTCCAAGTAAGTATGCCTTTGGCTGTAGGTTTCACGTAATCATCCATTCATGTAGTCATATTATACAAATTATTAAGTTCTTTTCTTTTTGCTGGTTCTACATACCTTCATCCTTCAGTGAGTTCTAACGGCATGGTAACCTTTAGGTCTTGTACTTCGATTACCATCTATATTTTATTTAGGTCAATGATAGTTTTATTATCAAACGCCCAATCAAGTCCTGAGAGTGTTGGATATAGTGTACTGCCATCTACTATGTCTATCACTTCGAAGTATACTACACTGTGCACCCCATCAATATTGACATTGATTCCTATTAACATTTAAACTGGAACGATATTATGCTAGTTTTCTAGTCTCAGATGGAGGGGATACCAAATAATCTTCGACTGACCCATCATCTCCTAAGTATTTCTCGGTATAACATTTACACCGGACCTCAGATCCATAATTATATTGTCCATTTCGTAAGATCCTATCTATGCACTGAGATCGAACTCCCTATTTGTTCACTTCTTACTATGTACTTGGTTAACTAATCTATGTGTGACATGTTTCTATTTTTATTGGACAAAATGGTCAATCATTTCATGCAGAAAACACATATTCATCCTTCATTAAATCTAAGCAACTTCTTAAAAATATCTTCAAAGTACTTACCTCATCAATTCATTTCTCATAATGATCATAGACTAGAGGCATATCAAACACTGATGGTTTATCAAACAAGGGTGGTGCAATTGAAGTTGATGCTATCCAGTCTATTCCCATCAATTATTTTCTTGCTTGCTGGTAAGTCTCTTTCTCTTTCCTTGGATCAAACAATGGTAATGGCTCCACTACTTTCCTTACCCATTGGTGAATACTATTCCCTTAATCTGTCTCATTTGTTCTAGTTCTCGTTCCTCTGTGTATAACTGCTGCTATTTTAGGTTTCTCATCATGCACTTCAGCTGCTATCATATGTATTATCATCTGTATGTGCTGGTTTTGGTTTTGGTTCCCTCTTGCCTGCCATTTTTCTATCAGTTGAAGACAATCCTCTGTTGCATGATCTAATGCTCTGTAGTATGTGCATGTCATGTAAATATTTGGGTAGTCGTGCGCTAAATGTATTGGTTGATTTCAGTTATAAAAAATGATTGGTCCTCTTCCTCCTCTACCAAATCCTCCTTGTTCTTGGCCTCTATCGAATCCTCCTCATCCACCCCGATTAAATCCTCTTAGAGTATTATAATGTGGAACTCCTCCTTCTGTTGCTGCATTTTCTTCTTGGATTTTGTAAGGATATACAATTCACTCTCTCATTAAGTTGAATGCATGACAATCCTTCTCATCATGTCCTACATACTTGCAAAAATTACAGAACAAATTCCTGGGCATACTCTGGAACTTCTACAATAATGGAAAAGAAATCGAACGATGTCCCCATGTATTGCATATTTCAAAATACACCAAACCTTCTGTCAATGGGTTCAGTGCCCTTGTAGCCATATACTATGCAAATGCTGGGCATTTGTCTTTTCAATGGCCTTTTGTATTACATGTAATACATGTGTGTATCCCACCATCTTGATGAAGTCTCTTTTAGTGCAACATCTAAAGCAAAGAGTATCTGCTGATCTAGAATATGCATTTCAAAATCATTAATAAAATATTCTATAGGTGTTATTCCATTATACCTTGGAGGTTCAACTATTTTGGTTCCAATCCATCTCAATGTGCGGGTAATTCGAGCATACATCCTTGTCGATACTTCATGCAACATTTTTTCCCAATTCTCTAGGGATTCTTCTGAGTCTGATGTGCATGAGATGATACTCCTCCAAGTAAGTATGCCTTTGGCTATAGGTTTCACGTAATCATCCATTTGTGTAGTCATATTATACAAAATATTAAGTTCTTTTCTCTTTGTTGGTTCTACATACCTTCATCCTTCATTGAGGTCTAATGGCGCGGTAAACTTTAGGTATTGTACTTCAAATACCATCTGTATTTTATTTAGGTCAATGATAGTTTTATTATCGAATGCCCAATCAAGTCCTGAGAGTGCTGGATATAGTGTACTGCCATCTACTATGTCGATCACTTTGAAGTATACTACATTGTGCACCCCATCAATATTGACATTTATTCCTATTAACATTTCAATTGGAATGATATTATGCTAGTTTGCTAGTCTTAGATGGATGGGAGACCAAATAAGATTCGACTGGACCATCATCTCCCAAGTATGTCTCGGTATAACATTTACACCGGACCTTAGATCCAGAATTATATTGTCCATTTCGTAATCTCCTATTTGTGCACTAAGATCAAACTCCCTATTTGTTCACTTCTTACTATGTACTTGGTTAATTGCTCTATGTGTGACATGTTGCTCTTTTTATTGGACAAAATGGTCAATCATTTCATGCAGAAAACACATATTCATCCTTCATTAAATATAAGAAACTTCTTAAAAATCTCTTCAAAGTACTTACCTCATCAGTTCATTTCTCAGAATGATCATAGACTAGAGGCATATCAAACACCGATGGTTTATCAAACAAGGGTGGCGTAGTTGAAATTGATTCTATCCATTCTATTCCCATAAATTATTTTCTTGCTTGCTGGTAAGTATCTTTCTCTTCCTTGGATTTCACTGAGGATCCTTTTCTTTCTCTTTCCTAAATTATGGACTTCCTTCTTTTGTTGGATTTCACTGAGGATCCTTTTCTTTCTCATTCCTTTCTCTGTACGGTGTGGTATGAAGTAATATGTAGAGGTATCTTTTCTCAAACACTCTATTCTTCTCTTATCTCTCAACCACAATCTCCTTCTTTCTATACCTAAACCTTTTCCCATAATGCAATACTCCAATATCTGCATTTGACTCAATGTCTTCCTCTCTCGACATCCTCAGTCCATCCATTCCTTATTCATCCTTTTGATCTCTTTCCACTCTCATACCATCCTATAGTCATCCCCTAGTCCCCCTATGTGCGCGAAGTTGCCTAGAAATCAGATTCCATCTTCATAACATTCTTGTTGCAAAACAACATCTTTATCCAGGTAGACCGTGTGTTTAAAAATATTTCGCGCAACCCTTAAATAATTCCCTCTCCGTGACACTATAAGAATGGGTACAATCTATTGCAAACTCTGTAATTTAACCCCCCAATATACTATTCAGCCAAAAATAAATTGCGCGAGAAACTTTATTACTTACTGTATTCAACTATCTGATAATTCAAGGCCTCACCTCAAAATCTTCCAACATTCTCCACTAGCCTTTCTAACCATGCAATCAAAATTATTGGAAACTCACCAAA
Source organism: Picea glauca (assembly GCA_000966675.3). Lineage (NCBI taxonomy): Eukaryota > Viridiplantae > Streptophyta > Pinopsida > Pinales > Pinaceae > Picea > Picea glauca. The sequence continues at coordinate 31,469 of JZKD02S1736336.1, read as the reverse complement.
GTAAATTTCATGAAGATATGTAAACACATACCTTCACAACCATTGTTCGTCACTGAGCCATGGGTTCCTATTATGTTCTCTGAAAAATTCTTGTTTCTTCCTCAACCATTTTGTGATCTCTTCCTTATTCAACCTCCAAAACAATCCCCTCCATTACAAATCCCGGTCATGACAACATAACCATTTGTTGGTGTGAAATGGGAAGACCCAGGGTCCATCATTAATAAACTAACAAAACCCTTAGACATCGACCCTTTCAGAATCACTTGCAAGTAAGTGAGGTCTTACCTGAGGCATTTAGAGGGGCTATAGGAACCAAGTTTCTGTAGTGGGGGTAAGTGAGACATTCAACATAAACATACTATGAATTATCCATTTATCGTAGTTTCTGTTACTTAAATTTTAGTTATCATTATATATACCATGTCCATGGAATTACTCCACTTAAAATTCATCCATTTGCCATTAACTTAAGTGCACAGGATCATAATAACATATATCAATGACATATTCAGAATGCTAAAAAATTATCATCATCGCGTGATAACCATAAAAACTGAACAAATATATACTAACCATCCATCATATGCATCAGATACTAACATAAAAGCAACACATCAAGACACAAGGTTTTAACGTGGTTCACCCCAAACTGGGATATGTCCACAACATATGGCTTCTTATTTTATTTATCATAATCTCCTTACAGTTGCACACTATGCTTACAATAAGATATAACAATTGACATTACCCACACCTGCCTCAACCATTCTACTGCAGTGCGATCCTAACTCTCGAAAATCTCAGTCATAACTCAAAACAATCAAACACTTAGACAATTATTCACTTAAGCTATCTCTCCAAAAATCATCACTCAAAAGAACTTCTTCTACTAAAAAACCCATTACAATTTATAGCTTTACAATAAGACTAAGCCTGTTACAAAATGGTTACAAAGTGGACACAAGTCCCCAAAATCCTAACTACTTTTCTCCTTTTGGGCATTGACTCCCAAACATGCTCTAACTTCTTTGCACATGCACTGCTCCTTAGACAAAATGTCGCACAATCCATTCCTACACGATTCCCAAGACTTATCCAAAATATCCTGCTCCAACACAAGTGTTTTCTAGAACACATAATTTCCTCCCTAGAGAAAACAAAATGGGTGACCAAGATATTTATATATGATTATGAGATCATATATAAGAAGGAAAAAAAAATGTGGTTGCTGATTCTATTTCCAGGAAATATGAAGAACAAGGGTCCCTCTTTTCCCTCTCATTCATTGTCACATATTGGCTTCATGATGTTTTCCAGGAATGGTTGCAAGACCCCAAAATTTCTATCCTGATCCAAAATTTTCAATAGGATTCTCATGTATCTCCTTGCTACTCTTGGAACGATGAAGAGATTCGATATAAAGGTCGTTTGCATTTAATAAAATAAATGAACCTTAAGTCCACTGCGTTGTCTGAGTTGCATGCTTCACCCACAACTAGGCATTCAGGCTTTACCAAAACCTATGAATGGGTCAAACATTATTTTTTGTGGGAAGGAATGAAATAGGACATATACACCTTTTTGGATAAATGTGATACCTGACAATGCAATAAGGGTGAAACCATCAAAACTCCAAGAACACTCCAACTGCTCTCAATTCCACCTACTATTTGGATGGATATTTCTATGGATTTCATTGTTGGCTTATCTAAATTGAACAATAAATCAATCATCATGGTGGTAGTATATCGTCTTTCCAAATATGTTCATTTCTATGATTTTCAACACATGTTCACTGCATCCACAACGACTCAAATTTTTATGGATAATATATTCAAAATCCATGGCATGCATCATTCTATTGTCTCCGATCGTGATCCAAATTTAACCAAAAATTTTTGGTAAGAATTGTTCAGACTCCAGGGAACCCAATTGCATCTCAACACTGCCAATCATCCCCAAACTGATGGACAAATTGAAGTTGTCAACACGTGTTTGGAAATCTATTTGTAGTGTTTTTCGTCTGACATAAAAAATCAGTGGGCTCAATGGTTACCCCTAGATGAATGGTGGTACAACACCTCTTAGCATACTACTATTTATTTTTTAAGTACAATAGATAGTAATTCTTTTATTTCTAAATACTGGTAATTACTTCAGATGATACTATTCTTCTTTCACTTTTATTTTATCATTAAGAAATTACACTTCAGAAATTCAACGAAACAAATACAATGCAATAGTAGAACAATAGAAAAACAAATATCGCATGAAGACACACTGGTTTATCCTGGACACCTCCTCCAAGTCAAACCCTAGACTTCTGATTAGTAACAACAGAATAAACTTGGCCCAGTACCTTCATCCTTTAATAACAACAATAGAAAAGACTTGCACGTGAAGACTAGGATAGAGAGAACCCTCACACGTGTGAATAATGGCAAGAGAGAGAGAGGAAGGAACATATAGATCACCAAGAATCTCACTAAATATGCCCAAGAACCTTCCTTCCCTTCCTTCCAGTAGCTTGCATGAGAGAGAAAGAGATGTGTTGAGTGAGTAAAATGAGCCAAATCATCACTTATTTAAATTGGAGAAGTGACCTTTTAAGAGGCACCTTTTCGTGAGGTGAATTTTTAACTTTTACAAATAATTCTTTTTCTTTTTCTTTACATAAATAATAATTTCCCTTTTGTCTTTACAAAATACATTACGAAGACCAACCATAGTTACAATTTCAACACTCCCTCTTAACTAGGGAGGTATTTGTAACAACCAACTAAATGTATTCAAGTTGACCAATTTTATCTAGTGAAAAGTTACATCAAATATATCATGACATATCATCAACCGAATCATATATGAGGCATAATTCATCTGGCATGGTGCACATCAAGTCATATCATCCACTGTATCATCTCTAAGCCATACTATCATGATGCTTCTGCATCATATCTAAGTTGCACTGGCATGATGTGGAGTATCATCTACATCATATCTAAGTTGTACTAGCATGGTGCTTCTACATCATATCTAAGTTGTACTAGCATGATGTAGATCAATGCCTTTACATCATCTCTAAGTTGTACTAACATGATGCTGCTACATCATATCTAAGTTGTACTAGAAATAATGCATCATATCTAAGCTATACTAGCATGACACGAGTCAGGAAACTGCATCATCTCTAAGATGTAATAGCATGATGCTAATCCATCATATCTAAGCTATACTAGCATGATGTGAGTCAGACAACTGCATCATCTCTAAGATGTACTAGCATGATTCTAATGCATCATATCTAAGCTGTACTAGCATGATACTAATGCATCATATCTAAGTTGTACTAGCATGATGCGACTCTGGATATTTGTATCATATCTAAGCTATACTAGCATGATATATATCAACACTCCCTCTAAACTAAGGGAGAAATATCCACAAGTCCCAACTTGTCCCTGAAGTATACAAAATTCCCTTTGGACAAGGGATTCGTCAGAATATACATTATCTGCTCATCAGTGGAGATATACTAGATTTTTATTTCTCCCTTATGGACTCAATCACAGATGTAATAATACTTTATCTCAATGTGCTTCGACCTGTCATGGAACACAAGGTTATTTGAAATCTTTACAAAACTTTGATTGTCACAAAATATCATAGTTGAATCCAACAACTGATAAAATAGTCCAAAAATCAATTTACAGAGCCATACTGCTTCAGTACAAGCATCACATGTTGCAATGTACTCTGCCTATGTAGTATTGAGTGCCACAAACTTCTATTTCTTGCTAATCCAAGATATCATGGCTGAGCCCAAACTGAAGAAATTACCTGAAGTACTCTTTCTGTCATACACACTCCCTACCCAGTCAGATTCTGTATATCCTTGTAGTTGTACATCACTATTTGAGACATATCTGAAACCATAATTCAATGTCCCACGTAAGTATCTCAAGATATGTTTTGCAGCTATCCAATGCTCATGTCTAGGCTCCACCTTAAACTGGCTCAATGTGTTTACATCAAAGCATATGTTTGACCTGGTATTCACCAAATACATCAATGATCCAATCAACTGTCTGTACATGGATGGATAAACTAGTTCAGAGTCTGAGTCTCTCAGTTTTTTCAAATTAGTCACCATGGGAGTAGACATGGATTTGAAATCCATCATCCCAAACTTCTGAAGGATCTTTACTGCATACTTCCCTTGACCTAGGAATATTTCACCAGGATTTTTCCATACCTCCAGTATCAATTAATAATGCATGAAGCCAAGATCCTTCATATCAAATTATGAAGCTAACTCCCTCTTACACTGAATGATGAGAGGCTCTTCACCTGTCAAAAATAAGTCATCAACATATAACAACAGAATCACATGTGCATCATTCACAACTTTGTATTATAGGTTTGGATCAACATGGCTCTTGGAAAAGCCAAGTCTTTTTAAGTAACTGTTGATCTATGCATACCAAGCTCTTGGAGCTTGCTTGAGACCATACAAGGCCTTTTTCACTTTGCAAACATGAGACTCCCTAGAGTGAACCTCAAATCCTTGAGGTTTCTCTATGTACACTTCCTCTTCAATCACTCCATTTAGAAACATAGTATTCACATTAATTTGATGTAGACTCCATACCATGGAGGATGCAAGAGAGATAATGGATCTGATGGAAGTGTATATCACAACAGGGGAAAATGTCTCATCATAATCTTCTCCCTCTTTTTGGGAAAATCCTCTAGCCACAAACCTTACCTTATATTTATCAATGCTTCCATCCACTGCATGCTTAATCTTATATATCCATTTTGAAGTCACCAAAGACTTCCCTTCAGGCCTTGGAACTATTTTCCACACATCGTTCTTCATGATGGATTGATGCTCTTCCATCATGGATTCCTTCCATTCTTTCTTTTTGACAACCTTTTCAAATGTGGAAGGTTCTTCGTTCACAAGTTTTGTCATTAGTGCCACATAACAAGAGAAACTCTTGGGTTTCTTACTTTCCCTGAAGGAATCACTTGGACCTTTATTTCCTTCTGCTTCTTCCAAGGTGGATGTGAGCCAATTTGGTCTCTTTTTGATCTTTGCGGCAACAATTGGCTTCTCAGGTTCAACTGCTTTTTCTTGTTCCTCATCAAGATGTTCAAGAGAGCATGTACTTTCCTCCTTGGGTTCTCCATGTTCCTCTTCCTAGTCGGAGTCCATGGAATCTTCTATGGATTTCCAGTAAGAAATATTCTCATCAAAAGTTACATCTCGACCGACTTTAACCTTTTTCTGACCTAGAACATATATTCTGTAAACTTTTGATGATTGACTATATCCAACGAAAATACCCTTCTTTCTTGAAGGTTCCAACTTCTCTCTCTTGTCTTTGGGAACATGGATGTAAACATGACAACCAAATATTCTTAAGTGTTCCACACATGGTTTCTTTCCATAGAATGCTCAGAATGACATGAAGCAACAAGCAAATCAGGGTCGTTCTGAATGACAATCCACTGAAGGGGACTAGTTATTTCTTCGTCTACAACCTTATAAGAAGACTTCACTCAAAGATAAAAAATATTAGAAAATTACGTCCAAATTTTATGATCCTTATAAAGTTCTCAAGCGAGTGGGGCCATGGATTTCCAGTTGCTCTGCCTAGTTAGTCTAAGCTCAATACTATTTTTTATGTCTCCTGCTTAAAGAAAGTGATTGGAACTAAGTGCTAGACTCAAAATAGTATTCTTGAGTTGGATGAATAAGGTTCCATTTCGTTGCATCCACAAACAGTCTTGGACGAGTGTGAGCATCGTTTCCTTCAGTGCATTATAAAGGAAGTTTTAGTTGAGTGGAATGACACACCACTAGAATATGCCACATGGGAGTTCGCTACCATTTTGCAACAATTTCCTCATTTGAAGCCTTGAGGACAAGGTTTTTTTTCAAGGGGAAGGCATGTTAGGATCCTAACCTCCCTAACCACTCATGTAGGTAGAATAATATATTTTCCATGTAATAAAGTGTGACGTTAATAAATAAGGCCTAGTTAATAATGTGAATATGTCTATTGTAAGAAGACTTAATATAAACTTCCGCTTCTAGAAAGATCGCCCTATAGATTGTTCTTTATAAGATAGAATTAGTATAAATAGGAGTAGAAGGCATGATAAAGTCTTGTCTTGAGAATTATTGTAATATAGCTCTGCTCTACTGAAGGTTTCCCCCTCAAAAAGGCAGATGAACTTGGATTTCTATCAATAAATGGTTCATTTTTAGTGTTGTGATTCTCTATATTTTGTTGTTCCGCTAGTATTTTCTGCAAAATTTTTGTTTCTGCTTATTATAATACATCTTGTACCTTATAATATGCCCACCTCGAGAAGAGAATACTCTTTTTTTCTACTATAGGTTTTTTTCTTGAAATAAATTTTGGCTATCTTCACCTGGGCCCACTACATCCTCATCTAACGAATTTATAATGTATTTTGGACATTAGTTGCTCTTCAAACCTCACACATTAGGGGGAATATGTTATAACATCAATTTCCACCACATATGCATTGATGACTTTTTTGTCTTTTCCATGTCCTACTTGCAGACATTAATCCCCTTTACCTCCTCTAGGTTATTCAAAAACAATATTTTTTGACATGTACACACCCTAACAACTATACAAGGTGCATGTACGTGTGTTTCTCCATTGAAAGTCGCGTACACCTCATTTTTTCTCAATTGTTTTTTCATATTTTTGGGCGAGGTTCACAGATTTACCCAGTTCCTAACCCCATGTTTTCGTGCATAACTAATCCACTCCAACCACTTGAAGATGGTATAAATTGAGCCTAAGGAATGAGGAGAGGAGGAAGAATACTTGAAGAAAAATTATGATGACGATTTCTCGCCTTGTCTGCAAGCCCTTATTTTCCCTACTTTTGATTCATATCCTTAGGCCTAGAAACCCCCGTTTCTAGCTTTTTCTATGCTTCATATATATGGCCAAGAAGTTTATTTTTACCTTCTTTGGGTCTATACAAGCATCCAAGTCAGAGGTGCAACTTATAGTCAGTGGCCTGGGTGGAGGGACTTGGAGTTTGACCTTAGAGCAGTGCCACACCATGTGCAGGTTATAGCTACCTATATTCTATTTATTGTCAAAAAATAAATATACCTCTTTCCCATGAAGTAGTTGTGTTTTAATATATAATGATCATGTTTGAATATCTTATCTCTTAGAACACTAATTGTTGCAATCTCTTTGTTTTTGGTCATTTTCATAAACGTTATTTAATGTATAACTGTTGTCCTTTGTAATTTTCTACTTGGGTGTTTTGCAGGTTGGCAAAGGAAAACATTGAAATGAGCAGGATAGGTTTTCAACCACAGGACCTTCATCAGACATAGGACTCTTGATATGTCTCTTTTCCTATGCTACTAGTAGTTAGTTATTTGATTGAGTTAGTTACAAATCTTTGATTGCATTTATGGGATTTGGCTTGATTTTTAAATAGTCAACGCTCTATTGTGACTTTAACCCATAACCATAGGGGATTTTCCTTGAAACAATGAGAGATTGTTAAGTTGTTACCTATCTAAAACACCATTATTTTTAATCATTAATGAAATAGTGTTAAATTATTATCTATTTAAAATATTATCAATTTAATTTAAGTTCAAATTCCAATTAATATATTTTTTTAAATAAGAAAAATAATGAATTGTATTTATATATTCAGTTAATAAGTGGTTATGATTTTTTATTTGATAAGTGTATATTTTTGAGAAAGCTCTTCTTTGTCTGTTTTAGTTTTTGTTTTATTCGTATAGAACCTAGATTTGTAGTATACTCTCTGCGGTCTCACTAGTATCTGTAAATTGCCATGCACGAACTCTCTGACGTTTGGGCTCTTTTTATCAATTCAACAATACCTGTAGATTCTAAAGAAATTAAGAATACAGGCGTGAAATCTATCATGAAGAAAGTGAAGATGAAGAAGAAAGACGAGGCAGTTTCTGGCATTTTGGCCAGAGCGAGTTCAGTTTCTAGAGCATTTGAATGAAATAGGGCTCCTGAGAAAGGCGTTGAAGGAGGCCTGGTAGAGCTTCAGGGTCTTAGAAAAGAGGAATCTAGGGTTTTATCAAGTTTGCAGCTATCAGCTTTGCTGTTGAAATCTCAAAGTAAGTTTGATTTTTCAATAACAGTTTCGTTTTTACACTGTTTGACCTAATTGTAGACTTTGCTGTTTTTGATAACCTATTCATCGTTTCAGGGTATTCGATTGGCAGATCTGATGAATACCCACCGAGAAATCCGATGGTACCCACTGAAAATCTGATTGGTATGATACTGTGAAGCCTTAGAGTTAAAAATAGTTTTTAAGTCTCAGGTAGGTTATTTTTGATAACCTATTCATCATTTCAGGGTAGTCTATTGGGAGATCTGATGAATACCCACCGAGAAATCTGATGGTACCCACGGAAAATTTGATTGGTATGATATTATGAAGCCTTAGAAATGCCAATAGTTATTTTTCTTTTATATTTCTTTGGACTTAACAAGTTTTTAACATCATATCTTTGAAGTTGCTAAAGTTTTTATGTTTATTTTTTAATGGGCCATTTTGATATTTATTTTTTCAAATAAATATTTTTAATCATTTTTCTTTAAAATTGTTTTTTAAAAGCTTTTAAGTATTATTTTATTACTTCATGTTAAAATATTGATGTATAGAATAGGGAGATAAAGTGTGTTGGAGATAGTTTCCTTTATTATATTATATTGTAACACATATATATTATTTTTTTAATAAATTAACATGTTAGTATTATTAACTTACGTTATACTATACTCTGGTTTTTTAACTGTATATTGTTTGTTTTTTTTAATTTGTATATTATTTTATTATTTGTTTATAGTATTCTACTTCTCTATTACTTTCTTTTATTATTTGGTTATCATTTTGAATTTTTGTTTTTGTTTTTCTTCATATTTTTTTTTGTTTCGATGTTATGATTAGTTATTATTTTATTATTTGGTTATCATTTTGAATTTTTGTTTTTGTTTTTCTTCATATTTTTTTTTTCGATGTTATGATTAGTTATTATTTTTTTTAGTTGATTTGTTTTTTAAGGTTTTATGTTC